>JAOTQQ010000071.1:41032024-41047381 GCA_026546715.1 Gallinago undulata | reverse complement strand
GGGGGCAGAGAGCTGGGGTAACCTGGGGGGAGGAGAGTTTCTGGGGTCTGTGGGGAGTGAGCTCTGTGGGGTAGCCATGGGGCGGCAGCACCCTGGCACTCAGGGGAGCTGGACTTCAGCGCCGTGGGGGTCCCGGGGGCTGGAGCGGCAGGGCAGGCGGTGACCCCCCCGGGGAGCAGGCATCGCAGAGGGGGGGGTGTCTGAGTGGGACGGGAACATACACTCCCCGCGGCGCCCTGTTCAGCCTGCCCTAGGTGATTGCGGCTCGGAAGACAAGCCTGTAAATACATGTCACCTCTGTCTTCAGTTTTGCTTTCCGGCTCCAGCAGAAATTAACGCCTTTTTTTTTTTTTTTTTTCCCCTGTAAGAGCCAGTGCTGAGCTGGGACTGGCGACCTGCCCTGGGGCTTGCCCAGATACATGTGCAAGGCATTGTCTGTAGCTTGTTCAATATTAGTAATTCCTGTGGCAAAATTCGGGCACTTATCCCAGCACACAGAAGGAGGATTTGCTTAGAAAGTGGACTAAAAGCTTTCAAAGTGGTTAGTGACTTTACACAGTTGTGATTTCTGATCATCCAGACTGGGAATACTGGGCCTGGGGGAGCCGCAGCCTCTGGAAATGCGGTACCTTTGTGATGGTGCAATTGTCTGTGGCTTGTTCTCTATGGCTTCCAAAATCTAGGCTAGCGTTAGCTGGCTTTAAGTGACCTTATTGCTTTTCATTTTCACTTAATTCATCTCTGCAGATGACTTCTGGTGAGAGAGGTCTTTGTGACTGGAGAAAGCTATATGGGGAAATTCCTTTTTGTGGTGAATCAACTTTAATTGTGACCATTCAGTAAACGCTTCCCGGGGAGTGTGCTGGGGCAGTCGTGCTCCCGAGCTGCTTGCTGTCTTCCTGCTCTGCTGAACTCACCGCTGGCCGCCTGGAATAGCGGAAAAGGGCAGGTTAATATGGTACACTGGCTTTTATCAGCTGTCTTTTAAGATATTAGCTATCTTGAAAATGCTCCTGCACGTTTGTCTTGGATCTGCAGCTTATTACTTGAAAATAATGGCTCATTTGAAAGAGATGTAGATATTCAGGCTTGTAAACTGCTGACCAAACTCGTCTGACAAAATGACAGCTCAGAGTGGAAGTGCATCGCTGTGCTGAGCCTCTCACCGTGCGAAGGAGTGATTCAGATGTCTGTTATGATAATTTCCCATGTGTAGGCTGGCATCAGTTTATGTTGTTCATTAATTGTCCTATACTTTAGAACTGTTTGTTATTTCAAAATAAGCCTACAATAATTAAATTTTAACAAGCACTTTACAGCCTCCATATTTGTTTTTGAATAGAGATGGAGATTTTTCACTTCTATAGGTGGAGGCTCAACAAGCCTTTCTTTCAAAGGCGGTTTGCACAGTCTTAAAAGTATTAAGAGCTGAAATTATTCTAAAATACATGAAAGGAAATTACTTTCACTGAGATCCTTTAGTTTTTAAAGGGGGTTAGGTCCATGGGGCTTGTACCCATGGTGTTCTGATTTCCCCTGTTTATGAATTTTGATTACATGATCACTCCATCAGGTAATCATACACCAACTTATAACCTTCTATACGTGGGGGGAAAAAAAAATAATTCATCCCCATGGGTGGGTGTTAATTGTGAGGGTAAAGGGAGGGTGACTGAGTAAAGGCAGGTCTGTGTGTCTGGCTGCTGGGGAAGCGGGCAGGAGTCCTGCCAGGGGAAGCTTTATAGAGCCTGCTTGAAACCGGTGTAAAAGAGTTGCCTGTTTGAGAAACTTCATCCCCCTCTCCTGTCCTCACCCAGAGCTATTTCCTGGGGGGTGGAGAGAAACTTAATCCCTTCGTGCTTTTGAAATTTTTCCTTCAGGTTAAGGTGGTAGTTACATGTCCTCTGTCTTCCGGTGGGAAGCTTTTGGAAATTACTTTACTGCCTGTCTCGTGATGGAGGGAAGCCATGGAAAGCAGCAGAAAGTCAAAATGATAGTTACTACCAATTCCAGAATTATCTAGAATGTCCTGTCTGAAAATGGAATTATCTGGTTTTGTCAACTCCAGCTGGCTGATAGTGCTTGGAAAAGAATCCAAGCAGCTTGTTCAGTAACTTCAGTGCTCTGAATAGTGAGACAAATGCTTGTCACTTGCAGTGGTGGAGGCTGGAAACTTTAACACCGTGTTCTGTGGAGCATGAAGCCTTGAGAGCACGGTCCTTGCTTTGAGTCAGAGATGATGCCTCATTCACCAACATTTACAAGATAGATTTTAATTAATGTAGCCAATCCTATTGGGGTGATGACAGCAGCGTGCACTGCTGGTATTGCTGAGATTCCAAAATACATGTGTGTTTGTGATCTAGTTTGTGTTTAGAAAGTGTTCTTTTGGTGAAGTTATGAATTCTGTCTGTAGCTCTGTGTATGAGAAGCAAATAAGAAGTGCTCACTGGCTGGTTTTTCATGAGAATATGGCTGGAGAAAGGTTGGTTTATTGTTCTGCAAAGTTATTTTTATTTCAGACCTTTGCTAGATTCTCACTGGTTGAGATTCTGTTTGACTCGGGTCGGGGGGGAGGGAAGTTTCCTACTTATTTCTTAACACTTGGGAAATAGCTGTGGAGGTGTTCTGCTAAATTTGAGGTGCATTTTCTTACTAATGTGGGGGTTTTAACCTTTCTGTCCTTTGTGAAGAGGCCTGGAATTCAGGGAAGGAGGCTTCTGGACCCCTTACCAGAGGATGGCTAATTCCTGTGAAACACGGGGTTCCTGGCAGCACTTTGAGCAGAGCTGAAGCTCTATCACTGAGCGGTGGCAGGTCTGTATTTTTGAGTTGTTTGCATCCTAAGATACAACATCAAAGACAGAGCTGGTGTGAGATACACACGTGCTTCAGAAATTAGCAGCACTGCCTGGAGCACCTGCAAGTAATGAGAAAGAGCAGATGTAAAACCGCATGAAAACTTCTGTCAGTCCTTTCTCCTCTGGGGAAAAATGATGTTTGATTTATTTTTTTTATTTAATTAAGAGAAACCAAACATCATCTGTAAATAGCAGAAACCATTGTGCAAGAAACAAAGGTAGACATCTGAGCACCTGCCCTGGTATGATGGTCTGTGATTATTAAATTAATATCTAAACAAGTTGTGCAGTCAGTGACAGCTGGACTGGTTTAAGGTTGTGTTAGCGCTTTTTCCTGTGGACACTGCCCAGTTCTGGTAAATGGGTGATTCTGTGTAAGGAGTGGAACTTTGTGGGTTGACCAAATACACAATTAAACAACTACTACTGCCCTGTCAGCAGCAGGGAGGGGAGGCATTGCCTCTTGTTCAGATTTGACCCTTTTTATTAAGGGAATGGAAGGATACAGTTTGTTGTCTCAATTTGCTGATTAATCAGCAGCACTGTATCTTTGCATGTCCAGCAGAATAACTTTGTCAAAAATGATTTGTAGCACAATGTGCTACAGTACAGTGTGCTGTAGAATGTACATGAGTAACTGATGGAATGAAGTAAAAAACCAGATATCTGGTAACCTAGTTTTAACTGAAGATTCAAGATCATTGGATGTTGAACCTCTTAAACCAAAGAAAAAAAAACACCCTTGTGCTGCCAGTGGCAACGAACAAGATTTGCATGGCCATTTTGTCACAACTCTGCTCTGTGCAAAGAGAAATAGGTTTTGTCAGCCACACTGCTCCCAGTGCTATGATCTCTCAGCAGGATTTTTCCAGCGTTGCTGCTGGTGACCGGAGCAAAGTTACTCTTCCCTCTCCTCTGCCTCCCCGGTCTGTAGTGGGCAACCTCAGGTGACTTTAGGATGCCACCTTCAGGCAAGACAGCCAGGAATCAGCGATGCTATAATATTCAAATGTCAAGTCCTAGACTGGCTGGGGTTGTTCTTTAGAGTATGTTTGTGTTCCAGGAAGCTTTATTAAGACTCGTGCTAATGTGCTTCTTCCTTGGAAGAAAAGCCATCTTTGTGATTCATTTGCGTGTAGCTAAATAGAATTAGGTGCTTGTTTGTGTGATGTTTGTGGTTGATGTTGAAGAAACGCGAGGTTAGTCAAGATGGGCAATTTGTGGTTCAGCAAAAGCTTTGTGGTGCAGCCTGTTCACAGGTGCATTGCAATTTTCAGGCTCCTTAAAAAAAGCGTTTATCAGTGCTTTATCATTTTGGAATGTAGCAATTAAAAATATTTTTAAAATTGGAAGTGCAGTGAGTGCCCGTGTGCAAGTTAAATATCCTTAGCTGTTTTGCAGACATACTTAAGCAGATAAGGCTGTTTGGTTATCTGTTTTAAGTGTTTCTGACCTTTTGCTCAGATACAATTTACGTAGTACTTTGTCAGTATTTAAACATTAATATTCATTAGCAAGCAAATGCCTATAACATCTGAGAGACTGATACTGTCTCCATTTTTTCATTACTTACTGGTGACGGAACAGGATCGAGTCAGACTGCAAGGTGGCATTCCCTTCATGCATGTGTGCTTGAGGCTGCTTCCCTGCATGATGAGTGCAATGATCATGTTGTGTTTCATCACCACCACCACCACCCCACCAACATTTTCTGATGTTTTGTTATTAATAAATAGTACCCAAATCAATTTGTCCTTGCCCGAGAGCTTTGTAATTTCAAGCTAATGGTTTGCCTGGAGTCAGAGGAAGGCAGAGCCATGTGCTGCTTTTAATGGCAGCTGGACTCTGACCTCGCTGCTGCTTTCTCCCCATTTAAAGGGGAAAGACTTTTTCCTGGGCACTTGTGGGGCGAAGCTGGGCTGCAGCAGGGCTGGGGCTCCCCAGCTCCCATCGTGTTTGTGGTGAAAGCTGCCTTGCTCTCCTTGCTGTAAAACGGTGTTACGTTCTTTGATGTGTGTGAAGCCAGCCCCGGTTCCTATAAAATGAACTTTAAGAGACTGTTTTAAACCACAGCTGCCTAAACACTGGTTTGTTTCCAGCGTGCATAGTTAGTGCTGATCACTTTTATTAGTGCCCAAGTTGGTCAGTGTCTTGTGGCTGAGAATTTGAGAATGTTTTAGTAATAAAATGCACTTGAATTGTATGTTGCCAATGAAACATGAGGAAGTTGTGTTTGAAAACAAAATAGATTTATTTTTTTTAAAGCAGGCCTTGAGTCCTTCAGGAGCTGAGGATGTTTGACAGAGTTCTTCAACACCTCCACTGCCCCTTGTGTGCTGTTGATGCTGGTGGTTTTTCCCTTTAGCCCAGCCAAGGAGGAAAGGAACTGGCTTTGCTGTTAGGTCCGTGTCACTCCTTACAGATGGAATTGTACTGTTTGACATAGATTAGAGCCCTTTGATGGTTTTGAGAGGACTATTTGAGGTGTCACATAGGAAGCTAGAACTAGATTTGAATACTTTCTTGATACTTAATTTGATCTTGAGGGGATGTGCTGACTCATAGTAGGAAGGAAAATGCCTTAATAATAGGGTAAAATCAGGAATGTTTGTGTTGAGGCTTTAGTTGGTTACTGTTTGCTTTGCTTTAACCTGTTTGTTAGGAGAGTATTACCTGTATTAATTACAGGATGCACTTACATAGAAACAAGCCATGCAGCAGTACAACTGCTGTTGTGAATTCTTGACAGGAGCCTTTGGAGAGCAGCACAAAACCAGAGTGGTCCTAGGAAGGCTGTTGCTTTTGAGGACTGTTTAGACTGAGCCTCACCCACTCCCTACCGTTCAGTGACTTCTTGGTAGATGGAGAAATTGCAGAATCTGAGGTGATAACATGACGTGCTGCATGTGGGAACCTGCTGGGTGAAACAAGAGCCCTGTGTTCAAGCTGTGTCTGTTTTTCTCTCATGTAGACTAAGCAGCACATCTTACTCCAGAACATTTGTGTAAATACAGACATACCCTGATAAGCAAGATATGCTTATAAAATGCTAACGCTTTCCAAAGTGGTGTATCTGCTAAATTTTCTAAGCAACTGCAGTTAAGCCAAAGCCTGCAAGACTTGAGCTGATGTGCCTCTGTACCGTAGGGAGAACTACACCCGGTGTGTATTTTAAAACTAGTTTCAATATTCTAACCTAGCCTTTTGTTTTGTCAGTCTATGTGGTCTTTAAATAAATCAAACTGCTTAAAAAGTAATTGTCATTTTGTGCCATATGAAATTGCAGGGTGTGGCTGTTGAGATGTTGGTTTTGAACACAAATGTACTCTGACCTCTGGAGAGCGAGCAGGAAAATGAAATGCACGAGCTGATTGATGTGCTGAACCTGCCCTTTTCTCCTGAGCTCACTGTATGGGACACATGTACATTTTTTAAGGAACTCTCCTTTGTTGGGGGGTGCCTGCCTTTCTCGGTGGGAAATCTACATAAGACCTAAACTGGAAAAATTAATATCCTGTGACAAAAATGGACCTAAAATTAATAGTTCTCAGTCTCTTTGACAAGAATTGTTCTATCTAATTGTCTTCTCAGACTTCAGAAACCGCAGTGTTAGTTTTATAGCTATTTCTGCACAAGTATTATGTTAGTGTTTTTTGTCTAGGTAATTTTTTTAGGACCACTCATATATTTGTGAGCACTTGCTGTACGTGGTGATGGCAGTGTTTTACCTGTGCTCTCTGCTCTCAGTGTGTTCTGTGCTTATGTCACCCACTAATGGCATTAGAGGAGGATGTGTCCTGTTTGGTTTTTCCCATTAATAGGATTGTGTGCCTAACCCAGCTGTGACAAGGGGCTGTGTTCACTTTCACAGGTTTATGTCAGCTTTCAGGCTGAAAGGCTTAATAACTGCTCTGAATTGCAACTGGTACTGCTGAAGGGAGTTAGGTGACTGCTGAAGATTGTCCATACTTTATTTAAATAAGCTGTTTATTTATTTAGTTGGTGTTCTGCAGCTATGTAGGCAAAATAAACATTTCTTTTAAACTCTGGATGAGTCCCAGCTCAGGTGGAAGTTTCCTGAGCAATACTATTTTGGCAACAAGTGAACATGTCACATTTTTTTTCACTGCAGTATGAAGACCAGTATTTCTTGTGTCTCTGGCCCTGTATGCCCTTTAAAAAAAACAAAAACGTCAGTGCATTCTCAAAGAGGAGTCATACCTTGTTGATCGTGCTCAGACTGGTGAGCAGAAATCTCTTCTTGCTGGCACGAAAAATCTTGAGTTCCCTTCTGGCTACTAGGATTTGACTCTGAAGAATATTTGGGTTGAGAAAAATCTCAGCAGAAAGCTGCTGGGATTAAGGGGTATCATGGATTGCTTTCCAAAGGCCGTCAGGGTTGGGATCTTCATTTGTCTATCCCATTTGAGTCCACATAACCCCCAGTATTATTCTTCCCTCCTGTGTGTCCCTACTGAAGCACTTTGCTCTGAGTTCCTCGGTGGGGACAGGGATGGCAGGATGATATCGTGCATGGCTTCAGGAACTCCGCCTGCTTTTCTTTTTTCAGCTGAAAGGGAGAAGATGCCCAGCAGCTTCAAGCTCAGATTCCATAAGTATGATGCTATGTTTATTTATTGATAAATATATGTCCTATAACAGTAATAAAATTTAAACATTAATTTTGCTGGTTGCTTCTCAGGTTTTCAGCAGTGTACAAATAAATATATTTTTGGTAGCCTATCAGAGCTACCCTTGCTGACAGCACCCTGAGGCTTTCATTGCTGGCAACGGTGTGCCCTTTCCTCTGCCTTCAGTAACTGGAACATCTTGTCTTGCTTTGCTTGGAACAGTGAGAGTAATTAGGCTGGGTACCAAATATGCCGTGAGTGGAAATACCTCTCGTGGCAGTCATTAATGCTCTTGCTGCCCTCATTTAAATACTTCATTATAATGGTGGAGGATGAACAGGCTTGTTTTTGAAGGTTGTAGTTCTAGTCTTCTATAAACTTTGAACTGCGTTGTATATCCTCTCAGTAAAAACCCATAGTGGTGATGTTCTTTGTTGGATGAGAGCACTGCGGCACACAGCACAGGGGGGTGTGCTGGTGTGTGATGGTCCAAAGAGATCTGGAAGATGAAGACTGCAGATAGGTAAAAGTAGCTTAACTTCTGATCTGCTAAATATCTGATAAGATAAAGGGTTTCGGGTTCAGAGGGACTAGCAGGAGATAATTGTTCATGCAACATGTAGTTAATTCTGAGTACATTGCTCTATTATTAAGCATGTAGGTAGAATCCCTGTAGCCCAGGAAGTTTGGATCATTGATTGAAAGCTGTTTTGGTGGTGGCTTTTGTCAGTGTTAGGTTGGTGGTTGGACTAGATGATCTGAAAGGTCCCTTCCAACCCAGAGAATTCTATGATTCTGTGCTTGTTCAGTTTCTGTTCTTTCCCTGAGCGTGTGCTGGTGAGTCTGTGGATCTCTGCGCCGCTCCTGAAGGTGTTACAACACCAGATGGAGGTACAGAGTACGTGCAGATGCCTGATGTGTCTGCTCTCTGTAAAGCCCTTAAACTGAGAGCACACCAGATACCAGCTGATAGGAACAAACACTGCATTTGATCCTAGCCAGGTGGTGGGGATGGGATAACCCCTTATCTTTGGAGACCTGGAGCTGGGAAGAATTCCTGACAGGCTGGGCTTAGGGAAAACAGGTGCTCTGTGCTCTCAGAAACAGGCAGGATTAGCCTTAGCCCGGCATCTGGGATACGGTTGACCATTTGGCACCTCCAGAGCTGTGCTGCTGGTGGATCTGATGGTCATCTGATGATGATGATGGTCTTTGTTCTGAAAAGCCAAATCTGAGTTGAGTTCTGAACTTCGGTTACACTGAAAGAACGCAACCCAGGCACACTTCACGAGTTTCAACCCTCTGAGCTCTCTGAGGCTGAGCTGCCGTGGAGAACGATTTGATGAGTGGGAGTTTGTAGCTGGGCTGTGTTTCCTGAAGCTGCTGGAGCTGGGAGCCGTGGCTCCTGAGCACTGCTGTCTGACGGGGCTGGCGGGGAATGCGCTCCAGCAGTCCCGAATCTCGTGGTCAAGACTGTTTTGGGAGGATCTTCAGCATAAAGCATGAGTGTGGCTCACGAGCCATGAGGAATGTCTGCAGGTAGATAAAAATGAATAGAAGTGAAACCTTTGGGATAAATAAATCAGAGAAAACTGTTCGCCTGGAAGACTTAGTCTTACCTGTGACGTTTCCCACCAAACTGATGTCAGTTAAGTGGGTTTTTTGCTGTTGCTGTCACTTGTGAAGTGCATTTTTATTTTTCCGAAAAATGCCATTTTTAGCTTGAGGAGACAGACTTGGTTGTGGACAGAAGATAACTTGAGCTGACGTAGTCATTGCGCTCTTTTGGAGTGGCTTTGTCACGTGGACACTAATTGCAGAGAAGTCTTGGAATGTTCTTTGAAGAAACACGTTAGTGCTGCAAGGCAAAGGGCCGGCCCTCACGGCCCGTGACATGTGATGGCTTAGAAGTTACTGGGAAAGGGTGAATTTGTGCAAATATGAACGAGCGAGTGACTTTTAAACTCTCTTTCCTGAGAAGACCCACTTAGTAGGTTATTTGTAGTCTCATGTGTGTGGTTTTTCTGGCCATGCACCGTGTTTCTCCTCTGCAGACAGAACAGTGTGCTGCTTGTTGTGTTGACCTAGTCCTCTAAATACGGCACTTGGGAGATCTCCATTTAAATTTAAACCTCCTGAGAGGAGAGTCTGCATCGTCCCTGCCGCTAATCATTAGGCTGTCTATTGAATGTTTTGACAGCCTCTGTGACTCCTCTCATTTAGCACGTTGGGAGACAGACTGGCAGCAGCAGTAAGCTGAAACCAGGTTCTATTCAGAATGGGTTTCATCACTGTAAAAGGAGATTTTTTTTTTAAGCAGAGGCATGTGTGTTTTCTAATTTAAAATCGGTTACATTTCTGTCAAAATAGGATCTTGCATTCCATCTGCTCTGCAGTCGTAACTGTCTGAAGTCTGGTCGTGAGTCTGGTTTCAGCTTTGTGGTGTGCTGGAATGGGAAAAAATTACTCCTGCGAGTATTTCAGTCCCCCCGTGTTATTAGTGGTGCTAAGTATGACCTTCATTAATGTCAGCAGACAGTTAATTTGACTAACGTGTTTGTTATTTTAAAGTGAGTGTTTGCGTGTCTGTGGAACATAAAAACACCGTAGTAAAGTTTCATGCATGCTTGTCTCGTTAGTTAACGTTAAATCTAAAAGGCATTACTCAGGGCAGGAGCATGCGGAGAATGTATTAATAGCTATTGCTTTCTATCTCTTGGCTATCAAGTACTGGATTATCAGAAAATAGATCTGGGCTGATGAGACTGTCTACGTATTGTTTACAAGATATTTCGGATCTGGGCAATATTTACTGGTGAGCCTGACTCACTCCGGCAGTTTCTCACAGCAGCAACAAAACCTCCGGGAGGGTTTTCTTGGGGACCCGCTGGGGAGGGACAGGCTGAGCCCACGGCCGGACCCACCACGGGCTTCACCGCCCGGGCAGCCTCTGGCCAGGGGGAGCCCGTGGGGTTTGGAGAGGTATGAAGTCTGAAGATGATCCTGAGGATGGGGAAAACGCGCTCGGGGATCCCAGCGAAGTGAAGGGAGGAACAAAATGACTTCAGGGCGGTGGAGAAGGCGTTTCTCCAAGTAGCCCGTTTGAACTCTGGCTCGGGGCTTTGTGAGCTGCTGGGGTTTGTAACTCAATGCGAGATAAAGCCATCGCTTCTGGCAGTGAGAAGCTGCCCCTTCTAGGATGACTTGTTGGTTTTCTTGTGCAGCTAAAGACACAGTAGGTATCTTAGATTTCCTATCTGTGGCAGTAGCTTAACACTGCAAAATACAAAAGCCTGCATTTTTGTAAACGTTTTGTTAAGTTTCTTTTTAATGAGTATGTTATTTCTGTCTTCAGTAACTCTTCCTGAGAGGAATTTTCCTTCAATGTGAAATGCTTGAGTGACAATATTTGATTTTGATATCCATTTCCTATGATGTACTAATTACTTAATTTTTTCTCCCTTTGTTTATAACATTTAAGATTTCTTTTTTTTTAAAAATAATGCTCTTGTTCATCAGGAGATTTATGAAATGGGAGCAAGGAATGGCTGGTGAAGGGATTTCTAGGGATTTGGGTGAGTTTGTGCTAGCAGGTATAAGCTGCAAGTACGAAACTCAGCGATCCAGACCTGAGGGCAGACATGTAAGGTGGGATCCCTTTCCTCTAAGGATGTGCAATGTGTCATCTGCAAAAGAACTGAGGGAGCCTCATGCCCTGCATGTACAGTTTCTAAGGTGTTTAAAAATAAAACTGGCCTAGTAAGATATCTTAGCAGAGGAAACTTTGCCAGGCTGCAGAGGGATACCGTCTTTCCCCCGGCTATTAATTCAGCTCTTGCTGTGAGCAGTAATGTCACCGATGCAATGACTTCCCTCTGCCAACCAGGCTGGCTTGGCTTTTAAGCTAATAGATGTTTTAACTGATTGACAAATCAGTACTGCACTTTAGCTGGGCAGCACTAGTGCTTGTAATTTCATTAGCTGTCTATTTTTATTCCTTCATGTCGCTTTTAGCAACTATTGTACTGAATAAGCTGTTGCTAAGACTTCATGAGTACTGTGATCTTGTTTATTGTGGGAAGGGGGAATGATCAGGACTGCAATTCCATTACACAAATCCTTCTACGGGTGCAGGGTGGTGGCTGTGAGTCTTTGGTTTTCTTTTTTTGTTTCTCTTTTCCCCAGCAAAGCCTGGCTCTGGTGCAGGGCAAGACCTTCTGTACCTCAGGGCTCTCACCCTTTGGGAATGGACGAAGTGGCACTGGACCTCTCCATTGGGGGTCTTCCAGACTTTATTGCATTAAATCTTGAAAAATGTTGGTCTTTGCTCGCAAGGCAGTCTTAGGGGAGGGTAGTTCTGTCTTGATAGAAAGTAACTATTTTTTTTAGCATGAAGATTACATAGTTTTTGGGTTTTATCTGTTATTAGTCTTGTCACATGAAGACTGCTAAGACTTTTGTGTAGTGAGTTTGGAGCTTCAAGGGAGGTGGTTCATTGTGATGAACCCAGCGTGAAGGGCACGGGATTCATAGACTGCTTTCTCACTTCAAAAAACAAAAACGGGTTTGGCTACTCTTTGACTGCTCTATTTTGGAAATTATTAGGTTTACAAGTTTTAATGATCTTTATTCACTGAGGCATGGAACTTCTGCTCTGCTGTGATAGTAGCTTCATGCCACTACAGGCTTTTTATGTTTCACTGTTATCAGTGAGTTATTTTGCTGTGTGGAGTTCGATTCAAATATAATACTCCTTTATAAGCCTCTTTCTTCTGTTAAGCTTCTTGAATATCAAGCCATTGGTGTCCAGCTTGGCTGTGAGTTTTCTGTCACAGAACAGAATTTCCTGAAAAGCGTAAAGCAATTCAGAAAGGATGGTTTAGGCAACAGTAACAAGCCCTGTGTTTTGGGGTGGGATGCTTGGCTGGTGGCCTGAAATTCTTAATTTGAAGTAAACAAGGACAAAGTGAGGAGTGACGAATGTCTGAGATGAAAGTAGAGCACCAGTCATTCAAAGTGACTTGTACTTTCTTTGCACTCTACATTGCTTTGGTAATTGCTGGTAATTTAAAGCTATAAACATTGAATTTCTTTCTTCTGCAGCTCAATAGATGTTCATCTCTTGAATATCACACTTTGCTAAATTTCGACCCTTTGACCAGTCTAACACAGTCAGGAAAAACTATCCTGTTACGTATTTTTAGTGCATCCATTTGATGTTAAAAATGATGTTTCTTATGCATGAGCTTGTTGGGCAGCACAGGGAGAGTGCAATCCCCAGGCACACGAAGTGGGGGGTAAGGGGGGAATGGGGTCTCTGCTTCTGGATGTTCTTTGATCAATTTGTTATGCATTGGGCATGCAAAGCAGTGTGACTTTTTCAGTAAAGCTGGGAAGCTCAGCTGTTCTTGAGAAATTTGAACTTGGCTTAAAGATGGCTAAATTTAGTACACATTTATGTGTTGCTGAATTCATGCAAACTGAAGTCTGCTGTTGATCGCATCTCATAATTGGCCTGTTCAAATCTCTCTCCAAGCTTAGTCTCACCTGGTGAGTTCTCTGGCAGCTTTGCTATAGAAGGGTTGATGGAGGGGAAAACTGTAGCAGCTGTGTCTTTTCTGCCCACTTCCTTATGAAACAATTTTCTTACGAATACTGGGAAGCTTATAGTGGAGATGATTACTGAGATGGGGAGTTGTTGGCACTGCTATTTTGGGCTCTCTTACGTGAAGTTCCTCACTTACCTGTTCCTTTGTGTTGCATCTTTTTTATTAACTTTTAAGTTTGGAGATGTGGACGGATACTATAGAAATGAAATGATTGATTTTATTTAGACTATTACAGTTCAAATGATTGACAATAAAGATGGACAATAAACCCTAAATTTTTCATAAAATTAATGGAGTTAATTGACATGCTGATGTGAGAGAACAGTTGATGTGCCTTCCCTAAAGGGCATGAGACTGAGAAGAGACAGATTTTCAGATATATGGGTGCTGCAGAGAAAAGGAGGGGGTGAGTTCTTAATGTGTGTAGTGGAGAGATTAAAATGTGATAACTGGGCATTAGGAAAAATGTTCTCTGATACAATTAATGAGGGACTGAACTGCAGGTCTCCCTGGACACCATACCCCTTCCTTCGGAGGAGCTTTTGAGAGTTAAGATGAGAATGAGGACAGCGATGCAGAGCTGGGCTTGTATGGGGCTCCCCCTGCCTCACTTCATCTCTTCTAGACACACTGTGATGGTTTTGAGATGTTCTGAGTTGCTCTCCTACAAAGTGTGTACATGCACAAGCACACATGCTAGCCTTTCCTGCCTTGTGTGAAGTCCTTGGTTTATCACAGCCCTGTGGAGCAGTTTGTCGTGTTTGTTAATCAACCACAGTGTGGGAGAGAAACTTTTTTTTTTTAGTTAGGATTGAAATATCCGTGATGAGAGAAGAGAAAGTAATGATGCAGTGAAAAGACCGCTGTCCTGGCAGCCCCATGTGGCAGAGAGAGGGGCAAGAAGGAGGTGTCTAAAGACACCCTAATCTGAGAAACTGTCTGAAAAGTTAATTTGAAAATGAAGATAGGGAATTACTGTGTGTACCTTTAGGTTAGTCCTATTAGAGTAAAGCAGAATGAGGAAAGCCAATGAGGTTTGATCCTAGAGGTCTCCTTGAGGACCAAAGTGACTTATCCAGACTGTCTCGGAGCCCTGGACGTTCAATGCTAACAGCCTGATTGAAATGCCACAGTGACGCTATACATAAATAACTCTAAATATCTTAACTGGTATCTGTAAACCAAGGTATTTTTTGTTGTATCCCTCCCAGTTGTATATGATTCAGCCTTTTATTGAAGTTCCTTTGATAGATCAGTATGTATCATGAACTCACTTGCTTTTCTAATTCTCTTTTACACAGCTGAACACAGACTGGAACAAGTATGATGACAGGTTAATGAAAGCAGCTGAAAGGGGTGATGTGGAAAAGGTTTCATCAATTCTTGCCAAAAAAGGAGTCAGTCCTTCTAAACTGGATGTGGAGGGGAGATCTGCGTAAGTAACTCTCAATACTACAGTAATGGTGTTAGGAAGCTGATGAAAGTTACTCAATTCCTAAATCTTGCTGCTGCTCTAAACTCTTTAATACCTAAATCTATGAAATATCATGTTAGATTCTAACCTCATCTAGACTGGTGTACCAGATAGCTGGAATGTCAAATTCTCATAAACAGTCTTCACTTCCAAGTGAAGATCAGTATTTAAATACTTGGTCTTGCCAGATTTGAGTGTTAAAGAGCAATTGCAAGCATGTTGGTTTTCCACCTGGCTTGCTGATCCAAGGTAAATAATGATTAGTTGTGCAAAAAGTCATTTTGTTCCTTACAGTAAGGTCTGCAAAACTCTTAACTGAAGCTGGACACTGTCCAAAGCTGACTTTGTGCTGTGTAATGCTTTCGGTATGCAGCTGTTTGCTTTGACTCTCCTGATTAATAGTACTGGTTTTATGGATAAACCAGCTATGCTTAAGCAAGGTATTTTCTTTTTTTAGATTCCATGTTGTAGCATCAAAGGGAAACCTGGATTGCTTGAACACCATCCTCATTCATGGAGTTGATATCACAGCCACTGATGCTGCAGGTTTGCTTCCTCAGCTCACTGCAACTCTCAAACGTTCTCATTCTGGTCTTTATTTTGGAGGGAGAATAAGCTAAACAATAGGATAGATGTTCTTCCTTTCCATGGATATCCTTGTGGTGGGCAAAACAATTATCTATGTGGCTTCTCGCTGAAACAAGAGTCCAGTTAATACCAGTTCATGAATGCCCCCGACAGGCAGCAGAACTTGTGAACTTGTATCTATAGTCTGTTCCAGG
>JAOTQQ010000071.1:41007676-41031924 GCA_026546715.1 Gallinago undulata | reverse complement strand
ATAGGATAGATGTTCTTCCTTTCCATGGATATCCTTGTGGTGGGCAAAACAATTATCTATGTGGCTTCTCGCTGAAATGAGAGGAAACTGGTCATGTCCAGTTAATACCAGTTCATGAATGCCCCCGACAGGCAGCAGAACTTGTGAACTTGTATCTATAGTCTGTTCCAGGCTCACTGGAGAGATCAGTGTCTCTGCTTGAGAGTAACAATAAAAGATCTTGAATTAACTTGTGTTCATTCAAATGCTAAGTGTATTTCCCTGAGACTCCTAAAGTACTGTATGCCATGAGGGCTGGAATTAAATGATGTGGTGGGTGTTTGTGCACCCATATGGAGCCCTCAGAAGCTCAGCGTGCCTCTGTGCTACCTTCTTGGTTTGTGTGTGAGGTCAGAGTTCATGTGCAAGTATTATGAAAGAGGTAATCAAAAGTGGGTGCTAATTTTGCCTGGGTCTGTTAAGTGTGTTAAACTGAGGTAACCAAATATTGCCTTGTTTCCAACTTCATTACAGAAATAATCTAGCTTCTTTTCATTGGACAGATTTTATTTTATTTTTTATTTTTTAAAATGCTTATGTGGAGTCATTTGCAGTATTTTGAGATTAATTTCACTATTCATGAACTTGAGTCCTCAGCTGCAGGTAGTTGGAAACAAAAGACTGTTTAGCAAGTAGTGAAATATATATGAAATAGATGACTTAGTTACAGCACTGGCAGAATTAAGGGGGGGAAGTGACCATTGTGTCTAAAATGATAATGGATGTTTAGATAAAGTGTCTCTTGGGAAATCAATCCAGCAGTCTAATGTTGTGTCTTGATGTTTCCTACATCTAACACATGAGCAGGAATGAAGTGCATGGAATTGTGGGGGAGGCAGAAGACAGTTTTTTGTTGAGACAGAATAAACTGTGACTGTGATTAAGTGAAGCACAAATTAATTTCTTATGAATTAGCATTATGTGATTAATAACAGACTGGGGAACAGCATAGGAGTGTTGAGTTTGTGGTATTTCTAACTGTGTGTTCAAGAAAGACCCTGAATTGACACTGATCTCTCTTTTCAGGTAGAAATGCCTTGCACCTAGCTGCCAAGTATGGACACTCCTTATGTTTGCAGAAACTGTTGCAGGTACTGAAAAAATACAACTTGTCAGTTATGGGTTTTATTCTTGAGAAGAAAAAGGTGCCCTTAAACATACAGATTTGAAATTAGGATATACCACTCATCTCTCCTGGAGAAAAGACCTTTTCATATTGAAAAGCAGGTTGTGGCTGAAAGAGTGCTAAAATCAAGAAAATAAACGTCTTTTCCTCTCTTCATATAGACCATCAAATTAAGTTGTAATTTCTACCTCTTAAGTAAAATGAAGTTGAATGTCTTCTAAAGACTCGTTCCTTTTCTGAATGCATTTGCATTTAGGAACAGTGACACTGAAAAGTCTGCTCAAGAGTGGTGTTTTCTTCAGAAGATGAGCATTTATATCCATAGTCTTTCATTAATGAAACAATATTGGGGGGGGGCTGCCTTAGGTTTGTGTGATTATTTTTTTCATTTATTCCTGGACAGTGTATTTTTTTATTGCTTTAATTGAAACCTGAAAACACTTCATGTTTGGAAGTGCAATCTGAATCCTAATTGCTAACCAGGGTTACCTATTTTAACAGTACAATTGTCCAACGGAGAATGTGGATCTTCAAGGAAGAACCGCTCTTCATGATGCAGGTAAAAGGTTTTGCTTTTCTGGTATCGTAGTATGAAATCTAGATATTAATTAATGAATTAATTTTCAGATGGGCCAAATTCTTCTGTTAATTTTAGTGACTGTAGTAGGAGAAAATGTTCTACGTTGTCATGATGTTTGTCCTCAATAGCAAACTCATTAATGGGCTTAACAGGGATTGTAGGTCTCAAAGTCTCTTCTAATGCCTGTGAATTGTCTAGTAAAATCTTAAGCAGGACCCACGAGCAGCGTTTCAGAGTACTGATGTTAGAAGGTTAAGATACCTTTTTTTTCTGGGTTGTTTGCACCCTTGTTATGCTTTGTGGTGTCTTCAGCAGCAGTGTTTGATTTCTTTCACCTGCTCCCGAGATGATTGTGTGGGAACTAAAGTCACAGAGCCTTGTTGTGCTTTAGCTTAGTGAATTTTTGTGGAAAAAAATACACCCAAAGAGGATTTGGGGTTTCAAGAAGGCAATTTTCAGCAGAATAACTTGCTCTTTCTTTTTCTCTTGAAAGCTATGTCAGACTGTTCCTCCAGCATACAGCTACTGTGTGACCATGGGGCCTCAGTGAACTCAAAAGACGGAGTAAGTTGCTGCTTATAGTGCTGTCCTGTACAAACCCTGCTGGAGTTCTTGTGCTTTCTCTGCTTTTTTTCCCTTTCCTTATCTCCCCCTTCCTCTCCTCAGGATGGGAGGACACCACTAGTGCTGGCCACTCAGATGTGTCGTCCCACAGTTTGTCAGCTTCTGATTGACCGAGGAGCAGATATCAATGCCAGGGACAAACAGAACAGGTAACGCACACAGAGTGGTGTCAGAATCCCTGCTGACATTCCAAGGATACAAAGCTGTCCCTTGGCTTTCAGGCTACGGATTAAATATACTAAGTTCAGTGGAAAAGAGCTCATGATTTAGTTCAAAGTACATATGCCAATTCAATAACGCTTGGCCTTTTCATATTGCTTGTTGTTGCATATGAAATATATATAGGCTTGTTACTGCTAGCAGAGAAACAACAGTTGGGATTTGAAGGGTTTGTCTGTACAAAGCTGTGTCTTGCATCCTTTGGGATTAATAAGCGAAATGGGTCATGATGGAAATGTTACTCTGTGGAGAAGTACTTGAGTCCTACTGGAGCTCCAAAGGAACCTAAAGGCCTTGAAATGTTGGCTTCTGTATTCACGGGAGGGGGTCAGGGGA
Organism: Gallinago undulata; assembly: GCA_026546715.1. Taxonomy (NCBI): domain Eukaryota; kingdom Metazoa; phylum Chordata; class Aves; order Charadriiformes; family Scolopacidae; genus Gallinago; species Gallinago undulata. The sequence goes on along the minus strand of JAOTQQ010000071.1, from coordinate 41,029,000 downwards.
AGGGTTTTCTATTTGTAGCTGCTTCTTCTGTCAGTTATTCCCTGGAGGATGCCAGCCTGGTGGCCAGTGGGAGGAGGCTGCAGTGGGACAAAGCATGGGACTGGTATTGCATGCTCTGAAGCTGGCAAGTGGTGGGAAGGCACTGCCAGGGCGCCCTGGCACTTGCCCCAGCTCTGGGTAAACGTTTTGGCTTTTGTTTGTGTCTATTGATATTTGTATCTAAGCAGAGAGGAAGCCAAAGGTCGCATGAGTTTTCAAAACACTGGGTAGCACTCAAAGACAGTGGCTTCACGCTGGGTTTCATGGAAGTATTGCTTAATATGATGTTTTTGTTTACTTTTTAACAAATATTTAGACATTGACTAAGTGACTTTTCCTCTTGATAGAGGAAAGATTCCTTGGCTCAAGTTTGCATGACTAGGCCTCAGTGTAGGAAGGACTATTTCTGTGACTGCTCCATCACAGCGTGAGATCCCTGAGTCTCTGAATGCTCTTTCTCCCCACCCTCAGGACCGCCTTAATGTTAGGCTGTGAGTACGGCTGCAAGGATGCGGTAGAAGTTTTGCTCAGAAATGGCGCGGATGTTAGTTTGACTGATGGCCTTGGTCATGACTGTGCTTACTATGCCAGAATTGGTGACAATATTGACATTTTGGCTTTAATAAAAGCTGCCGTTGAGGATTCCAGCAAAGGTATGAAGAACGTGGCTATAACAGTGTGAAATGGTCTTTCATATGACTTGTGTGTCTTTGGGAGCAGTTCTTTGGGGGGGCAGCTGTAGTCCTTTAAATGGAAAGGTGATAAACTACCTGTTTGGGAGGGGAGAGAAGGCTTTTGGTTTCTGTTTGTTTTTAGTAAAGCTTTTAAGGTTAATCCAGGCTCTGATGCCTCAAGGCATTAACGTTGCTGATCCTGGCATTGCAGTATTGATCATAGGCATTATTTAGCATTATTTATGGAAAAACTTTGTACTTCTGAGTGTTTCCAGATTGGGGGGGGGAAGGGGCACGGCAGATCTATTTCTTGAAATGTCCTCCCAAGATTGAAACTTGTTAGAAAAAACTGAATGTATTGCCTGAGTCTGAATGAAATGCATTTTAACTTGCTATTTTTGTGGTGCTTTTTTAGCAAGAGACACCATGAAGAAGGGGCAGCCTGAACAAAAGGTAAGGCTGCTTATACAAAGTGTCTCCTAAGGCTAGTTTCTGAAATAAACATGAGGCCACGCAGTGTCAGTGAAGTGTCATTCTTTTCTAGTGTTATCTCATTCTATTTTCCTGTTGGGGTGAAAAATGAGTTATGATACAGGCCCCTGAATGACTGGGGGGCTCTGAGCCTGGTTTGGGACCAGTGTTCATCTTCCTTACACTTTCTGCTGTGCAGAGCTGGGTGTGAGCCTCTGCCCTTACGTGTCCCCTACCTTACGTTCCCAACATGCTGGGGGAACATCTTATCTTTTAAAAGCAAGTAGGGGTGGGGGGAATAAAATAGAATAGTTTTTAACTGACTTAGAGATCGGTTTTCCAAGGTTTTTTTTATTTCATGTGTTCAGTATATGTATCACAGAAAAAAAGATTACAGGTGTGTGATAGAAATTTCACTGGGCTTTTGTCTCTACTGTGGAGCTGCCCTATAAAGGCAATTTATAAATTGCCTTCATAGCTGTAAGAAATTGAAAGAGGTAAGATGTGAGGGGCTTCTGCCTGCTGAAGGGCAGTGTGCCCCTGGCCTTGTCGAGAGGGTGATTAAGATTGTGCCATGATGCACAACGCGTTCAGTATTTTTGAATTCTTAACTTTGTATGTAGCTGTGAAGATTTCCTCTGTAATCAGATAGCGTGTCTGTTTCCATTTGGAAAATATTCAGTGATGTGCCTGTTGAGGATTAGAGCTCTGACAGGGATCCTGTGTCCTGTCTGGGTGAGCTCAGGAGTGACCTCTTGCTGAGCAGCCATCTGCCAAAATGGGGGTGTTGGTGGCATTGCCCCCCAGTGGAAGCTGGAGTGAAGGCTGAGAGCAACCCCCTGTTCCCCAGAAGTGTTTTCAGAGAGCACCAGGAATAGAAATTAATGCTTCCCTGTTGCAATGACAGGTTACTAATATGTCCCAGAAGTGGAACCGGCTTCATGCCCAGGAGGAGGTGAATGTCAGGCTCTACCAGAAGGAACATAATGCTCAGGTAAGCAAGAAGGGTTTCTGGCACACGGAGAGTGAGCCAGACATAATAAAAACGAGATGTTTGTTAAATAAGCAATAGCACTTCCATTAAGAAAGATATATATGTTACTGTTTACTTGAAACTTAATTACATGAATGTAATGTGGCAATTATACAGATAAGCTGTAAACTTTTTCATGAAAAAAAGTATTGTTTGTGTAACAAATTGTTTTAAGTCTGTCTTAACCCTGTCCATCTCTTAACCCTCTGTCTCCTACTTCCGTCTCCAGTAAAATAACTGGGTCACAAACCAGGAAGATTTATATCTTAACATTCTTGAGAGATGTTGAAGTGTCTTACTAAAACTAGCCTGTAGCATAACTGTTCTACCAATGACTATTCATTTTCTCATTGTGTTACTATATCATTACAGTTTTCAAAAAGGTAAACAATGTTTTTCGTGATGGGGAGCAAACCACCGAAAAATGTAGGCCTTCGTTCTGAAATGCTTTGTTATAAAAGGATAAAGATCTCTAAATGTAAATTTTCTGGTTTGAGCTAAAGTAGTTACCACAGTTAAGGTAACCATACTTTATCAGGCAAGAGTTAAAGGTGCTTAACTGTTTGCATGTGAGCACTGGACTGATTGATGATGCGGAGACCTGTTGCTCTCCCATGTTGGATTTATGTATTACCGGAGTGATTCTGGTGGCTGCAGGAACAGTTACTGCACTTAAAGGTTGCTGTGCTTTGTGCCGGTGAGGCTTTCCCATTACACCTTTGGCTGCAGTGTTTGGCTTTTGGGAACTGTTTTAACATTGGTTATTTTTACCTGTTAACAGACAGCAGATAAGCAGCCTCTAGAGTGCTGTCAGCATTGAGTGTAATCTTACTTGACTCATTTTCAAAACTTGTATGTACCCTTCTATGAGAATGAGCTGTCAGCTGAAAAGCTTGAAGGCTCTGGAGCTTGTGCTACATAAACCTTCAGGACAAACCACACTTGGAGTAAGGCCACAAAATCACTAGGGGACTTGCTAGGCAAGGCTTGGTGTTAATGACTGTTAAAATTGTTGCTTTGGTTTCTTTCTTTTTCCCAGTGTATGTATAGTGTGGTGGTGGGTTTTTAAAATTTTTTAAAATTCATTTACTCTTTAAGGAATTGGAATTAGAAAATCAAGATTTGAAAGATCGAATGAGGGAAGTGCAGGAGGAGCAAAGGATGCTGCTGGATAGAATCAGTGGGCTACAGCTACAACTCAATGAGGTAAACATCTAGTGTTGGAATAACCTGGCTTGAAAGCTGTAGTAACTACCTGATGCTGACAGTGAAGGCTGGTAGAAGTAGAAGGATGTAATTACGATGCAATCTTCACTGCTTTCCTGTGAATTATTTCTGTATCTGTCACTGTCACTTTCTTCTGCTGCAAAAGCCTTTGGTCTTGTAATGATGCTCAAAATGTGAGGAGACCTCTTACAGCATCGCTCACTGATACCTGTACATTTGAGCAAGAACATTTATGGTTGTACTTCACGATGGGATGTGAACTGTGAGGTCTGGCATGTTACAGTTTGTAAACTGAACTTCATCTGCACAATTAACTGTAGGTGTTGTATGTCAGTACTTGATGGTAGCTGCTACTTCTTTTCCAGTTGCTCCTCTGAGTGGAAACACAGATTAATCTTCAATTGGCAAAAACAAAGGTTTTCGATAGGGAATTTCTCACTCAAATCTGAAACTGTTTTTTTTTAAAAGTTCTCTTGTCTTTTTAGAGGCCTAAATATGACCAGTACAATTGAGGAAGAAAATAAACTCAGGATTTTTTATTTTCTTTGTTTTGTTGAGGCTCACATTTGTTCCTTCACTGTGTATTTTTTTTTTAGGGGTGTATCTAAAATTTGCATGCAGCTTCCCCTAAATGCAGCCCATGGACAGAAATAATACTTCTTGGAATCATTGGCTTATCTCAGCTTCTCTCTTCAGCATTGCCTCTATAAAACAAACTCACTGGTTAATTGTTGCTCTCCAAAATCAAACTTCTACTGAAAAACTCTACTCTTCTGCCTCAGTAGTGTATGATCTAGATAACTGAAAAGATAATCTAGTTTCCTAGGATGCACGTCAAGAGGCGTCAAACATCCTTAACTTCTGTTCTTCTTTATTCCTCTTGCCAGAGGTTAGGTGGGAAATGAAAGGGAGCTGTCAGAACACATAGCGTTAGAGACTGGGGTAGACTTGTCAACTAATGAACTGTGTATAAGCCCCTTAAACATTATTGAAAAAATGATTTTGGGGGGATTTTTTTGTTATTTTTGCAGGAGCAAATGTTTGCAGATGATCTTGAAAATGAGGTATGATACATCACCTTAAAGTGAAGTAGAACTATTTCATAGTTCTATTATATTTCTTCTATAGAAATATAGATTTTAAATATATTCTTCTATAAGAAGAATTATATAGATTTTAAATGCAATAATTCTTCTATAGAAATATAAAAACTTCTTCTACAGAAATATAATAACACATTTAATAATGGTATTTAAAGCTGCAGAGAAGAAAAGCTATCTATAAATACTAAATATCTATTCCTATGTACTCCATCTATACAGCTGCACAGCATTTCTGTTACTACAAATAATATATGTAATCCAGATGGCACATTTAAAACAGACTTCATAGTATAAGTATCTCTTTGGTGACTTTCAGTAATACAAGACTAATTAACATGAATAAATTAATACTAAATTATATTGGGCCATATTCCCTTGACTCACTCTTCAAGACTCCTCTTGTGGAGGAGCACTGTTGTAGAAGAACTTTAGAACCAAACATGTAGGGGTTCTTCCAGTACTGATCTTGGTTGAAGTTCTCCCTAAAGTTTTTTTTAAAAGCTGCTTGAGATCTTACAAATCTGGCCCTTCTTGTGGCTTTGGCTATTGGCATTTTCTCTCTTTCAGAAAGATGAGCTGAAGAAAATCCTAACTACCAAGGAAAAGCAGCAGGAAGAAAGCTTAAGAACTATTGAAGCTCTCAAAGCTAAACTCAAATATTATGAAGTACGTTAACTGATTTGAAATGTGATACAGAAACTATTATTTACTGTTGGAAATACTTAAGCAATTTTAAATTCTTGAAAGTCTTAAATTGTTCTCATTGTAAAAGCTTTCCCTGCCCTTTAACCCTTAGCTTAACATATAGTTAAAATATGAAATGAATTTTCAGCTTTATTTTTGTGTGTGTTGCTCTTTGCTTTTAGGTTGACCTTGCGGGATCTGGAAGCAGCTTTGGTAATAGTAAGTATATTTAATTCTTAAAACTTGCCATGCCTGATGCAACGTTGGAATATGTAGACAAAGGGTGGGGTTTTGTCATCTCTTCCTTTTGTTGGTCTCCATTGTAGCTAAGGATAATGTGTGTCCCCATGCTCCCAGGCTCAGGATGGAGTCAGCTGAGCCCGGCTGTGTTCCACAGGGCACTGTCCATCAGTCTCACTCATGAGTGACTGCTCTTGTGAAATGTGTGCTGTAATTCTGCTGCATCTTCTAATAACATGAATAACAAGCTGATCAAGGTCTGGTCTCCAAACTGAGTCTCTTCCCCTTTCCATTCTTCCTATTTTAAACAACACTCACGTCCAGCTCGTGACAAGAAAGCTAGGGACACTGAAAACATGAGTGTAGGCAGGTTTGAAAGAGACTTTAAATGCAAGGCCTCAGCTTACACTTCTATTAGAAATGATTCCAACTCCAGAAACTGAAGTCTCTTGCATCCAGCTTGGTTACAGGCCTGTCTTGCTCTTGTGTAACTTCAAATATTACTGAGTCTGTGCTGAGCCCTGGGGAGGGCAGTTTGGCTGCCTGTCAGCATCGTTTATTGAGAGCACAAGGGGACGGCTTCTCCTGCTGTGCTTCTGTGCAGACAGGCAGCCAGCACAAGGTGGCTTTCAGGGCTGTTTTGCAGAACAATTTATCTACCTTACTAGCATAGTAGGGGCAGTTTTTACTTAGGAGGAATTTGTCCAGACTTCGTGACTTAATGTAGAATTATTCTAATACCAATTACTTAAATACTAGCCTGCAGCCTGGTGCGGTCCCATGGAACACAACAAAATGAGGAAGGAAATTTGTAGTTCTTGTGATCATGTGTTACTGATTTTGAACAGAGACTAAATGCTGTTTGCTTTGCAAATCTAGGAAAAGAAGACTTATTTAAGCAAGGCCAAGGGTTTGCTGTGGAGTCACAGGTAATAAATATTTTGCCACTTGAGAGAATTCTAAGACATGCTTGGGAAAGCTAAATATGCTTGCAAATGTACATATATTCAACGCTGCTTCTGAGCGCGTTTTCAATACCACTCGCTTTGCAATGTTTATTTTTAACTGTTGGTGCCCTCTAGAGTTACCAAAGTGACATCACTTTAAATGCAGTGAAATGGTTGGATGCTGAACAGTCTGCTGTATAATGAGCATTCTTAAAACTGAACCAGCAGACTACTGGATCATCTGTCACAGTGTAAAATGCAATTGTTTTTCATTTCCATATTTTTTTTCTACTTGAAATTCAGCTAAAATTCAGAAGACTTTACTTTCCTGCCAGCCATATGATAATTTCCTGCCAGTTTTGTTTGCTGATAGCTACCTACCTTTTAAAGCAACAATTCAGTTATAAATGAGGTTGATCAGACTTTACAGTGAATAATTTCTGATAAGGACTGGTCCTAACTGACAAGCTGTTCTCACACTGGAGTGTTTCAGCTGTAATGCTTCCAGGAGTGAGTGATAATGAGAAATAAACCTGTACCTCCTGTGCTTTCTTGCCAGATTTCACTGGTTGTGTGTATTTGTGTGTTCTGCTGGTAAGACAGAAAAATCCAGTCTCTTCTGCTATGTTTTACATAAGGTTATTCCAATGGCCTTGGGAGGTTTTTTTTTTAGTTCGTAATTGAAGTTTAAAGTTAATTGATATGTGGATTTTTGTTTTAAAAAAGGTGGGTGTGGTGGAATGTTGACACAAAAAGCCAACCAATCCAAAGCCCCAAACCATGTTCCAAGCAGGAATTAAGTGGCTTTAAGCTAGTAGTGTCTGGAAGCCACCTACTGCTTTCTGATCCCTGGAATGTGAGTGAGATCATTGGAGCAAACGTGTGCCATGTAACGGCCACTGTGGCTGGGAGGGAAAAGCACGTGAGAGGCCACCAAAACTGTTCTGTGGGGGTCTCTATAGGCTTTACTCAACAGTAAATAACTGTTGTTTCCTTAGACTTTTCAGAGAGAAGGTTCTGTTGACCATGACATACTCCGGTCTGGTTCCTTTTAAAATTACATTCACATGCTTGAGGGATGGGGAAATTCTGTTAAATTCCTTCTGGCAGATGAGTCATTAAATATGAATAACCAGAGAAATGAAATGAATATACTATACTGGCACTTCAGTCTCAGTAGGGTTCAATGGTTGGGGAAAAACATTAATATAGAGCTATATTCAAGACTTTACTGTTAAAAGCTGAAATATGCATGTTCTGTAATGTAGGCAAGAGTAGATTAGTGTGTTTCTAAGGGGAAAATAGAAATCTCTCTAACATCTTCTACCAATAGAAGTTTAAGACAGCAATGTCTATGACAACTCTTGTGTTTATATGACTTGTCAGACTCAAGCACGTATCTGTTTTTGTGCCAATTCATCTTCAGTCGAGGTCTATGCTGAGGCCCCTGGAGCTCTCCCTGCCTACCCAGTCATCCAACTCAGAGAAGGAAGCTTTAAAGAAGGAACTTGACAACATGAGGACCTGCTACAGTGCAGCAAAAGAAGAAATCAGCAAATTGCAGAGAGAACTGTCTCACAAGGTATCAGAGTGTAAAGCTTTGGCATCAGAGTGTGAAAGAACCAAGATGGAATCTGATGGACAGATAAAACAGCTGGAAGATGCTTTAAAAGATGTGCAGAAAAGGATGTTTGACTCTGAAGGCAAAGTTAAGCAAATGCAGACCCACTTTCTAGCTCTGAAAGATCACCTGACTAACGAAGCTGCTTTGGGAAACAGTAAAATAACAGAGGAGCTGAAGGATCAGTTGAAAGAAATGAAGATGAAGTACGAAGGGGCTTCTGCTGAAGTGGGAAAACTGAGGAACCAGATTAAGCAGAATGAATTGCTGGTGGCAGAATTTAAGAGAGATGAAAGAAGGCTGGTGGAGGAAAATAAAAGGTTGCAGAAGGAACTTGTGAAGTTGGAGATGGAGCGAGATAAAAGGGGGAGAAATGTCATGGAGTTAGAAGGGCAGCTCAAAGAAACAGTGGCAAAGTTAGCCCACTCTGTAACTTCAGAGAAATTTGAAAACATGAAGAGTTCATTATCAAACGAAGTGAATGAGAAAGCCAGGAAGCTGGCAGAGATGGAAGGAGAGTATGAAAAATTGCAGACAGAGATTCTGCTTTTAAAGAGGGAATCTGAGAGTCAGAAAGCTAAACTGGCTCAGCAGGTAAGGCCAGAAGACCACGAACAAATGAAGAGTGGGTTTGAGCAGAAAAATGAGGAACTGGGGAAGACAATTTCTGAATTATCACAGAAGAATCAGGCTCTGCAGAAGGAACTGGAAAGATTGCAGATCGATAACAAGATGCTTAAGCAGCAAGTCCAGGTGCTGAAAACGGAAATTAAAAGCCAGAATGTGCCTTTAAAAATTCACGAAGAATTGAAGAAAACAAATGACCTGGCTGTCGGTGACCTGACCAAAAAGCTTTTTGAAGTAACAAAGAAGTACAACGAAAGCAAAGCGGAAGCTGAGAAGCTGCTGGCAGAGAAGAACAGCTTAAGTGAGAATATTGGCCACTTCCAGGCTGTGTACCTGTCTCCAGAGCAGCACAAAAAAGAAGTGGAAGCTTTAAGATCTAATGGTATGGAACTTGAAAAGCAGCTTGCTGAGCTTCAGAAAAAATGCGATGATGAACAAGCCAAAGTGTGCAAACTAGTCTCTGAAAATGCAGCCATAAAGGAGACGCTCAGGGATCAGTACGTGTTGGCTACAACACACGAGGAGATGAAAACAGTCTTGAATAACACACTAGAGAAGACTAATCGGGAGCTGTCAGAGCTGAAGGAAAAAACTGAAGAGATAAAGCAAGAATCCATGAGGGTAAATGAAGAAAATGGAACTCTGAAAAACACGGTGAAGCTCTTAGAGAACCAATTACAGACTGAGTATATAAGTTTCAAAGATCATGAAACTGCAGTGACTGCATTAAATAAAAGCCTGCAAGAACTTCAGGAGAACAACGCTGCCATTACGGCTGAATATAAGAGGGGTCAAGAAGAAATTCTACAGTTGCATGAAGAAATTGAAGCCCAAAAGAAGGAACTTGACACAATTCAAGAATGCATCAAGTCGAAATACGCCCCGGTTGCCTCCTTTGAAGACAGAGAACAAAGCTTGGAAGCCACAGTGCAAGAGTTAAAAGCTCAGTTGCAGGAGCAGGCACAGAAGTGCAGAGAAAGTGAGGAGGAAACCCAGAAGTGCAAACAGGAGAATGAAAAGCTCAAGAATGGCATTTTGTCCATCCAAAACGACCTGCAGCAGAACTATATCCTTGCTGAGAAGTCCCGGGAAATGGAAAAAATGTTCGCAAGCAAAATGGAGGAGCTGAATCAGCAATTGAGGGAATTGCTGGGAAAATACACAGGGGACAAAGAGGAGAAAGAGGAGGTGCAGGGGAGTCCCCCACAGCCTGTGGCTGCACAGGCTCCGCTTCTGGCGGCAGAACAGATTGAAGCCGTGAAGAAGTCTCTTGGTCACACAATAGAGGAACTCAAGGAAGCCCTCAGAAGTAAGAAAGAATGTTACGACAAAGAAATACTAAAAGTAGGTGAACTGCAGCAGGAGTTGTCAGGTCTAAAAAAGTCTTCAATACCCTTGGTAGAATATACACAAATGAAGGAAACGCTTGAACAAGAAATTGTAGCCATCAAAAACAGCTTGAAAGAAAAGGAAGAAGAAAACAAAGTTAAAAATGAGGAAATCCTGAAGTTGCAATCTGAGATTCAGCTAACTCAGCAAGCTTTGACAGACCTGGAGAGCAAAGAAGTGATTGACATCTCAGAATACAAATCCATGAAGAGTACTCTGGAGGCCCAGATTAACAGCATAGCTGAGAACTTGTCCAGCATGAACAAGAAGTATGAGGAAGCGTGTGAGGAGGCTTTGCAAGCTAAAAAAAGCGAGCTTTCTTTAAAGGATGAGAAGGAGTTGCTTCAGTTACGGAGCTGCAGTATTGAGCAAGAAATTAAGGACCAGAAAGAGAGGTGTGATAAATCCTTGACGACAATTATCGACTTGCAGAAGAGAATACAGGAGTCTGCGAAGCAAGTGGAGGCCAAGGATAACAAGGTGGGATGTGGGGTAGTTCCGTACCCTTGAACTGAAGGTGTCAGGAGCATTAGCTGGGCTTCAGATAGAGCTACTTGAGTATTCAAGCACAACACTGTCCCCTGAGCATTAGGTGCCCTAGACTGGCCTACATCTGCTAAGGTGAAGTTCTGGTTTTGTTAGCATTGTGCTAAACTTTTCTAATTCCTTGTGTGTTTTGAACATCATGGGTTATATTTAAACTCTATTTGTCCAAGCTGGGTTTCAGACATTTGGGGTATTGGCTCATTCTTCCACTGGAGCTGTTTGTTTAGCATCTCTGATGGTTCATTGCTCCTCTTAGAAATGAGGCTTAGAATATTTTTAGAGCATAAATCATTTATGTTGCTGCTTGACCCCCAGGGTCCAGACATGACAATTTCCAATTCTAGGAAGCGGAACGGGAACCAGTGATAGCATAGCATGAAAATGAAGTCCTCTGTCTTTGAGAAGTCTCTTCGGCAGTGTCATGGCAAGCTAGGACAGAGACCCTTTAATGCTTGCTAATTTTGATCAGTCTTTAAAGAATGTTAAAGAGTATTAGTTTTTGGTAAGTGAGACATCCTTAAATGAGGTTTTTGTGTGCTTTTCCTTAAAAGATCACAGAACTGCTTAATGATGTGGAGCGGTTAAAACAGGCTCTTAATGGCTTGTCTCAGCTTACGTACACCACCGGGATCCCCTCAAAGAGGCAGAACCAGCAGGTGGAAACGCTCCAGAGTCAAGTGAAAAGCCTGCAGCAGCAGTTAGCGGTAAGTACTCCTGCGAGGCCTTGTCTGAGATGCGGCAGCTTCGCTTACGGTCGCTTATAGTCCTTGTGTGAACAAGAAAATATGAATGTGGCCACTGGAGCCCTGGGGTTGGCTGTAGACTTTGACTTTAGAAGTGGAGTAATGAATACATTCATCAAGTATTGTTTTTGTTTTCCCCTGACTGTTTGCGTCTTTGGAAATTTGTCTGCTTCTTTCTACACATTGTAGTTACAACATTTGGGAACTTTTCCAGATAAAAAGGAAGCAATTTAAAGAGAATTTGTGCTTATGATGTATGCTGCGAGTTCAGGGCAAGCCCATTTCTGTATGCAAGTTCCAGGTTAATGTTTTCTTTCAAAAGACTGCCAGTCATGTATTTTCTCACTTTGAAAGAAAGTGAGGTGGCCCCTGATGGCTTTGACTGTGTTCCCTTGACTGCAAATGCTGTGAAGCATATTCCATATTAAACACTAACAGTAAAGGGGAACACTTTCTGGGAAGTGCTGGGAGTTTGTGCACAAACATGTTTGTGGCCCCTTCAATAAAGCTCATAATTAAAGCTGTGTACGTGAACAAAGTTAGGTGTTTGTAAATCTGTACAGAAGCAGGATGAATCTTTGCAAAGCTGACCCTTATAAGGCAATGTGTCCTTAAATTGGGTGGTTTTATAACAAATAGCTAATGCTGAGGAAACAAGTGTTTATTCCTTGACAGCCTGTCAGCAACATTGCTTTGCTACAAGTAAGCAATAAAAAAAAGTAAAGCAGGGACTTTTTTCTTGATTAAGGAGGGCTATATTTATATATAGCTAATTTAACCTTGGACTGCTGCTTTGGCTAGTCTATAAGGGCACAAAACCAAGCCCCAAAAGCTGGAAATTGCCAAGAGTAGATGTTAAAAATTTGATGACTTCACCTCCTCTTCCTTCTTCTTCGATAGGATGCTAAAAGGCAGCATCAGGAGGTAGTCTCAGTTTATCGGACACATCTTCTCAGCGCTGTACAGGTATGAGAGTCCCAAGTTCAGATTGTTTTACTCTGTCATTTCAATGTAGGGATCCTTGAGACACGTTTCTAACTGCCACACTGGAAGACCTCAAACTTGAAACTAGCATCACGTACCTGTTTTCATGTTGAGAGTTTTAACTTAAAAAGGACTGATCCAACAAAAAAAGCAAACGCCTACCACAGCTGTAGTCTTATTGTGCCATTTCACTACCATTTGTCTGTGTAATTATGTGTAACAATCCGCTTTGGAGGGCGATGGTGATATGAGTGTGTTATCAATTCTGCATCAGCCCAGGTAATGCTGGAGAGAAGTTGAGTAGAAGTTGGAAACTCAATGCAGAGTTATCCAGTGGCTCTCAGGAAGTCTTACGACCTCAGATACTTAAGGATGCAAAAGAGGGACCATTCCTACAGCAGCAGCTGTGGAGCCAGAGGATAGGAATAATTGTTTTTTTTAATTACAGTGTATTTTCACGAAGGAAACTGCTGTGTCAGTGACCCTTCTTTCTCATGAGAGAAAAGTAAAAAGATTCCTCAAATATTGCAGATTTTCCTGGAGTGGTAAAAATACAGCTATGAATTAAGACTTTGGAGTAATTTTGAAGGAACCTCCTAATGTTAGAGATGGATGGTTGACACTTTGTGGGATTTTTAATTTAACTAAGCGTTTGCTTGCTCTAGGGTCACATGGATGAAGATGTCCAAGCTGCTTTACTACAGATCATCCGAATGAGACAGGGACTCGTTTGCTGACGTGCTTAGTCCCGTTGCTCTTGAAGGCTGCTGTGTCTTGTAGGAGTGCTGTGGTGACGGTAGTGATAACCTTCAGGAGATTTATATAATTATGATAATATAGCTGCAATTAGAACCTCCAAAGATGAAACAGCTGAAATATTTTCTTCTTGGAAAATGGAAAAATAGGGCTACTGAGTTTCAGAGCTGACACTTCTCTCATTAGCTTAATAAAAGATGTAGAACGTCTTTTAAAATTGGTAGACAAGCTGACTGTCAAAATGATGACATGGTAGTTAAATTATTTTTGTCTGATTGACCACTTATTAAAGCAAGGTCTATACCCAGAAACTCCAGTTTATCCTATAACTTGAACTCTCATGGTATGGTTGAAAATAAACTCTATTCAAATGAGCTTGGCTAAGTATTGTAGCTGTATACCTCCTTTAATGATTAAGAGAAAGTGGCTGTTTTGTCACATAAGCTGATGAAGACACACTTAGTAAATCAGCTGCAAAGGTAGATGGAAAGTATTTAGGTATATGTTGTAACTTGGCTGGCCGAGTTACAGACTTTATTTAAATATAGGCTTAAGATGTAGTGCCTTTGCTTTTTTGCAAGACTTAAAAATCAGGTTTTTCTATCAAAACACTAACTTTTATGTTTGTCTCCCCTTCCCGCAAGATTTTTTAGGAATGCTTTGTAATACTGATTACTGTGGGCTAAAGTAGTGTCTGGGAGAGTGGAGTGTCATGGTTTGCAGAGCAGCATTTTGATCTAAATGCAATAGTCCTGCTTCTTTATAATTTTGTTCTTCATTAGGCCTAATATGGGTGCCGGCTGAGCAGCTCATTAAGCTGTACACTAGATAATTCAGGTATTGGATTTTCAAACACTATCTCATGGAAGTTCAAGGTATTTTCCTCTTAACTGTAAATTATGTACTATAATCTTATTTATGGGGAAAGATGCAAATAGTAAGGTTTAATGAAATGAGAAATTTTATTTCCTTGGAATCTACCTATTAAATGAGACAGAGCTTCACTTTTTAACTGAAGGATGATTTTCCCATAAGTAAGTTTTATGAAAGGAAACACAAAATTTGGAACTACTCAAAGGAAGTAATTGGGAAATGAGTTTGACAATGTATGTGGCTGTTGTAAAAGAGCAAACAGCAGAAGTGCTATCAGTAGCTGTGGTAACTTCGGTCTACTCAGTCGAAAGCATTTAAGAACTAGCGAGTAGGAATCTGGGATCCTGACACAGAAAAGACAAACTTCCTCTTCCATGTTCCTGAAAAATAAGACTTAAGTGGGAGTGCAGAGTTGCCTTGCATTGCCTGGGTTTCCCCACAAGCTGTACCTCAGGCTTAGGTCTCCCTTTTTTTAGTAGTATTATGATTGTTTCCTTTTTTCCTTTTTTTTCCTTTTTGGGCAGAGTCTTGTAGAACTGAAGAGACAACTGCCACATAGAGGACGATACAGACCTAGTGTTGAATGTGCAGGGCAGTTTTTATTATATAAATACACTTAATATATTTACTAAATATGTGTCTGTAGTTAAACAGATCTACTGCTGCTTTCCTTTAATTTCTTAGAGGACTATTACAGAAAACATCTCAGTATATATATGTTACTTTTTAGCCAAATTCTTTTATGATTGCATTACTTGAAACTCTTATTAGAGGAAGTTTGGTTTTATATACTAACTCTGGCATATTTTGATATTGTATGTTTCCTTATTGAGGGAGTTCTATGTGTGTTTTTCTAAATTTCTCCCATCTTACCTTATCAATAAAAAGTTTTCTTCTTTTTATTGTTGTGATTCATTCTGTGAAAGGTAAAGAAATGTAAATAGTTTGGCAAAATAGTACGGGTAGTAAAGACTGTGGAATTTACTTGAATACTCTCAGATCCCAGGTCACACATTTATTTTTCAGAGGTCCACTGGGATTATTGAGTTCTTCTATTTCTGGAATTGATGGCTAATTGATGGTAAAATTTTGCTGTTGTTGATCAACACTCAAAGCTTCTACCAGTTAATTCTTCAGAGTAAATGGAGTCTGGCCACCCCTGTGCTGCACGGGACAAGCTGTGTGTTCTGTCAGGCGGTAGGTTTGGGGTGACCCAGCCAAGTCCTGCTGCTGCTTTTAATGAGAAGAAATTCAGTTAATGGCTTACACCGCAGCCTGATTTCATGCTGAGTGATCCTTGCAGAATCATTGCTTGGCGCTACCAAAGTCCATTCATTTGGTGTGACTTGAAAGGGAAGGGCTCTTTAACTTCACCATTAACTTAATTTTTGGTTATTTGGATATCTTGTCCAGCCAGTGGGGCATGAAAATGAATTGGGTCGTTCGGCTGTTGGGGTGTGAACAGTATTAGTGACGCTTCACTGTGGTTAAACAAGGACCAGAAGAATGGTTTCTTCCTTGGTCTTTGGAGGAGTTCCTTGTATTCAGAGTTAGTCAGTAGAAGTTCTCTTCAGGGTTCTTGTAAAGATCTAATTTGACCTTGGAATATAAAGTATATGAGTGTGTGTGTATATATATTTTTGAGTTTTTTTTCTGAATAGGAACTGTTTCAAGATTTGATGTCTAAACCGTTCTTCTGCCAGTGGGTATGTTCTGTCAGCTTTACTGAGCCAGTTCATCTATGGGGTATTGTGAAGTGCTTTCCACTTACAATTTTCTGATAGCTTTATGTATTTCTCAGGTGTAATATAAGGGTATTTTGATCTCCAGCCATGTTTGTTTTCTTTTTTCTGTGGAGTAAGGCTAATTATTGAAAAGTTTTTTTTTTCAATTATATTTACATCCTAATTTGTTTCTTAGTAGTTTGTTTCAGCTGGAGTTTTTTTTTTACTTTTGCCATCTTTGTTTTAAAGGGAGGGGGGAAGATTAACATGCACTTAAACACCAGCGAGCTTCTGGGTGAAAATACTCTGTTATTGCACTCCTTGACCCATGCCAGGGCAGAGGGAAACCCACCAAGCCCAGTTGTGTATGGTCTGCAGTAACATCCCAGTTGCACGTCCGAAAGTGTCTCCCTTTTGGAGGAGCAGTGCCCCAGAGCTCTTCCCAGCCTGGTGCCAGTCTTAACTGCAGTTATTTTGTCTTTTGCCTAACACTGTTCCTAACAGCAGGATTGCTCATGAGGGGGGGAAAAAGTCCTACCTGGACTGAGGTAAAAAAGTCCAACTTTAGAAATAAATGCAAGATAAAGAACGCAATAAAGATGATAAATCTGAATTTTCTTGGGGAGACAGCAATTCGATATTTCATGTAATAGATTGTAGCTCAGACTCTTTTGTTACCTTGGTGTTGGGATGCCCTAAAATCATAGCATGCAAGAAAGTGAGCTTAACATTTTGGATTTTAATAGGTGTGGGTTGTTCAAAAATGGCACAAAGGGGGATGTCTCTGGGCTCAAATGGAAGAAACAAGCCCCTTGGCAGTGCTCTGTGTAAGTTTGGGGGGTTTGGGCTCAGTTGATTCATGAAGGTGAAGGTTTGGTCTGAGCTGTGTCCGTGTGTCAGTGAGGTTCCCGTGGCAGCAATAATCCATGTGTTTGGTAAAGTCACATTAATGAGGTAATGCAGCCTGTAACTGACTGCTGGCACAATGCTCCTGTTACAAAATGGCACTTTTTAAAGTGAATATGTGACTTCTTTTTTTTGTTGTTGTTGTTTTGAGTAGCTGACTTGGAAATATCCCCGAATCCTGTAAAGTTTATAGAGATTACTGCTTTTTTAAATCTAATCCTTGTATTGCTCTGCCAACTCAGAAAATTAACTTTAATAGAAAAAAACATACATGTAATTCAGTCACAGCTATTAGATCAGATGGATTTTACATTAAGTGAAAAAGATGTTGAGCATTTAAGGGCCATTAAATTGTGAAGCTTTTTATTGTTGGACTCGTAGCCTTCAAGCCAGCACTCTGCTGTGAAGAATATTTATTTTTACATTTGTGAAGTATGCTAGAGGATGGGAAGGGAATACATTTTAAAGGAAAATAGGACATGAAAATGTGATGTTTTTCCACTTCGTGAACAGCTAGTTTTATTTCATAATAATTAGTTTTACACTTCATTAAACATTGGGGTTTTTTTGCCTATATGCTCTTAGAATACAATGGAGAAAACTTCCAAAATTCTCAGCAGGGCATCAAGTTGGAGTTTTCTAATCTAATGTGGGGGTATTTCAAAGTAAGATGGGAGGCTTTTCAGGGTTCATCTTATCTTGAGGGTCAGGAATTCCTGTATGGTACAGGAATTATTGATGCAGAGACACTGCAGTTGGTGTCGTTGTCTTGCCGTGCTACTCGCTGGGGTTCAGGTCTTGTGGGACACTGACTAAGGGACAAACTTAGAGATGGTGACTGTGGATTGAGGGAAGTTGTAGCATCATCTGGCTATGATGGACTTGGACCAGTGACTGTCTCCAACCAGCTCTGGGGCTCGATGGGTGGGAATACTTTTGCCTTTTGGATTAAAATAGTTGTCTGTAAACATCACAGCTCTGAAAAGGGGTGATCTGACCAGCCAGCTGTAGTCCATCCTGCAAATTCCTCTGAAAGAAGTAGTGAAGGGTTTTTTGAGGGATGGGGGAGATGGAGATGAGTGTTTTGCCAATGAGAAATTAACTGGGAAAAAGCAGGAGTAGAAACTTGGTGCTGGGGCGGGGGAAAGTACCAGCTGTGGGGTACCAGAATAAAAACCCTTCCAGAATATGACAGTGGGTCGAGCTTCAGGGAAACAGCCAAAGCCGGTGGGTGGGTTTCTGTGTGTGTCTGTAGGAGGCCAAGGACTTAAAAGCAATACTAAAAGCAAGCAGGAATACTGGACAGGTTTTTAAAAGAAGTGGGTTGAGAAATACCCATTAAGTATTTATGGGCCTGACTTGCAATTATGAAGCTGGAATATGTTCCAGCTGGTGAGCAGTTACAGGAATGTACTGGAAATGGCAGAGGGGGTGCTGAGGTATGGTATTGAAGCTACCAGTGCGTGGCCTAAAAGCAGAGAGGACATTGCCCTCGAGGCTTGAAAGCTGCAGCAAGGAGAGCCCTACCCGCGGGTGGACTCTGGCGAGTTGCATCATAGCTCAAAAAGTTTGAATTTTAGCTCAAGAATGGATGAAAAGGCAGCAGCCCTTCCCCGCTCTGAGGGGGGGCTGTGAAAACGCTGGTTTCTGCTGGTGGTGCTTGGCTTTGGAGACAGGGAGAGACTTGGCAGCCTCCATCTCTGGGAGCAGGACAGTGCTGGCTGCCCTGGTGAGAAAAGGCAGCGTTGCTGATGGGGTGGTAAAGCTGGAAAACCATGGAAATGGAAATGCTGTGCTGAGTGTCACCCGGTGACACAGGCAAAAATCCCTGCCAGATTTCTGTCGGTAAGGCAGGGAGATACCTACGCTCGCCTTCTGCCCCAGAGCTGAAGTGTGAAAATTACCCCCAGAGTATCTGCTGCTGCTCCGAGGAGGATGCTGAAATGATGTGTGTGAGGGCTTTCTGATCCTTGTAGGACGTGGGTTGAGCACAGCTGCAGAACTAAGGGCTCTGGGTGGTGCTGGGCCGAGGCAGAGAACTGGCAAACTTCGCTACACGGGGATGGATGTGTTCCTGATTCACTGTGCTGCCCCATGAGGCACAGAGCCCCTCTCCCTCATAGCAGGGCACGAATCGCCCCATGTCTGCAAGGGGGTGGGTGTTTATCACTAATGGGGGGGGTCTGAAGAGCAGATCCCAGTTTGCAATGGAGCAGGGAGAGAAGAAGCAGCTGTCGCGGTGGATTGGGAAGGGGAGGGGTTTGGCTGCAGCAGTGGAGCTGAAGGTGTCGGAGATGGGGGGCAAGACCTTTAAATGCTGATCTTGCAGGATCTTTAAATGCTCTTGCAGGAGCTGGGAATTCCAGCATCAACTGTGGTAGGGCCTGGGTTATTCAAATGGTGATATTCACGTCGTCTTCTGCCTGGAGGAAGATGACCTTGTCTCCTTTTAGGAACCCGGGGCTGTTTGTTGGCAGCCTGCTCTGATCTGAGACTCGCCAGAGTTGTCAAATTTCTCTAAATCAGAATAAAAGCCAACTGGTGTGTACGTATCTCAGCTCCCGAGTCTGACACGCTGGAGCCGTGGGAGGTTTTCCGGGAGGTGCTGTGTTGGATTCTTCCACACGTACAAGGAGTGGGTGGGATGCCCTCAGAAGACGTGGGACCTCTGGTGTTCCTGTGGATTTTCGTATGAGAAATCTGAGGCAGAAAGACGATAATCTTGCTCCAACAGTCTCCTCCTGGCCTTGGCAGTTCAGTCTCTCACGTCCCACCGGAAGATCAGGGGCCATCCCAGTTGTGCCACACAGTGGTAAGAGGGAGCTCTTTGGGAAAAGGCAAAAAAAGAGGTTTGGGTGGAGGGAGAGCAGGGTCTGAAAAAAAGGCTAACAGCCTTCTCCTAGGGTTTCACACTAACCTGGGGAGAGCGAGACAAGTACAAAAATACATTAATTTGGGCAGTTTTGAAGAATCCTGGCAGGCTCCTGCGGTTTTTCTGTCTCTGAATGAGGGTATAAGAGGAGCTGAGGTCTCCTGAGCACAGGAGAGGGCTCAGGATTCCATGGGTGTTCCCCTGTCTACTCACTTGGAATCACCCAATGGTTTGGGTTGGAAGGGACCTTAAAGAGCATCCCATTCTGACACCCTGCCTTGGGCAGGGACACCTCCCACCGGAGCAGGGCTGGAACTTCAGGAAAGCTGAAGGAACCTTCTATCTGCAGCAGGACAAAAGAGCTTTCACCTCCTTGTTCCTCTGTGGCTGAGTTTGGAATTTTGCTATGGGAGGTGCTGTTGAGGAAAAGGTCCCTTCAGCTGCGGCTGGCCAAAGCTTGGCTGCGTTGGGAACACCAGTGACAGCTCTGCTGTGTGATGGGAAGTGCTCCGTGCCATGGCCTGGTCAAAGCAGAGGAGTGCTCTGTCACAACGAGGGATGGCACAGAGGACAGAGATGTGACCTCGCATGGGACATCTTCAGCTGAGTATTCATTTCTCTGTGAGTGTTAGAAGAGTTATTTGATCTGCTTGTTCTCCTGAGCTGCCCCAGAGCTGGAAGCTTTGGGTATGGAGGGAGGGGGATGTAGAGCTGTAAAGTTACTGGTCCTTCACCAGGTGACCAGCTTCAGGCTGTACGAGTGTCTCCTTCCACTCCGTGGGTGCTTCTTCTGCTCCATTCAGGCTGTCCTTGCCATGAGCCCGACCTTGGGAAGCTGGAGTGAGATTATTTAAGCACCCCCCAACCACAGAGACCCCCCCACAGCCCCCATGTCCCCCCTCCACACCCCCAGCTCTGGGACCAGGGCTTCCCTGTGGCACTGGATAGAGCATGGAATTTAAAAGCTTCCCGGGTCACCTTTGCAGTATCTCAGATGCAATTGATGGGGAATCCAGGGACGCGCTTTAAAGTAAATTACATGGAACAAATAAACCAATCTGCTTCTGAAGTGCTCTCGTGCCTCTGGAAGCACTGACACTGACTACCGGCTGCCTTCCAAACGAGGATTTTTATTCATTCTAATTGAGCTGACCTTATATTAAAAAACAAAAGGCAACAACTGAACCAAAAGCCGCCCCCAGGGCTGTGGGTACCAGCTCAGGAAGTGTTTGTTGTTACCTCCCCAGCCTGCTCGGGAGGTAACAATTTTTTAATTTTTTTTTTAATTTTTAATTTTTTGTCTCTTTGAGTTCTGTATTTTGGCTTGGCTGGGTTGATTTCAGTGTAGTTACCGGGGGTGGGAGATATGGGGGTGCTGCTCTGACTTCCTGGGCGTTATGGAGGTAATCACAGAAATGTGATTTGAGGTCGGATGTTAAATAAGGATTTGATTTACCCCTTCTGGTTCCGATGCAGTGAAGGGTGGATGTATTCCAGGCACAGATACAGGTTGGGTGGAGAATGGCTGGAAAGCAGCCCTGAGGAGAAGGGCTTGGGAGTGCTGGTGGATGAGAAGCTCACCATGAGTGGGCAGTGTGTGCTGGCAGCCCAGAGAGCCAACCCCATCCTGGGCTGCATCAGGAGAAGTGTGGCCAGCAGGTCTCAGGAGGGGATTCTGCCCCTCTGCTCTGCGCTCCTGAGACCCCACCTGGAGCTCTGTGTCCAGCTCTGGAGTCCTCAGCACAGGAAGGACATGGACCCGTTGGAACGGGTCCAGCGGAGGGACATGAGGATGCTCAGAGGGATGGAGCCCCTCTGCTGTGAGGACAGGCTGAGAGAGCTGGGGGTGTTCAGCCTGGAGAAGA
>JAOTQQ010000071.1:40993395-41003795 GCA_026546715.1 Gallinago undulata | reverse complement strand
ATCACACCCCCTCCTATCACACCCCCTCCTCTGAAAGGGCCACAGGGGAGCTTCCCTCACCTCCCTGCTCTCCCTTGTGGCTTTTGCTGTATAGGCTGGGCAACAGAAATAAGAGTGATTTTTTTTTTTTTTTTTTTAATTTTAAATAACCCAAACACCCAGATTCCATAATCTGCTTTGGAATCTGACGAGCAGCAGATGGCTCCGTGCTCTTTGCAAGCACCCATCCTCTCCCTGCCCCGCAATAACTACGTCATCTTGTTCAACAAGCCGCAGAAAATAATATTTTAATCCAACCTTGCTTCCTCCCCCCCTTTCCCCCCCCCCCGTGGTTTGTTGTCTGGCTCGGTAGCTGTGCCATAGCGCGCCGGGTCCTGCCTGCCCCTGATTGGAAACACAAGAGGTGGCTTCATTACAAGCTCCGTGGCTTCCCCCAACACTTAACATACCGTACAAATTGTTTGCTCCACGCTGGCATCTTGCCTCGGAGGAATTTTTATTTTTTTTTTTGTCGTTTGGAGGCTTTAAAGGGGCTGTTGGAGCCCCTGGGGACTGTGAGTAAGGGGCGGTGGGTTGGTCTGGGGGGGGCGGCTCTCGCTGGCCCTTCAGACCCGGCGGAGGGGTGGCCCCGTCTCACAACCCCCGGGATGCCCGGGGAGAGGAGCGCTGTTACAAAGAAACCCCAAAAGGCTGCCCTGGGAAAATCCATTTATAGAAAATAAGTGAAACGAATAGATGTTTTTAGCCACATGTTACTCATTTTCCTTTTATTGCTTTAACATGTCTTCTCTGGAGCGCGTTCCCGGCGGCGGGTGCCAGCTGTACACCTGGCCGGGGCTGGGGGAGGCAGAGCTCGCCCTTTCATCTCTGCTGCTTTCTGTTATGATTGGAACCAAGGCTTGGCCCCACATCAGACAAAGGGTGAGCTGAAAACCATCCTCGGAGCTGGTTTCTAGAGGAAGCCTTACAGGGTTGTGTGTGGGGGGTTTGGTTTCTCTTTTTTTTTTTTTTTTCCCCTCCCTTTTTGGAGCTCTCATATCAAGTTTATGTACTGGCAGAGGCAGGAAACCATTGTGTACAATATGGCAAACAGAGCTAGCAGGCAGCCAGGCCAAAGGCTATAAATTATTATTTTAATTCCTTGGTTTATGGTTTCTTGTTGACTCCAGATCAATAGGAAAAAGGTGCATCGAGCCACCTCTTTTAATTAAAAGGCTGCCGTGATTAGGCTTCGGTGAGGGATGGAGAGAAGTGTGAAAAGAGGTGCCTGGGAGCGGGGTGTGCTGCTCGCCCCCCTCTCCCTTCCTCCCGTTTTCCAGAGGCCAAGTTTCTGGAGGAGAAACCCAAGAGCAGCGCGGGATGCTTTCCCCACTGAGCTCCCTTCTGGCCTGTTTCACGTTTCCCTCACACCCCGTGCCAGTGGCCCTTGTTTCCCCTGGAACAAAAAAGGCAGCGTGTTTTGGTGGAATCTTCTGCTTTTTTTTTTCTTTCTTTTTTTTAAAAATAATTCCAATTTCATTTCACCCTAAGCTCAGGACACTTTCCCCGTGGTGCTGGGAAACAATGAGCATTTTGCACCTAGCAGGTGCAGCAATATTTTTCTTTCCAAAGAGTTTGCAGAGCGAATTGCACATCTGTAACAAAGCTCGTATTTTTCTGCTCATCGCCTTCAGACATGGCCATAATTAAATGCAGATATTAAAACTGAAGCCTAGTTTATGTTCCATAATTCTTCGGAGAATGACCCATCGTATGATACTTGTTTGAAGTCTTAGTTAACCTTTAATCATTTGATGCTGAGTCTGGCTTTGATTTTGCTGCAGGAGGGAAAAAAAAAAGTGTATTTTGCAAAATCTTCAGGAGGGAAATATGCCAGGGCTGCGGCATTCCTCATTGTGCCGGGAATGTTACGTTTGAAATCTCTTAGGTGATAAAGTCTGTGGAATGAAGGTTGTGTGGTGGTTGTGGTTTTGGTTTTATTTTTTTCCCCCCCTAATCCCTATGCCTGGGCTCTGCCTCTTCTAAGGCTGGTATCCAGTATCGCGATAACAACCCAAAATCTGCCAAAGCCCCTTGGTGTGGGGGGGACCGGGATGGCCGGGTGCAGGTCTGGGATTGGGAATTTCCTCCGCGCTGTGCGGAGCGGGTGCTTGAGGAAACACTTACAGGTGTTCAGAAAAGCAGAAGGAGAAATGCTTAAACCTTCAGCACGTTCTGTGATAAAATCGGAGCCCAGAGCTCCTCGGCAGCCTGTCTGCCTCTTTGTTCCTGGCCTCATGGGAGGTGCTGCTGAACCGGGATGGAGCTGGGAGATAAGGCAGCCCCCGCCGTGCCGGGGAGTGAGGTGAAGAATTCCCCTGGCTCTCTCCCCTCCAGGGCGTGTGGGATGGCTGGGACCTGCTCCTCTGCCTCTCCTGATGGAAAACCTGCCGCCCTGGTGGGTCTGGCCCAGCGCCCGGGCAGCCAGGCATCCCCTCGGAGCTGGAAAATCCTTGGGCTCTTTTGCTGCTTGGGCAAGGTGGGCGAGGAGCCCTGGACCAGCTCACCCATGGGAGCAAACCATGGTTTCTAGCGCTTCCCACCTCCTGCATTCTTCATCCCCCTGTTAGTGGTGGATTTTCACCCCAGTTCCTTCCCTGGAGCTATCACCACTGTTTCCTCCTCCAAAGAATGAGGAACAAACTCCCCTAGCTCCAGCCAAATCCTGGTAACTGCTGGGAAGTGGCTCGTCAGCAGGGATGGTGAAGTGAGATGGCAGCTCACATCCTCCTCGCCAGCATTGGGAAGCTCATCCCCTCTCTCTTTAAGGTCCCTTTGAGCAGCCATGGGGTGGGTAAAGCTGTCAGGATCACGGGGTGGCCCTGGGGACCCTGGGACCACAGTGATGTGCCCAAGATGTCACCCTGAGGGTGTGCAGCTGGTGGGCAGATCAAGGGGAGGGCTACAGGGCCCATGCCCTCCCCAAAACACGTTCTCCCTGCCGTGTGTGGATACTTGGCCAGTTCACTTCCAGTTTGGACAGCAGACTGGAGAGCAGTACTGGGGGGGGAAGCATTCTGGGCTTGTTTTGGGGAATTCAAGCTTTGCAAGTTGGTACCTTCTCTCCTCCTGGTGCTGGTTGAACCTCGCTGGGGCATCTTCCAACCCGGACTTGGGCTCGCTTTGGCCTGCGAGCCCTCCCACCGAGCCCTGCTGAGAGCTGGCCCTGTGCCCCACGGCTTGTGGGACCGGACCCACGGTCCCCTGGGGCTCCCAGGGGCATCTTAAGCTCACAAGCTTGGAAAATATTTCCTTCCCCCGTGCTGACAGATCAGGGGCAGCCCTGGTTCTCCCATCACCAAGGACTTGCATGTGGCAAGCTGAGGAGCTGGGAGAGATGCTCGGCTTCTTGGACCCCACGGTTTGCTCCCCAAATCTCTCTGCTCCAGCTTCTGCCTGTGCCCTGGTGATAAAAGCCCTGCGGCGTCTCCCTGGGGGGGGGGTGGGAGGATGAACACACGGGGGATCACTGAAACGTTGGATGGGATGGAAACGGGGGCTGGCTAATGCCGAGGGCTCTCTGTGGCCACCGGAGCACCAGGCTGCCCTCCTCATTGCTGACTCAGCAATTCCTTTCCCTTCGCTTCCCTGGGTGCGCTGAGCGGAGTCACAGCGGGTTCCGCTCCCTTCCTCCGCCTCTTCTGGGCTGGCAGCGACCCCCCGGCTGCCGGCCTTCTCTGGCCAAACACGCTGCTTTTGAAGACCCTTCTGCTCCCCGTGTCCCCCCCTCTACCCCCGAGCTCGTCCCTTTGCGGGGGGGTTGCTGAGCGGGGCTGTGCGTGGCACCGCAACCTGCAGATGGTGCCAGAGCCGCGGGGAAGAGCCAGCTCCTGCCCAGCAGCTTTCCCCCGCTTCTGGGGATGCTGCGCTGGGTGGCACCGGGGGGGTCATTCCAAGGGAATACCTGGGAAGTCAGTGGGAATTGAGCGGAAATCAAATCTGTACCGAGAGGGTGCTGAAGCTCAGGGAAAGCTGTTTGAAAACCTACTGCTTCGGTGGAAAATACTGCCTTGAAAGCAGAACTAAGATGTGGGAAAAAAGTCCCTCAATTTTTATACAAAGTTCTTCATCGTTCTGTGTTATATCTCCTCCAGCACCAGTTAGGTCTGGCCCTGACCCTGTCCGTGCGGTGCTGGGTGCCAGGAAAGCAGCCAGGTCTGTGCCCTGTGCAGAAGAATATCTAGAGGAGAAGCTCTTCCACTCTCAGCCTTGGGTGCCAGCTCGCTTAGCCGTCCTCGCTGGGGTTTTGGCTCTTCCATGAGCATCTCTCCTGGCTCTGAATATCCTTGGAGACACTTTAATTCATCTCTCAATCTGAGAGCATTTAACGCAGTATGAAAAAAAAAGCGAAGGCTAGTCAGGCAGGCTATTGAATTATTCTTTCATTGAGGAAACAAGGCTGTCTGGAGAGCAGCAGTATATCTGCCGTGGTGCAGAGCCATCACGAGGCTGAAACACTTGATCTCTTAATTTCCAAAGATGTCAGATCGGCTGTTTGTTTTCCCGTTAAAAGCACTTGTAGTTGGTACAAATCTGGGGTCAACTGCAGGTCCTAATAAAAGAAATCCCTGGTCCCTCTTGCTGCAGGGGATGTCTGCTTCCAGCACAAGCCTGGCATCAGAGCTCTGTTTGCACTGGAACCAGCTGGACCTGCTCAGCCAAGCACTGATGGTAGGGAGCTGGGATGCATCTTTCCCTGCTGAAAGAGGAGAAGCGTCTTGCCCTGTCCTCCCGGGACCACGGCCTCCTGCTGATGTCCAGGAGCAGCATCCTTGGAGGAATCTGGGACTGAATGGCTGCTGTAGGTGGGGCATTGGGTGAACTGGTGGTGGGTAGCACCCAACCAGCCTCCGTGGACTTGGCTTTTGGCCACGCTCGTTGGCGATGCTCCTGCCACGGCCCATGTGTCCACCATGCCCAGTCCTCTGCTGGATCCTCGCAGGCCACGTGTGAAGGGGCTGGGGGAGACAGGGACTGGCTCCTCTCTGCCTCTGGGACGTGATTTATCTCCTGTGGACACCCCAGCTGGTCGCCGAATGGGGTAGCACGGATGGCATTTTCCTTTTCAAGTTTGGTTTCTGCGGAGACTCGTTTCTTCAGAGGTGATAACTTTACAGAGGAGACTAATGACCACGTGTGGATGAAACCCTGCTGCGGGCACATCTGGAGCTGCCCTGGGGCGGTGGGTAACAGCTGGTGAGCACAGACAGCAGAGGGAGCTGCCCCGGCAGAAGTGGAAGAGGTTGACCCCTTTTCCCTCTGACAGGGCTGTTAGCTTTTTTTAGGATCAAAGCTTTTCACATTTGGTCCCTGCACTTGAAGAAGCTCAAGTGTTTCCACTGCAGACATTAGTGATTCTGGCTCTGCTCCCTGCCACCCATCCCCAGATCCACTCTGTGAGCATTCTCCTTGAAACTGTAGTTTACAAAAATAAAACCTAGATTAAAGCCAGTACAGCTGCCCTGAGGTTTGAATCAATGCTGGTATGATGTGTTGCCAAAGAGAGAATTACTCAGGAGTGTGGATTAGAGCTGTTTGTCTCCAGGAAGACCTGGTCTTCAAAGCCAGGGAATTTTCCCAGCTATGGCTGGTGCATCTCCAGCTCTGAGGCTCTGGTGGTGCCCTTCTCTGTGGGCACCAGGCTCTCAGAGATCTTGTTTTTATCTCCGCTCCTTCATCTCCTTCCCTCCTATCTGGTTCAGAATTCTCCCATGCTCTTGCTTTGGTTAGAATGTGCTGGCCAGGACTGTCCCCAGCCTTCCCCCTCGCTCTCTCTCACCAGCTGTAAAAACTTCAAGACTTTAGAAAATATTTTTCTTCCTGTTGGGAGAGAGGTTAGATTTTATTTTACTTTTTTTTTTTTCATTATTTAGTTTTGTTTGCTTGTTCTAAACAATCCACGCTCTTGCAGCACTGCTGAGGGTCCGAGTGCTCGAGGAAGGTTTGGAAACTCCCGTTCTCAGCAGCTGCTGGGCCTGGGGAAGGAGCTCTCGCAGGAGCTGTCTGTGCGGCGCCGGTGGCATGGGGCAGCGTCCCAAGGCAGCTCTGCACGGCCTGGAGAGGATTCGGAAGAGCAAAGGGCTCTGGTGTTCAGCCAAGCACTTGAGGCTGAGTTCTCCTCCCCCCCATGCCTCCACAGGGCATGTCGCCCCTGGAAAGGGCTGCAGCATCAGGTGGTGGTTGGTGCCTTCTCCTGCTGCGGCAGAAAAGCAGCCCTGGGCATGTGCTCTGGAGCAGGTCCTGCCCGTTCCACGGGGAAGGCAGGGTGATGCTGGGTTCCCTGTGCTCCTGCATAGAATCACAGCAGGGCCAGGGCTGGAAGGGGCCTCTGGAGACCACCCAGTCCAACCCCTGGTCAGAGCAGGGCCACCCAGAGCAGGTCCCACAGGAACATTTCCAGGTGGGTTTGAATGTCTCCAGAGAAGAAGACTCCACCACTTGTAGAAGCCACGTGAGAAAGCGAACCTGTCCGGGGTGACCTGTCCTCTGGAAGGGCTGATCTAAGCTTTGCTCTGCAACGTGTGTGACCCAGGACCTCTGACCCTACCCCCTGCCCAGGGAGTGAGGGGCAAACCGATGACTGTCCTGGGTTTGCAAGTCCTCGGTGCTGGCCCTGGTGCTCCTGTCTTCATGCCCAGCCCCTGGGTCTGGAGCTGGAACCCTGTGTTGGAGGTTTGGAGTCCTGCTTTGGGTGGAAGCTGCTCGTTGACATCTAGTGCTGGTGTACCTGCAGGGCATCTCTGGCCCCAGGTTAGACCAGATGCTGTTGTAGGAGGGCTGAAGGGTGGCAAGTGGTGTTGCTCCCCAGCTCTGAGCCCCAAGCCCCTCGCTGCCAGGCGTGCCACGGAGCCTTGCCCCTCTCTCAGGGCGCTTTCTTCTCCTAAGACTCTACATCCTCACTTCCTAGACCCGGAGTTCTCCGTGGCCGCGGTCGCTGCCTTTGAAGCAAGGTAAGCTTTCCATGGGTGGCCTTTGGGCAAGCTGGGGCTCAGGAAGTGATCTCCACCCCTTCTATCACCTGCGTTTTGGGGGATTTATTTCTAAAATGCATTAGGAGAAGGGGAGGGAGACAGCAGTCCCAGGGGAGATCTGGATGGTGAATCCCATGGTACCATCCACAGGTCACGCCGAGCTGGAGCCGTCGGAAAGAACTGGAACCCCCTGAGGTGTCCGGTGGGGAGGGAACTGGTCCTGTGGGCACGCTGGTAGGAGGTGGGGGAGAGGAAGGTGCCGGGGAACTCTCCATCGTGTCTTTGGAGGAGAAACGATTGAGGAAGTGCTGGATGATTTGATGGATTCAGGCTTTATTTATTAATGTTCCATTTTTGGCTTGTTTGTCCGTCTCCTTAACAGGGTCACGGCTGTTAAAACAAAAATAGCATCCGTGATGGGTCTCAATCTCGCCTGTTAAATCTCTTTTTAAAAATGCAGCCTGGATCTTTAAAAATAAAAATGCAGCCTGGCCCAGAGGAAGGGTGAGCCCCCAGATTCCCCACTGGATAGAGAATTTCTTCCAACAAACGAGGACCTGCTTCCTTCTGTGTCGGGACCCCAGGACGGTTTAATTTCTGTGTCAGCGCTAATTGATTGGAAGCAACAATTTTGCCAGACAAAGCTGTAAATTAGTTTCAAATGGGGGAAACAGGCCACCCACTGCCCAAATATCATATTGCAGTAACAACATTAAACATAGAGCAAACCATAACCCAGGGAAGGAAAACCCAAGTGAAACCAGATTTCCACTCATTCCCTTTCCCCGGGAAAGTGGAACCAGATGCCTTGTGGCTTTGATAATAAGAGAGGCTGATTCTTTCAGATACAGCTTAAGCCGAGTATTCCACAAAGGGATGGGCTGAGAAGCAAAAACCTCACAGGCATGAATTCTGCCCCCGGAGACCGCTGGCATGTGAAACCCTCCCAACAAAAACAGCGCAGAAAAATTGTCTTCCTAATTGCACCCGAGCCCTCCCCGCTCATCGCCTGCTGCGAGACCCCAGCGCTGCTCCCACGGCGTCTCAGCCCCCTGTGCCAACCCCCCCCCTTCGCATCTCACCCTCAGTAGCGGGGGTGTATGTCCCCCCCGGGGCTGGGGGTGATGGGGAGGTGCCTGTGCAGCCCCGGGGGGTGGGTTTGGGGGCAGCTGAGTGATGCTCCCCCCAGGCAGCCGGGTGAGAACGGGTGCCTGCACCCCATCCTCTGCTTTTGGGGCTGATACAGGGGGAAGGGTGGCCGGTGGCTCCGGGGTTGGGCCACAGGTTGGTGCTGGAGCTGGAGGTGGCTTGGTCCCCACTAACTGGGGGCTCTGCCACCCGAGAGCTCTTTCCTACATCCCGGGCTGGGTTGGGGTTAACGTGGGGGGCTGCGGGGTTTCGGCTGCGAGCACCACACTCCGGTGAAAACTCCATGTTCTTGGTTTGTCTGCGTTAAAGGGGCAGCTTTGTCCCTCTCCCGTGTTACCTTCAGGCTGGAGACAACCAGCGGGTCCTTCTGGAGACCGGGTGGACCGTGTGGAGCATCAGCACCAAACCCCTTATCTGATCTGGATCCCCTTGATATTCAGGAGGTAAAATATCTTCTGGGTAAAGATCTCTTTGAGTTTACTGCCCCTGTGTAGAGCAGAAGGAAGGAACCCATCGTGGGGAGGCTCTTTCTATCGGGCCAAAGAGAGTCCTGCCTGCGCTGTGCTGCCTGCTTTGGCCAAATATCCTGCTTTGACCATATTTCCTGCCCTAACAGGGACACTGGTGGCAGCCAGCGTATGTGAGGAAAGCACGTGTGTGAGGAAAGTCCCCACAGGGACACGAAAGTGTGAGACCTGGTTCCAAGTTCAAAGCAATTATACAATTATCCACGTATTCCTATCACGTCTTGCACCCTGTTCCCAGGGCAGCACGTTGGTGTGCTGGGGAGGGACAGCAGAAAAGCCTGGAATCTGCACTAGAAAAGCTGGTGGAAATTCCTTATGACCTTCCGTGGAGTTTGGTTCTGGGCTCGGGAAAACTTCATCTCCCCTGAGAAGTCCTTCTTTCTCCAGGCTGGTGCCTCCTGACTGTCACAGTGGCTCTGGGGTGGGGGATTAGGGGAAAGTTTTCTGCCTTTTCCTCCTTTTTAAAATTTATTTTTATGTTTGGTTTTGAAATAATCCTTTTCTTTTTTTTTTTTTCCCAGCTAAGCCTTCCCACAGCCGCCCTGGGAATTGGCGTGGCGGGGTGTTTCCTCGTGCTGGAGAGCAGCAGGTACGTGGTGGTGAAGTGAGTGGTGGTGGAGCAGAGAGAAGGAGCTGCTGTTGGCGGCTTCTGGGAAGTCTCCGGGCCGTGCCTGGTGACGGGTTCAGGGGAGCTGCATGTGCTTGGGTGAGGGCTTTGAGAAACCATCAACAAATAATTGCAATTTCCTCTTCGCCTTGTGGTAAGGCTCCATCCGAGCCTGAGAAACCGCTGCCGCTTGCCGTAACGATACCCAAAACAGAGATCTCCACCTCACCCCCTGCAAAACGCTGCGCAATCACTTCTCGCTCCCTGTGGGTTGCTGAAGCCACAGATGCAGAGTCTGACATCCAAATGCACAACAGAAGGTGGGTAGGAAGTGCTACACAGACCCACATATGTGTGTGAGCCGCTCTCTCCTGCTTGCAGAGGGTTTTTTTTTTTTTTTTTCTTTCTCTTCTTCACCCGGAGTGATCGGGGAGAAGCAGAGTTGTGTTTGTGCGTGGATCTGCTGGGCTTCCCACCACGTGGTGAGATGCTGAGCTGGGGATGAGGCTGGAGGAAGGAACCAGGCCCTGAAAGAGCTGGCGTTGGGTGCTGGTGGTTGGGTTCTCCTCTCAGCTGTGCTTTTCCTGGGGCAGGACACAGCTTTAACCTGCTGGGGCAGGTGGGACCCATGGGACGGGTGCTCCTCTCAGCCCCTGTGCGACTAAGGCACCCCATTTCTGCCCGCTCCTCTGAACTGGGGTAGGACTTCCACTGCAGGTCACCCCTGACCAGCTGGAACCTTCTCCTGGTCTCTGCTCAGAGCTGTCCCACCACACAGAGGGACTGCTTTCACCCGTTGCCTGGCTGGAGGCCTGGTGATGCTCAGACCTGGAGTAGTGTCCAGCTCTGGAGTCTGCAGCACAGGAAGGACATGGAACTGTTGGAGCGGGGCCAGAGGAGGCCATGGAGATGTTGGGAGGGGGGGCTGAGATGGGGAGGTCCAGCCTGGAGAAGAGAAGGCTCCGGGGAGACCTTAGAGCCCCTTCCAGACCCCCAAGGGGCTCCAGGAGAGATGAGTGAGGGAGCCCTGGAAGGAGGGGGAAGGGTTTGACCCTGAAAGAGGGGAGATGGAGCTGAGATGTGGGGAAGAACTTGTTTGGTGTGAGG
>JAOTQQ010000071.1:40949666-40969103 GCA_026546715.1 Gallinago undulata | reverse complement strand
TTATTTTTATTTTTTTTTCTTTTTCTTTTTCTTTTTCTTTTTCTTTTTCTTTTTCTTTTCCTTTTCCTTTTCCTTTTTCTTTTCCTTTTTCTTTTCCTTTTCCTTTTTCTTTTTCTTTTCCTTTTTCTTTTCCTTCTTCTTTTTCTTTTCCTTTTTCTTCTTCTTTTTCTTTTTCTTTTTCCTTTCTTCTTTTCCTTTTTCTTCTTCTAGAAGATTCTATTATAAAAGTACCCAGATAGCATGCTAAAGTTAACGAGTGGTTCTTTCTGTGGTGGTCCCCGCTGTCACTGCTGTGCCCTTGGTCCTGCCTCTCCATCTCCCCACACGAGCTGGGTGCTGGTTTCTTGTCTCTTGCAGAGCAAGTGGCCACATGGTGGGTCTCCCAGACCCCCAGCTGGAGCCTGGGCACCCAGGGGGGGTGTCTGCCGGGGGCCCTGGGAAGGTGCCGAGCCCCCGGGAGGGTAAATCAGGCTGGTTCCCTCGGGAACAAACTCACTGGGGCTGTTCCAGCAGCACCGGCACCTGCAAATGATGGGGCTTTGCCGCGGAGAGAGCGTTTTAAGAAAAGAAGGTGTTTGCTGAGGTGTTGCTTTTCCTGGAGCTGTTGCAGGGGAGGGGAATGGAGAAAGGAGCCCCTCAAGGCCCCCGGTTCACGGTCCCGAGGCTCAGAGCGCGGGCCCCCGCAGCAGATGCGCCCCCCCTGATTTCCTTCCCTGGTGCAATTGGCAATTGAGTTCCTTGGGTGGCAGGATGCAATTTGTGTTTTGAGTTTGGCTTTCTAGAGAAACTCTTGGCTTGTCACTCTCAAGGCACAACATGCTCCTTAAATAGCAGGCTAAATTTCTCCACCTAGCCTTAAAAAAAAATAAAAATACTCCTCTGCCAAATGAAAGGACATATTCCAGTATTCTTTGTTGTTGCAACAAATTGGGTGGATACTGTCAGACTTCTGTATTCTGGGAATACTTCCAGAGCCTCTCTTTGTGTGCAAGTCAGTTACCATGTAATTGTCAACTTAAATTGCAGTGTTGGATAACTCCTGTACTCTGCCCCCCCCCCCCCGCTGCGGGAGGGCAACACGGGGGGCTCTGCTCCTCCCGCCAGCAGCGAGGGGGGGCTGCGGGGCCCCGGGGGTCCTGCCCGGCTGGGGAGGGGGGCACTGATGGTGGCACCTTGGCTAAAGGCATCGCTGCCCGCAGGGGAAGGAGGGATCCCGCATGGAGGGTGGTGAGGGAAGGAGGGATGGGGGGGTCCTTCCCTGCCTGCTGCCTCCTGCGCGCGCCCCCCCCCCCGTCGCGGGGAGAGAGACGTGGCTTTGGGTGCGATGGGAATCGTCTTCACCCTCTTCCTTCCCCTTTCGAATCGGCAGCTCGTGCTGCTGTGTTTGTTTTAGCCCGGATCCCGGTGACAATTAACGCTACAAGGCTAAGATTAAGCTGTTCTCACTTGTTTTCCTTTTCACTCTGATTTCCGCCTCCTCCAAATCCTTAATCCTGCTGAATATTTCATCTCCCGTGACTCCAGCAGTTGAGAGTCCCCCGGCGGGACGGGGGCTGTTAGAGCTGCCTTTGCTGCAGCCCCTTGTGCAATGCCTTCCAGAGCAAACCGCAGCATCCGCTGCAGCGACAGCCCCCCCCGGGCCACCGGGCAACGGGGCTGAGCAGCCAACGAGAGACGGTCGGTGGCTGATGAGAAAGCCGAGCACCCCCTGTTCCCACCTCCCCCCTTCCCCAGCCCCCCCCCGCGGCGCCCACGGGCAGGAGATCCCGCCGTAAATGTAGGAAATTTTCTGCTGGGAGGAGGTCGCTGTGGTGGCCACCTGGCTCCTGGCAGCCCCAGGGGGGAGTTGGCAAGCCCGGAGACACCTTGCACCATGCGAAAGGGGTTTGCTGGGGGGAGGGGGGGGCAGAGAGGTGATGGTGGGAGATCCTGCCCATCTGCTTGCGATTCCCCATCAAAAATTGTACTTTTGCCTTTTTTTTAATTTTTTTTTTTTATTGTGGCAATGCTTCCTGCGATGCCTTTGGACACATTGTTGAGTTTTCGCCCCAAACTGACGCTGTTGACAGAAAAGCTTTCAGAAAGGGAACTCGCTTTCCCCCTCCTGTCAAAAAGGCATTTTCCAGCTTGAAGGAGTCTGGGTGGGCTCTGCGTGGGGCTGCCCGTCGGGATGGACCCCCTCCCGCTTCTGCCAGTACTCCGGGCTGGGAAGGAAAGCTGGGGAGAAGGTGTGGGGTCTGCAGTCTCAGGGCCATGCCGGGGGCTTTGCAGCTCTCTGCATCCCCGTGCCCTCGTGATGCTCTCCCCCCGGGGTGGCTGGTGTATGTAACTGTGCCTTTTACCCCCCCAAATCACCGCTCCACGATACCGTAAACAGTTTGCAGGGCCGTTTCTCCGGGAGGAATGCGCCTGCTCGCACGCCTGGCTGCTCCTGACAGAAAGCAGGGACAGGGCAGGCTCTGCCAGCGGGTCCCCTGAAGCCTTGCCAAGCCTGGGTGCTCTTCACCCCCGTCTCCCTCTTCCTCCTCGGGAGCCCCCCGAAGCGCCGGCAGCCTGGATGGGAAGAGCTCTTCTTCCCGAAGCGCCAGCAGCCGGCTCCAGGAGCCCGTGCCAAGGGAGCCGGGGTGGCATATGTTCTCTCTCAGAGCAAGGTGACACCCGCGGCTCATTAGAAGTGACTTTCCTCATTTTTGGGGCGTGCGCGGGGGAAGTGGGTGCCAAGCTGTCAGCGTGGGTGGGGGAGCTGGGGGGGCTTGGGGAAGGCTCCGGGGAAAGTTTGCTCTTCCACTTCTCAACTCGGCTGTTGTGTTTGGGAAGCAGCACAAACCCAGCCCCAGATGCATCCATACACCACCCCCCCCCCACATCGGGGCTTTTCTCCTGGGTCCAGCACCCACCCCTTCCCTGAGACCCTCTCCCACAGACACAGGGCACGGTGTTTGCTCAGGAGCTGGGTCCCAGGAGGGGTGGGATGGGGCAGAGAAGAGGGGGCACAAAAGCCATCGGACCCCAGGGACCATCGCTGAGGAGCTGCGTTAGACCCTGGGAATTCAGCACGTTCCCAAATAATGGCTCTGGTGGTTTTGCAGGCTCCGTAGCCCATACTAATGGCTCATTGCTGAACCATAAGTGGTTGTGTTATACTTGGGATTTATTGGAGGCCGAGGGATTAATTTCCTGAAATATATGGTCATGATGTTGAGGTTAAATTAAGATCTCATTCAAAAGGATTCTTTTTATTATATTTAATTTGTAACCCCTTTTCTATAGCCATTTTACAGCTACTCCTCCCCCTCCCTTAAATGTTCAGTGTCATGTTTCCAGGAAGAATCTTATTTCATGCAGACTAATAGCATTTCTCAATATAACCTTTTTACAGTTGCTCACCGTTCGAGTTACTCTAGTCTCACTTGTTTATACACAACAAGGTCTTAAATCCTCCCTCAGAAAATAAAGATGTTGATGCAAAAGCAACAAGAGCTTCTGGCAGAGCTAAAATCCATCCGTTCTCTCCTCCTTCCCCACATGCCACCCCCCTCAATCTGCTGTAACTAAAAGCCCTTTTACTTCAGCGCTCGAGCACTTTGATAAAACGCATGTTGAGTAAATCTTACATGACATTTTTACTCTGGGTGATATGTATATAAAGTTGAGCTGGCTCAGCGCTAGCCTGGCTTCACCCTTCTTCACGATGCCGTTATTAAACCGGTAAATTAACTGTGGGAACGGGTGCTCGGAGATGCTGGAGGTGAGGGGGGGAAGGGGATGGGGCATCAGGAAGGAGGAGGGGATGGATGCGGCCGCCGGCTCTAGGGCAGCCGGGGCTGGGAATGGGGCAAAGGAGCATCATCCAGGGCTCCCTCTGCTCCTTGTGCTGGCTCTGCTGCTGGCTGCCACGGGGGACGGGAGAAACAACCCCCTGCTCTGGTTGTTTTCCATAAATTCCCCCTGCTGTCGCTGCTTCCAGCCTACGACCAGCGAGTGCCCCCGTTCTGTGCCTGTCCCTTTGGGCACACCCGCACTGCCAGGTTCAGGGCTGGCCCCCAAAGGCACCCCATTTTTACCGCTCCGACCCCAAAGAGAAGTTGTCCCAAAGCAGCTGGAGACGTGCTGCCTGTAGGAGCTCTTTTAGCTCTTTTCTAGGTCAGGATGATGAGCTCATTGCCAGAGCTCTCCCGAGTGCTGGGGAGGGATGGGGAAAGGGCTGGCTCGCTCCGGGGGGCTCCTCTTGCGAAGAGTGCCCTCAGTCCCGGGGGTCCGGGTGAGGGAGAAGCCAGGCACTGAATTTGCCCAAGAGACAGGGTAGCTCCAAAAAGCAAATCCTTTAGTTCCCAGAGCTAATTTCCCACTCTGGAGGACAAAAACCCCACCGTTTTCTGAGCGTTTGAGGTGTCCCACACCGTTCCTGCTGCGGTGGGAAGGGAAGGGGTTTGAGGGGCAGGAGCGGTGCCGGTGGTGGTGCTCGGTGCTGTCTGTGCCTCATGGCTCCTTTGCTGGTTGAGAGGGAGCAGCAGAGCGTGAGATGCTCTCTGAGTCCTCCCAGCACCCGGTGGAGCTCAGGCTGGACCACGCTCCGGCACTCCCAGCTCCCCTGCTCCAGGTGGCACCTTCCTGGCACCTTGAAAGTTGGGAAACAGCCGTGTCCTTCCCTTCTCCTAGATGAATTTTTCTCCCCTGCCTGGAAGCCAGAGCAGTAGGTGGGTGCCCCTGCATGCAAAGCACAACCAAAGAGGGATGAAGCAGCAGTTTGGGATGAAAAAGCGGGATTTTATTGCGAACGGGCCATGGTGGAGGAGGCAACCCCCAGCCCCAGGCAAACTGGGGGCAGAGGGCTGGCCAGGGTGAGCTGGGCAAGCGTGACCAGGAGGGTCATTAGGAAGATGATTAGGGAGAACTTGTTTGGTGTGAGGGTGGTGAGAGCCTGGCCCAGGTTGCCCCGAGAAGCTGTGGCTGCCCCATCCCTGGAGGGGTTCAAGGGCAGGTGGGAGGGGGCTTGGAGCAACCTGGTGTGGTGGGAGGTGTCCCTGCCCAGGGCAGGGGGTGGCACTGGGGGGGCTTTTAGGTCTCTTCCAACCTAGACCATTCTATGATTCTATGATTCCATGACCACCCCAGAGCAGACACACCAGAGGCATCTTAAGCAGGGTGGGGAGCAGTAGGGACCCCCCTGAAGCCCCCGCAGAGCATCCTCCTGCTGCTCCCAGTCCCCCCGAGACCCTAAAGTTTGTCCTGCAGTGCCCCTCGCCCTGCTTCGGAGCTGTGCCATGCTGGCGAGGGGCCCAGACTGGTCCCAGCATCCCCACCCGTGGGAACCCCCACATCTCTCCGGGTGCACCAGCACCACCAGTAACCCCATTCAGCATGAAATCCCCAGCCTGGTTTCCCCGAGCAGCCTGCCCGGCACTGGGCCACCTCCCCGGCAGCTCCCCGACTCTGTCTTCTGTCAGCTCTGTCTTCTGCGGGGATTTTCTTTCTTTTTTTTTTTTTTCCCCAGCTTTTTTTTTATTTTTTTTCTTTCCCCCTCCAGAAGTGCTGATGGACAAGTTGAGTAACCGTATCTGCTTGTTACAGGACATCTTGAGGCTGATTGCGGAGGTCAGGACTCGACTGGAGAGACCGCAGCGGGTTGCTGACTGGCATCCACGGTCCAGATAAGATAAAAACAACTGATGACAGCAGGGAAGTGAAACAGTCATCTCAGCACTTGGATTAGTGCCCGGCAAAGAGGAAGGGAAAAAAAAAAAAAACCAACCAAAAAAAACCTGAGGAGGGCCGGTGGGGAGGGGAAGGGGGTGGAATATGTATTAGAATAGAAACTCTGGAAGAAGCTATCAGGAGGCAGCAGATTTGGGTGTTAAATATTTATGAATTAGCATTCTCGCCGAGCCGCCAGGTTTGCAGGATGGGGTGCCCGTGTGGCTGCCAACACGCCGTCGCCGTGCCACCGCGGCAAACCGTGGCGGAGGGAAGGACAGAGAGACGGGGGGACGGTGGGACGGGAGGGAAGGTGACCGGCTCCGGCGGCGCCGAGAGCGGCCGCGGCGCGGGATAAATCCAGCTGAAGAGGTGGAAGGATAAATGAGGTGCCATAAAAGTGACGATTATTATTCAGAAAATTCTGCTGAAGAGCACCGGAGTAATTAAATCATAATTGCTTATTACTCAGCTGAAGTGACATTGTAAGTGGCTGAAGGTCTGTGACGAGGAGAGGAAAGGGGGGTCTCGGCTTTTCTGCCGTGCTTTGTCTTCCCCTCCGTCCCGCTGTGGATTTGTGCATCCCCACGGCAGCCAAGCAGGAACCCCGGCCCTCAGTGAAGGTCAAAAGTCCCCCCCTGAGCCCAGAAAGCCCATTTTCAGCCCATTTTCACCCCATGAACTCAGCGCTATCGGCTGCTTCAGGACAGGGAGCAGCTTCTCCTCCTGGGGCAAGAGATGCCTGAGGACCGGTGAACTTGCCCAGCCCAGGTTGGCCGTTTGTTCCTGGGCTGGAGGACCTTTGGGTTGGGCTGATCTGCAGAACTCTGAGAGCTTCACGGGAGCCATTCCCCACCGTGAGACAAAGAGCCTGCAAATCCTGTAAGCGCTCAATTACGCAGCGATGTTTATGGAACGTTTTAAAGGGCTCATGTAATTTGGCAGCACGGAGGAGATGTGGAGTCAAGGTTTGGAAGCGTGAGCCTTCCCAGCACGTCACACCACGGTGGGCTTTCCTTTCGCCAGCCAGGTTGGGATGATAAACCGCCTTTTCAGCTGAAAATGTTCTGAATATTGGTGGAGTTTCCTCATTTTTTTGTTCCCAAGTCGCTCTGTGTTTCACGTTCTGAAATGTTCTGAAACCATGTCACCCAGCACTTAAGGACAGCTGAGCATCTCTTATTTATATTTTTTTTTCACCCCTTTTTGCTGCCCCCCTCCCCACCTTGCCGTTGGCAGGCAGGGAGAGCTGCCCGTACCTTCCCACCCGCCCTCCCCATGGGAGCATCTGCGCCGGAGAGCGAAGGACCGAACGGTGGTGGCATCTCTCTGCGATGCTCAGGTCTGTCACCTCCCCCCGCATCCCAGGCGAGCTCCCTGGGTGGGAAAGGAGAAGAGGAGAAGGGCCCATCACTCTTCCTGGCCTTTTGACTTTATTCTGCTCCGGTTCCAGCTGGCAGAACAAGGTCCGCGGCTCAGCACCGAGAACTGGGCAGGTTCTTGCTGGGGAAAAGTGCTGGAGATGATGGAAAAGAGCATCCCTTGTGTGGCAGTCTCGAGGATAACCCCGTGCTCACCACGCCACGTGCTCATGGGAAGCGCCAGCCTCCCGCCCTTCGAGGAGCAGGGAAGCTGGTTGTGTTTTATTTTATTTTATTTTATTTTATTTATTTATTTATTTTTTCAAATAGCTGTCCAATGAGTCACCTGGCACCGCAGCAGAAGGCAGCCCACCAGCAAGGGGAGCGCCGAGGAGCTGCCAGGGAATCTGCTGCCAATAAACCACTCGTGGCTTCAGGCGGGCTCTTGTTTTGGGGCTGGCCGGAGCCAGCTGGGAGCCGAGCCCGCGGCGCGGTGCCAGCCCCGACCCCTTCGCCGGGACCCGCCGCGGCCACCCTCGCCTCTGCCAGCCCCTGTTTTGTCTAATTACACCGGGCTAATGGGGGGAGCACAAAAGCTCCCTTGCTCCTTGGGGAGAGCCCGGGAGACAGCGGGCAACTTGTGCTCCTATAAAAAGCCGTAGGATTATTTTTCCCCCTTTCTTGCAGCACAGGCATCCCTAAATGAGAATCATCTGTGGGTTCCTTTCCACCCCGGTGCATAAACCCAAAGCTTCATCCCGTTCCCTGGCTCTGGGGACCATAGGGGTGAGGGGGGGGCAGCTGGGGCTCAGCATCACCCCAGGGGTGCCCGGAGTGGGTGCCCCTCTGCCCGGAGCAGCCGGCTGCCCTG
Organism: Gallinago undulata; assembly: GCA_026546715.1. Classification (NCBI taxonomy): domain Eukaryota; kingdom Metazoa; phylum Chordata; class Aves; order Charadriiformes; family Scolopacidae; genus Gallinago; species Gallinago undulata. Next base: position 40,961,177 of record JAOTQQ010000071.1, on the reverse strand, counting down.
GCTCCAGCCCGCAGCCTCGGCAGGGGTTAAACCGCCCGAGGAGAGAGGGGAGGGCTCTGGTGATGCAAACAATAAAAAGTCTCCACATTCCACTGAAGTTTCTTGAGCAACTGGCATTTGCCCATAAATGTACTTAAGCAGAAAATCACCAGAAAAGTGCTATAATCTGACAGATTTTTCACAGGCTTAAATATTCATGAATTAAAAGAATTGGCAGAATTTTCTACATTATTAGCTTTCATCGTGGCTACAGGAGCAGTTGGTGCACTGGCTGCTCTTCAAAAACTATTAATCTAGTCTGTCATCACAGCAGCCATTTTTTAATTAGCTACTTTACTGAACGATCTGGTGCAGTAGTGAGACTGGAACATTTAAATGGTATTAAAGTTTTAAAGGTGCCCCTTTCCATTTCCAATCTGAGTTCTGAGACGCCGCAACAGGCAAACAAATGCGGCAGCCGGTTGCTTCCTTTCAACGGTTAAATTCTTATTTCATTTTGGAAAAATACTCGAATCCTGGAAAACCGAGCCGCTTCTACCAGGAGGAGAAATTGCGAGAAATAAATTGTTCTTTAAGCCCAAGTTCACCACATTCCTGCCCGGTGAAATCAAACGGAGATGTTTGCAGCCGGGTGCGTGTTGCAGAGGCGGTAGCAGGGCATGGAACCGTGGGTTCGTGGAGTTTGTTTTGGGTGCCAGGGTACCACGGCCCTTGGTGGATCCTCCTCCTGACCAGGTGGGACCCGCTGCTGCATCCTGCTGGGGTTCCAGAGCATCTCCTGGGCAGGCGGAGCATGAAGGCCCCCGGTGCCACATTGGCTCTTGCCACAACATTACTGTGAGGTTTTTTCCCTTGTGCAGGAGTTGTTAAGTGTTTTGCAGTGCGTAACCCAAAGCTCTGGTGGGTTTGAAGTGGGTCTTTTCTAAAAAAAAGGGCTGTGGATGAGCATGTGTGGGCTGCTCCTGCATCCATGCAGAGTGCCACATCCTTGCAGAGTGCTCCTGCATCCTTTCAGGCGGGTTCCCCATCCATGCAGGATACTCCTGCATCCTTGCAGAGTGCTCCCACATCCCTTCAGGCTGCTCCTGCATCCTTCCAAGGATGGAAGCGCATCTTTGGCCCCAGCCGGAGAGCATTGGATGGGCTGGGTGGGCTCGGTGCTGCCTTCTCCCCGGGCGCTGGGGCTGCAGCAACGCTGGCAACATGAAATCTCTCTGCGACCCAGGGCCTGCCCTGGCTTTGGCTGCTGGGTGAGCTGGATTTATAACTGGCTTTGTATTTTGGATTTGCCGGCCCCTGAATCACTGCATGGGTCAGCTCTGGCTGGCTCCTGGGGAACCCGCAGCCCGGAGATGGATACTGAATGGATGGATACTGAAAAGCCCAGCTGGAAACATCTCCTGGCCCACGAGGTGTCCCAGCTCTGGGGTGTAGCAGGAGGTGTGCTCTCCGGCCTGGAGGATGGGACAAAATCCTCTGTCCCCAGCCCCAGTCCCCTGCCAGAGCCACCCACCCTCGTATCCCGGGGGTGCCAGGGCTGTCCCGGAGGGGGTGCACCTTTCCCGAGGAGAAAAGCTGGATCCCTGGCCCCAGGGCAGCCCGGGCTCAGCTCCAGACCCAGAGCACGATGGGCTACGTGCTCAATCTGAGCTTTCCTCTAACTAAACTCTATCAACCATGCGCTTGGCTCGGCCCAGCTTGAACCCTGCTTCGCTCTCGGTGCCAGAGATGCTGCTCTCCTGACATTATTTGCATGTGAAAACACAGCAAAATTATGTCTTTATGGTGGTTTTAAATATGTCGTTATTTTTTTCTTTTTCTTTTTTTTTTTTTGGCATCAGTGGCTACGACTCCGATGTCTGCTGCTCGTTATTGCCAGAGCTTTAATTTGTGCATTACAGTCATTAGAGTGCCAGTGTCCCGCTGACTGGGGAAGGCAACCGCTGTGTGTTTAAGATTTTTCCCCCCATTGTCATGTAAAGCAAGGAGCTCAGAGAACCTGGCAGCTGAAACGGCAGCGCTGCAGCTAGAACCTTTCCAGAAGCTGCTCTTTGTAACTCCTGCCATGAGAAGGACTCGGTTTAAAGGAGGATTTTCTTTGACTTGATACCGCAGTCACCGTTGGGAAGGAGGGAGGCAGGTGCTGGCAGGTCACAGAAGGCTTGATCTGAAGAGCGAGAGCTGGGACAGGAACACACAGAACACACAACCCCCTGCCCCTTTTTGCCCTGAAAAACTGTGTGCTTGCATTCAGCCTCAAGAGCACCAGGGGGTTTGGTTTGTTTTTTTTTTTTCCACGATATGGAATAGGAAAAGTCTAAAACTCAGAGGGCTCAGGGAGATTTAAATGCTTTGTGGGAAACAATCTTGTTTTTAAGGTGTGGATGTCTGCACAGGTGAAGGCTGTTGGTTGTGAGCGTGGTCCCCTGTGAAGCTCAGACTCTTCACGGAGACCCTGATTCTCAGGAAAAGGGTGAAAAAGTCCCACTCTGCTTCGTAGCTCCAAGGGAGGAAGGATGGGGAACATTCCCAGAAGAGCTTTTATTCACAGTGAGTGACTTCTCCTGGAGTTTTCTCGGTTTGGTTTGTGGTTTTGTTTTGTCCGTCACGAGTAAGTTCTCTGCCTGTTGCTGTTTTATGGGTTGGCAAAGGGGGGGTGTGAGGGATGTGGCAGGAGGAGCCTGGTGGAAGGGGCTGAGGATGAGGATGCAGCTCCTGGGGCTGCACTGCCAGCACCTGGGGGGGCTGTCAGCTCTGCCACCCCCCCCCAGACAGAATGGGCTGCATCGCCTGCACCTCCAGCCTCTCCAGCACGACTCATTAACACTCGGGATGGCGTATGGAATGAGCTGGAAGGATGCAAGTCGCTCCTCTGGTGTCCAGGCTGCTGCTGGGGTTTCCGTTGGGCACCAGACAGAAGAGACCTGGGGAGTATAACTCTATTTGTCTTTAGGGGAGGTGGCTCTGGCTGCTCCCTCCACCAGTTACCCCCCAGCCAGAGTGGCCAGTGGCTCTGGGGTTGCCCAGTCCCACAGCTGCTGTGCCCTCCCAGAGGTGTTGAGCTACCTTTATATATACATATATATTCTTTTAATATATATGTATATATACACACACATTTATATTTATATATATAAAGTGCCTACCACCATATTGACAAACATTCTTTGGAACCACTCTGACGGCAGAGGTAGGAACAGGATTCGGCCTGTTGGTACCTCAGCACTTTTCTTTCCAACCAATTTTTTAAAAAAAGGAAAAAAACAAAAGAGCCTCAGCCCGGGATGCCCCTCTAAGCAAAAGAAAAGAACGGGAAAGAAAAGAAGGCTGGAAAAGAACGGGAACAACCTGCTCCTCTTCCCCTGCAGCACCGCTCTTCACACGCTGCCCGGGTTTGAAACGTAACATTAGGGCTGGCGCGTTAACGAGCTGATCCTCTCATTAGTGCGATTGCACGAGGGCTTGTGCTGCCCGGCCCTGCCTTTTGCCTCCCAGCAGCAGCATCTCACGGATTTGCTCTTTCACTGGGGCATGGGCTGGGGGCTGGATGCGAGACAGATGTGGGGATGGACATCAGGACGTCCCAATTCATACCCCCAGCTCCGACTGTGATTTATCCCACCGCCTCGGGCAGGCACAGAAAGTTCCTCCCTCCTCATCCATCCCAGGAGGATCCAGCCCCACTCATCCCACCCAGCACCGGGAGCAGGGAGATGGGCAGGAATCCCTGTGTCAAAGTTCGTCACTCTTACTGTGGTTAATAATTAGGACTTTTTATTTTTTTTTTTTAAATTGTGCTTCATCATTTTTAACATGTAGTCACTTAAACGAGGCACACGCCCTTCTGGGCAATTATTTGTAATTGTTCCCTGTGAGTTCTTGAACAAAACACTCTTTATTAGCACTCAAAGCTTCCAAAAGCATTTCAGATCTGATAGAGATACTTTATTCAGCAGGCTGCACCACACGCTAGCCCATTAATTAAATTTGCTAGATAGGATAATTTATTAGAAGAATACGCTCAATATGTTTTTTAAAATGTGGGGCTGGCCCATGGTTTCTGTTGTGCAATACCCAGCCCTGCTGTTTGCTGTTTACCTTTGGGGATTAAAATGAGTCTGCATTGAGATTCAAATGAGCATCTGAACAAAATGTCGGGGTTTGCGGCAGGTTACCCCCCTGAAACCCTCTCAGCCTGTCGCGGGGGAAGGAGGAGGAGGAGGATGCTGAAGGATGCGAGAGCGATGGGGAATGGTGGGAGCGTCGGGGCCGGGCTGGGGTCTGGAGGAGAAGCCTCTGCCCGGCCGGGGGGGTGGGAGGGCAGCTCCTCAGCCAGGCTTTGATTTCCACACCGCGCTCTTTCTGTGCTCCAGAGCCCCTCGGAATGCAGTCCTGGATGATACCGTAGGGCCCAAAAGAAACTTGCACATCTATTAACAAAGGAAAAAAAAAATCAGCTTTATTTTCTGTTTGAACAATGAAGCCATATGTGTTTCTTCTCATTAAACCCAATTTTTTTATTTTATTTTTTTTTTGAGGAACTCCACCGCAGAAACAAGCATGGAAGCCGACATAATTAAAGGCTTCTTTTTCCCCAGCCGTGGTCCTCTGGTCTTTGAAGAGCTCGGGGATCCCTGAGGAATGCTCTGAACTCTGCAATATTTTGATAGCTGCAATAACATAATCAAAAGATGCTTTCATGAAGAGAGCACCTTGTGTGAATTGAGGCTGCCCCCTCTCCCCCCGCCGATCGCCGCTTTAATGGGGTCCAGGGCTGGAGCGCAGATGGGTAAGTTGTATTTTCTGCCTCTGCTTCTCCAGGGAGGCTGCCTCGCACCGTGCTGGGGTGGTTTTTTGGGAAGGAACCGGAGCGTTTTCCTACGTTCCCCCTGGGCTGGGGGCGACGGGGGGAGCGGGGGCTGAGCCCACCCTCCCCAGCCTGGGCTCTGCTGCCCTTCAAATTACTGCGCGCAGCAATCCTCTTCTGCTTGAGAGGCCGCCAGGTTGTTATTCATCCTGAAATCCTCATTAAAGCACTTTAATTTCTCCCTTTCGTTAGCTAACTGGCTCATCTGTTTGCACGAATCCTTCTCGCTGGGCCCAAGCCATTGAAATCCTGATTTATTTATTTTTTTTACGCCGGTTGTCTCCAGGAGCTGCAGCCACATGCGTGTCCGCTCCACCTGAGTTTTGGCAGCGAGGGCTGTTTGGAACGAGGAAATTGGGGCATTTCTTTAATCATTAAGCTGGAACCATTAAGCTTTAATCAGGCCAAATGAGGGTTTCGGATCCCCCCGCCTCGCATCAGCCGCTAATTGTATGAACCCGGTCGCTCTTGAAGCAGAGCTGTCCCGGGGCTCTGTCCTCCCCGGACGGAGGGCAGTGGGCACGGTGCCACCAACGTCCCCCCGCGCCAGGACCCCGTGGTTCCGGTGGCAGGGATGCTTTTGAGTCTTCTGGCCACTGCCAGCTTGTCCCTGGGGGGAAACGGGGCTGGTCCGTGGGGACAAGGGCATCGTGGTAGTGCCAGGGCCACCATGGGACGGCTGGTCCTGCAGCTCCATCCCAAACGCCTCGTCACCTTCTCGAGGGGGTGAAGAGGTTGGGTTTGTCCCCATAAAAGCTCTTTCCCTCCCCTCTTCCTCGGGTGCTTCCTGGCGGGGGGGGGGAGCGGTGATGCACGGTGGCATCTGTGCCAGTCGTCTCCGCTCCGACTGGTTCATCACCTCTTGTCTCCCATAAAAGCAGCTATTCACAATATAATGTGAGTGGATTCTCATTAAAGCCTGCTAAATTACTCCGAGACAAAGCAAGGCGCCAGCGCGGGGTCTGCTTTGCCAATTCTTCACGGCGTGTTTGATTTACCGCAGAGCCCTCGCCTTCCAGATTTAGGAGGGCACTGCTCGGCCCGGGGCTGGCAGAGTCGGGGGGATGGCAGCCCCCACCCCCTCCCCTCCCAGCACCCAGTGAGGGGTGGGAACCCCAAAAAACAGCAGCTGGGGGGAGCTGAGGAGCACTGTCTGCCTCCTCCCCTTGCCACACGCGTGGCTTTCACTTGCCCACGCTTCGCTTTCACTTGCCCGTCGCTGTGGGCAGGACCAGGGTTGGGTGAGACCCACGGGAACCACCTCTCCGGTGGCTGTCACCCCAGAGGGCACTTTCCAAGGCCGGGCTGGATGGGGCTTGGAGCAACCTGGTGTGGTGGGAGGTGTCCCTGCCCAGGGCAGGGGGTTGGAACTCCATGATCTCCAAGGTCCCTTCCAACCCAAACCATTCTGTGATTCTATGATTGATTCTGTGATTCTGCCTGTGGCTGCACCAACCGGTGTTAACACCATGCAGGCCAAAAGCAAGCTGCGTAATTCTGCTGCAATAAAGGAGCAGAAATCACACTGCTGATAGAATGTCACAGGATTTAACTCCCCCCCCCCTTTTTTTTTATTTTTTTTAAAATTTTTGTTAAGATGCGTGTATTTCCCCACGCTTCCTGAATTTCCTGCGCTGACTTTCCACCCACTCACACGTTTGTACCACGACAACGCACGTGAGAAGAGGCAGGGCCGGTTTTGCCCCAGTAACAGCTCCCCAGCACAGCTTATACAGCTTGGGGGGGAAAATAGGGGGGTTGTAGAGTCCCTGAGTGCTCCCCCGAAACCACCTGAACCTCAACCCCTCTGAAACCTGGCTTTTCTCTGCAGCCCTTGCCCCAGAGGTGATGTTTTGGAGACGACTCCTGTAGCTCCATCACGAACGTTTGATGGGCAATGTCTTTCTGGTGGTGGTGAAGGTGGAGAATCTTCTTGTGTGGAGCAAACCCCGGGCAGGGGTGGGACCGTGGCTGGGGAAGGGGTGGGTGATGGGGGGTGGGCACCAGCTGCTTGCCGGTGCCACGTGGTGCCCACGCCTGGTGGCCACTGTCTCCATGCCCTGGAACGCCCGACTCTGGTGGGTGACCTGTGGAAGGGAGATCCGTTTGATGAGGTGGAGGGAGATTTTGGGGTGCATTTGGGCTTTTCAGGGACGGGACGGGGGGAGCCAGCACTGCTGAGCACATTGTGGTCGGTGCCAGCGTGGTGGGACACTGCGAGGCTCTGCCAGGGAGGCACCGGAGCCATGGATGCTCCGGGTTTCGCTGTGGGTCTGTCCCGTGCCTCGAGCCGTGACTTTGTGTGATGGTTTATCCCCCGCTGAGCTTTGGGACCGGGACCCAAAGGCACCGCACTGGGCATCCCCCACCCGAAACCCCCGACGTGGTGAAGCCACGTGGCCAAAGGTACCCAAACTCAGCCCGCCCAAGGCAGGGTGGACACCAGCCCCCTCCGCATCCCCCCCGTCTCACCCCCCCGGCTGATGCGGGTTCTCCCACGTCGCTTGGCATCGGGCCGCGGCACGGTACCGCCGGGTTTGCATCGTAACCTCTTAGTACAAAGCCCTCAGCCTTCCCCGGGATTCTTTCCCCCGTTATCATTTCTTCCACAACGCGCCTGCACGATCCTCTCTCGGGCTCGACCACATGGCAACCACATCACATAATGCAACTTCTGTTCTGAGATTATTCATATTTCTCTCCCCCCCCCTCCACCCCTATTGTTGCTTTGCCAAGTTTTTTTCTTCTAATTCTGAGAAGCTGAATGTAAAAGAGCAGTGTCTCCGGTGCAAGGACATGGTTAGGAGGCAGCGTGAGCAAATCAACTCGACAAGTGTGTTCGCAGGAGTCAAACTGGGGGGGAGCTGTGAAAAAGCAAAACAAAAGCCCCTCCAAATGTCTATTTTTATTTTATTTCGTTTTCTGGAATGTCTCATCACATGAAATAACAATGCATCCCCGCGCAGAGACTGCAGACAGGCTCCAGTGAAAGGGCAGCTGAGGAAAAGATTGTTTTATAAGTAGGTTTTTATATGCAATCTATCACAAATGCCAGTTCCCAGCAGAACGGGATAAACAACATTAAAAAAAAAAAAAAAAAGGAAAAAAAAAAAAGAGGGCTGCACTATCTGGGCTGTGTGTTTCCAGGGGTGCTGCTGGAGGGGAGCGGAGCCCACAGCCGTGGGCAGGCTGCCCGTGTCCCCGTGTCCCCAGCGGCGTGGGGGACACTGTGTGGCGGAGAGGTGGGCACCCCTCGGGTACCACCCCGGCCCCGGTCCCGCTTCCCAGGGGGGATGCGAATGACTCGGAGCTGGTCCAGGGGAGAAGATGTAGGATCCGGGTAGTGAGATGGATGAGGGAAGATGGAAAGAAATGAGGCTGTTCATTCTGGAAAGCAGAAGATGGTGGGGAGTGGGGGGAGGACACATTTTCAGGCCCTTTGGGGTCTGTGGCCCAGGGGAAGGGGCTGACACGGTTCCTGTGCCACCAGGAGCTGCCGCAGGCGAGTCCTGGCCTTGGCACTGCAAACCCACCACAGCCAAGCCCCACCAGCCCGACAAGCACTGGGACGATGGGGAAGCACACCAAAACGCCGGCATTCCTGCCCAAAGTTTCCCGTCTGTGGCAGCCACCGAGGCAGTGCCCGCTGGGCTTCCTGGCACCGGCTCTGGTGTAAGAACTCACAAAGGGCCAAAACCGGCGAGGGTTTCAGCCCTGCCCCCACTGTAGCTGAATATTTTACCTAAAATTAGTGCTTCCTAATTAATTTCCCTGGGAGCAGGCAGCCGATGCGCTGGTGTTTCACACGAGTGCCTTTGACGGGCAGGCGTGGGGGATGCGCCCCGGGGGGCCCGTCGGGGCAGGGGATGGAGGGGACGGCTGGTGTTTTCTGGGAAGGACGTTTCAATCTGGGGTTTTGGCTGAGATTTGGGTTTTATTAGTTATGAGCGTGCACGAGCTGGCGTACCCATCCCGGGCCAGGCCTCCTCCAGGAGGGGAGGCACCGGCAGACGCGCCGGGCGCTCGCCGGCATCCGGGATGGAGAGGGACCATCACTCCCCAAACACCTTCCAACACAAAGACCCTTTTTCGTTCCTGTTGCTTTTCCTTTACAGCTGCTGGAAGCTGGGTTTGCTTAGGGCCAGGAATGTCCACTTGGTATCTGTTTCCTCACAAAACCACCCCACCACCTCCTTTTTTTTTTCCCTTCATTTCTGCGTCTTTTATTTCTTGAGTCATCGGCTGCCCTGGCCAGTTTAGCATAAGAAATGAAATTAATTCTCGTGCTCAGGCTGCAAATGTAAATTCGTTTATTAATAATTTAAATGGATTTATTTATGCAGTTTGATATTTTTCAGGTTCAGGGAAGCAATTCATTTTTCTCGCGTTGATGATCAACAGACGACGTCATTAAGCTCTTCCCTTCCCTCCCCGTCCTCCTCTCCCATCTCAGCCCCTTAACCAGATAAAAGATGGGAGCTGCTGGTCTCAGTGGGCTCCCAGGGAAGCTTTCCATGAACCAATGTAGGTAAGTAATTAATTCAACGTTATCTTCTATCTTCTTTGGACATTTCCTCCCTGGAAAAAGGATGGTTTTTTTCCCTTCCAAATATTTCCAGTCGCTGCCATAGGAAGGGGTTCTGCCAGATGCCCCGAGCCTCCAAGGAGAGCGGCAGCATCTCCCCCCCACCCCGGGGCAGCCGGGGGAGATCCTGTGGGAAACGTCAGCGTGTTGAGGGCAGCCACAACACCGTGCTCCTCCCCAGCCCGGGATGAAGGGCGCAGCCGGCCCCGCGGGATGCGGTGGAATATTTTGAGCAAGAGTCACGTGTACTTTCTTGGAATTAGACGTCCCCCAGAACGAAACCCTCCATCTGAAAACCCCCAGGCTTTGATGCCGCAGCCCGAGCCCACCCCCTGACAGCTTTTGGCACCTGGTTTTCATCTCTGCGCAGGGTCCACCCCTCCCCCGGGGCAGGGATACCGCAAAACCCTGGGAATGTTTGAAATTTAGATCCGCTTCCTTGTGGTTTGGACCCCTCTGAGATGCACTGAGCTTTCTACCAATCTGGATCTGCTTTTCCTCTTCCGTGGGATGAGGTCCCTCTGCAGAACCCTTCAGACCCGCCTGAGTCCCACCTGACGGCCTGTTGGGTTTCAAATCTGAAGCGCTATTTCAAAGATTCGCCATTTTTTTTTTTGCCCAAAACCCGATTGCATCAACGCGTGGCCCTCCAGTCGGGAGAAACGCCGGGTCTGTGCTCGCTGGAGCAGGGGGGGACGTGCCCCATGCTGGAGGTTCCCCTTTCATCCCAGCCTTGTCGGAGGCACGGAGGGTGCGAGCTGGGCTGAGCCGTGGCACCGGCAAAGCCCCGGCTGGGCCGCCTGGCAGCTTCTCCGCCGTCCCCCTCCCGCTCCCTTTTGCAAAGCCTTAGCATTTCTCTTTTATCTCGCTCTTTGCGGGCTTCAAAGATGCCGCGGAGCCAAGTCCTACCTTCCCGCAGATGGGGATTAACCAGCTCGTGCTTCCTGCGCTCCTCCTGCAGAACTGGAATTGATTTATTTTGGTTCCAGCAGCAACTACACGGCAGTTCCTGGATGGATGCAAAACCGGGCTTCTCAGAGGCTTTTTAGCCTCCTGGCTTAGAAGGCGACGCCACCACCTTTGCCTTTTGATGGCAGAAGCGTATGCAAACCCAGGCCCTCTCCTCCTGCACGGCCTGTTCCCGCGGGTGGGAAGTTTTGCAGGAGCCTTTCTGTCGGAAAACGCCTGAAAATCTCCCGGGGTGCTCGGGCACAGGCGTGCGACTGGGGCTCCTCAAAGGAGCTGCTCACCCCCCAGTGCTGGCGGTGGGACCTGGTGGTCATGGGAGGTTGGCAAGAGATGAAGGTTACCTGCCTCGCACGAGTGGTCTGGCCAGCGCAGCCGGCTCCATCCCGGAGGAGAGGAGCCCTGTCTCCATCCTGGGGAGAGGAGCCCTGCCTCCATCCTGGGGGAGAGGAGCCCTGCCTCCATCCCGGAGGAGAGGAGCCCTGCCTCCATCCCGAGGAGAGGAGTCCTGCCTCCATCCTGGGGAGAGGAGCCCTGCCTCCATCCCATGGAGCTGGGATGGGGGCCAGCGGCGAGGGCAGGGGTGCCGGGAGGGGATGGTGCTGCCAACTCACACGATGGCACGGGGTGGCAGTTGTCCCGCCGCCGATAAGCAAGAGAAAGCCACAGCTTCGGGAGATGACAACACTCGTGTTTCTTGGATGACAAGCCCGATCTGTCAATTAGCAGACGGAGTATCGGCTCCACACGCCGTCCCCAGAATAGCAGCAGCGAAGTGTTGAAGCCTCTATTAAATTTATTTTAAACCACGCAAACTGAGACATGTGGCTGTTCACGTTACTGCAGCGCGGCAGGATGCCCTGCTTGGCTTCCCCCTGGATTATTTTGGTCCCTGTGAGCAGTTCTGAGCGGAATACCCGGCGGTGTGGGTCAGGCCAAGAGTCTGTGTAACCACAGCGCTGCCTCTGATAGAGAGAACGGGTGTAAGATATGAGGGATGGCCTCTGGTGTCCTGGCTCCTCTTCTCTTCTCTTCTCTTCTCTTCTCTTCTCTTCTCTTCTCTTCTCTTCTCTTCTCTTCTCTTCTCTTCTCT
>JAOTQQ010000071.1:40933155-40949040 GCA_026546715.1 Gallinago undulata | reverse complement strand
CTCCTCTCCTCTCCTCTCCTCTCCTCTCCTCTCCTCTCCTCTCCTCTCCTCTCCTCTCCTCTCCTCTCCTCTCCCTGTTGTTTCACCAAAAAAACCCAACGAGTGGTTGAGCAAAGGAGAGAGACCCATCGTGTGTGCTCACTGGAGGAGCTGCCACGCATCGTGCCATGGGGGTGGCGGGTCCCTGGGGTACACCCCCATCACGGTCACCCCCGAGCCTTGGCAGCAAACCTCCCCCAGCATCAATGTGGGACCCCTTGGCTCTTTGCATAATTTCAATTAGTTTTGATGATTAATTGCCCAACTGCAGGAGCTCACACAATGGACGGAATCGATTGAAAGCGTGGTAATTCATGGGGGGGTGGGTGGGTGGGAAATGCTTTTAAATGTGATTTTGCAGCAGATAATGGTCCTGGAGAAGGATCAATGTGACACCCGGGATGCAGAACCCCCTGGTTAAGCAGAGAGCTCTCCCAGCCGGGCTCTGGGCTGTGTCTCAGACACCTCCTGCTTCACCTGCAGCCTCTGCCTCTCGCTTGGATCCTTTCCTGGGGGGCAGAGCCCCGGGGGGAGCGTGGTTGGTGTGGGGCAGAGCCGTGGGGCAGAGCTGTGGGGCAGAGCCAGGGCTGTGCTCGGGGGGGACAGAGATGAGAAGCCAGAGATGCGAGCCCAGAAGGGGCTGCCCAGGGTCCCAGTCGGAGCCTCTGTGGGTTCCTTGCCACTTTTTTCAAGGAAAAGCTATTTTTTTAAAAATTGTTTGTAAGGCAATTGATGCTCATGGGAAGTGAGTTTTCGCAGTGTATTTCTCCGGTTCGTTGGGATTTTGTGGAAGAGGGTGGACACTCCTGTGCTGGTCGGGACCAGCCCGAGCTCCCGCGGGAACATTTCCTCGCAAGAAAATAGAAGCTGCTTTTTAAAGGAATGGGGGTTGTTTCTGGAGGTGCCCCAGCAAAAGCCGAGGATGTTTTCAGTGATATTTCTTATTTTAAAATGTGCATCTGGGGGAAAAGCAGAGGGGGCTGCGGGTCCCTGTGGGAGAGGGGTGAGGAGACCCCCCGGACCCACCGGCAGCGGGGCCGTGGGGGTGCCCGGGACCCCCCGATCTGCCCAGGCTCCCCCTCTCCACACACTAAAAAAAGCCCCTTTCCTAATTTATCGGTTTTTCTTCCTCGCAGGTGGAGCAATGGAGGGCAGCGCTGCACAGCCCGCCTGCGAGCCCGGCTTCCCGGGAACACGGCGGAAGGACATTGATTTATGATCAAAAGGGAAAAAAGCAAAGCAGAATAAAAAGAATACTTAAGACTTAAAAACAGGGAAATCTCGTTTCTTCCTGTGTAGGTGTTGCCCGGGAATCTTTCATGTTAAACTTAAATGGAATTAAGGATGAGGGGAAAATCACCCTGGGACCGGCGTGATCCTTGTAGCCCTCTATTAAAATTAATCCAGGCATTGATCTGTACAATTTATTAATAGCCGGGCGGGGGGAGAGGGGCCAGGCCATCGGCAGCCCCAGCCCCGGCACCGCAGCCACCGCAGGAGCTCGCCTTCTCCTCACCTCGACGCCCCGTGATTTTATAATTGGTCTGAGTCGTTACCGGCCAAACCCCGCAGAACCAATTAGCCATCGTCCTCCCTGACCTGGGCTTTCTGTGGCGGGGGAGGTTGGGGGGAACCGGGGCGGGGGCGGGGGGGGGAGGCTAAGGACTTAAAACGAAAAACCAAGAGCAAAGACCTAAATCTTTTTGGCTGCCTGATTAATAATCCTGTCAGGCCTATCACAGGCACTAAACAGTAATGCTGGTTGCAGCTGAATTTTTTATACTTTCTATTAATCTTTAATGATAGCTTGGTCACCTAGTCTCTTTTATCTTGTCAGATAAATGTATGGTTAACAGGATAATGAGATTTCTAAGGCTCTGTTCTAGCTTACAGCCATGCAGTGCATGGGGTGACCCCTGCCCCTGCCGCGGAGCGGAGCGGAGGTGATGGTAATTGCTGGATGTGCTGGGAATGTATTGGAAGCTGATGGATGGTTTAAACTTTGATTTGAGGTCAGGAGGTCCCCCGGCTCTGGAAGGCAACTGTGGTTTTATTACTTGCAGGATCTGATGGGGATGTAATTAGATTTAGCTATTGCTTTATTAATAAGTAATTGTTCCTACTATTGCTTTGGGTTAGCAAATATATTCCGCTGATAATTTAGGGCATTGATATGGCTTTATTTATTAATAAATGGGAACGTATATTTTTGCCTGTAGCAAAGACTAGTGCAGAACTCACTCTGGCCACTTCTCCCGGAGTGAAGGATTTGTTCTTTATTAATTCGATAATTAACCTAATTCCGGGAGCTCAGCTCTGCCCTGGAAAGGGAGCGGGTGCCGGCTGCAGCTGCGGGGCCCTGTGTGAAATGCAGGGTGCACGGGGGATGGCACCCGGGGACAGGGACCTCGGGGGGAGGCTGGGATCCACCTGGGTACCCCGTGCCACCCTGGCCCCCCGGGACTGGGGGGTTTGCCAGGGGGGACTGATCCCAGCGCCGCTGTGAGCATCCAAGTTTGCTCGTGGAGTTGGGTCTGGTCCATCAGAGCCCCCCCCCTCGCTTCCCCACTGCCTTGCTGAAGGTGCTGTCCCCCCCCAACCCCTCCCTGACACCCCCTGAGGTGCAGGTGAAGCCACCACCGCAGGGAGAGACCCCAAACCCCCTCCCCATCCCCGGGCATCCGCGGTGTGGGAGCCCCTCGGTTTGCAGCCCACGGCGGGACATGCTTTGGGCTGTTTTCTGCTGGATGCCTTTTCCTTCCCCTTTTTACCCATTCTTTTCTTTCCCAGGAAGCTGGTTCTTGGAGGGGGGGGTACCAGCAAGGTGCTGAGCACCCTGCCCAGCCCGGTTCCCAAAGGGCTCAGCAGGGACCCCCCCGGAGCCCGGTGCTCCCCCCTTGCAGCCAGAGCAGGGCGCCCGTATTTCGGTAGCGGGATGGCTTTTTGTTGCTTTGCTGCTCAAAGGAAGCTCCTTGCATTAATTATGTTACCGTGTAGAAAGCTCTGGCCTGTCATATACTTTTTTTTTTTCTTTCCTTTTTTTTTTTTTTTTTTTTTAGCTCTGTTTTTCATAAAGTGGTCCTAAAATGACACGGAAAGCAGCTGCTTAAGCAATTGTGCCAATTAATGGGTCTCTGAAATTAAAACGCCTACACAGTCTAGATGAGATTTCTCCAGGAGGGAATTCAGCAATTGTCTTCATGATAATCAGGCTTGACTTGTCTTAGCACACATTAATAAAAAAGCAAATGCATTCAAAGAGATGCCCTTTAGTGGAGAATATCCACAATATAGTAATGAGTCTCCAAAAAAAAAAGGGGGGGGGGGGGAGAGAGGAGGGATGCTGAGCTGGCTCCAGCCTTTCCTTGGGGGAGGGAGACTTGTAATTCATGTCATGGACTCGCTGGATTCTCTCGCTGCAGCTGCTGGATGGAAATCTCCACTTTGGGCCCCAGCAGAGCGGTGGGTCTCGGCTGAAGGGAAAGGTCAATGTGGGGTCTGGACCCATGCTGGGGGCACTGGGGGCTGTGGGGACTCCCCGGTCCACGAGGGATGGGGACGGGGGCTTGGGCAGGGGCTGCAGGGAGCAGTGAAATGCCCAGCTCATTAATGTCCCCCCCCCTGTAATGATGCCCCCTGTCCTGCCCTTGTCCTGGGCGAGGGGTTGGGACAGGCTGGTCCTGTGGGAGCTGTTGCTTGTGCCCCACAGCAGATTGCCCTGGGGTTTTGTCTGTCCCGTCTTGGGGGGACAGAGGGACAGGAGGACAAGGGGATGGCATCATGACGGAGAGGCTCTGCACAGTGCTGGCCACGCTGGCCCGGTGGCTGGGTCTAGCTGGTGAACCATGGCCAGCGTGGCAAGGGATGAGGACGGGCAGCACGGGCTATGCCAGTGGGTCGCACTGGAGGAAGATGCCATGCCACCTCCTCCTCCTCCTCCTCCTCCTCCTCCCCTCCAGCCCCTTGGCTCCCGCTCCTCATTCCCGGCGTGGCAAGGTCACGGCTACGGTCAGCATCCCTGGCACAGCCACCAGCTGGACGAGCAGTCTTCTGCAAGAGGGCCCTGCAGGGGATGTTGTAGGTCAAGTGGAGGTTTGTGGCTGACTGACAAGGGGTTCTGCTCCAGCTGTAGAAGCTGAACATCGCGGCTGCGGTCCCCTCTCAGGGGGTTTCTGGAATTTCCCTGGCCTGGAGGAGCTCGTGGCTCAGCCACAGGAACCTCACGGCGGGGTATGGCACGATGGCGAAGAGCTGGCTGGTTGTGGAAGAAGAGCTCTCCCCTCCATTTGACTCCTCTTGACATTTTTTTACTGCTGACAACAGAAGAAAAGAGATCTCTGGGCTCCTTAGCAGCCATTGCCGCGGAACACGATGGTGATGCTGTGTTTTAGGAGGAAGCCAGGCATGGTGGCAAGCAGGGACAGGCGTGTGGCACTGGCTGACACGGAGCGTGACCCACGGGCACATTCAGGAGCCACGTGGGCAGCCCAAATCCCGCAGGAGCTGCTGGCCTGGCAGCACGATTCCTACACGTGGGGGATGGCCGGCTCTCCCGCAGCCTGGCAGAATGGGGTCCCTTCTCGGCTCTGCTCAGCCGCATCCCCTGGGATCCTAAGGAGCCCCGCGGACAGGACGGGTCCCACCGGCACCCTCGCACCGGGGCTGAACGGGCGGCGGGGGCTTTTGCTGCCACCGGTCACCTCAGCAGCGCGAGGTGTTTATTTTCCAAGTTAAAAGCAATAATAAACCCCGTTATCGCAGTGGCGTTCCCGGCGCCGTCCCGGGAGCGTGTGTGATGGCTGTCACAGTCCTGGGCTTTTTGAGGCAGAAAACGTCTTTCTGGCGAGGCGCTGGCGCTAATGGCAGCGGCACTAACGAGCCTGTGTGATGCCGGGCAGCCCAGGTGGGAGGGGGGGCTGCGTCGCTGCTGCTGCTGCTCCTGTCCTGGCTCCCCAGAGGATGTCCCCGCGGGTCGGGGTGTTTGTGGGGGGGTCACGGTGGAGACACAGGCTCAGACAAGACCAGAAACCTGGGAAACCCACAGCAACGGAGTTTGTGTTCCCTGTTGGCAGAGATACGCCCTGTGCAAAGAACTGGGGGGTCAGGCAAAGGGGGGGAAGTGGCTCATCGGAGGCGGCAGAGGAGCGGTGGCAGCACCGCAGCTGGGTGGCATGTCCCCAGCAGGGGCTGGGAATGTCCCCATCCTTGGGAAGGGCCGTTGGGTCACTCGCTGACACACGGAGCAGCCGTGATGGAGAGAGGGTGGCCATTAACGAGCCCATCGCTGGAGCTGAGCATCCCCACAGGAGGCCAGGGAGGGCAGGGTTAGGGGTCTTCTTCCACTTCAGCCCTTTGCTGTGGGGCTTGGTCAAGGGGGGGGCAGGCTGGGGGGACCCCAGAAGCAGAGATGCACACTGCCATCCCACCGGGCCAAGGGGATGCGAGGTGAAGCTGCTTTTGCACTTATGTGGCCCGGAGGGAGGGATCTGATCTCGCAGCAGAAGGTGATGAACTCCCCACATCCCTCCCCACAGCACCTTTACGCTATTTTTGGAAGCGGGGACTTGCATTAGTGCTAAGTGGCCACTCCTTTTTTCCCCAATGTAGACAGGGTTTAGCGGCATAAGTTAAACCATTCAGCCCTCCCCCACGATGCTGGATGGGGTTATTTTATCTGAGAGCATCATCCGAATGACAAGGAAAACACCGGGCAGCCACGCAGGGCACCAGGGCATCCCCCTGGCAGGGACGGATGCTGGGGAGAACCTGTGGGTGCCGTGCCCGGAGCATCACCGTGCAGCCTGTGCCGCCGCCTGAGGAGCATCTGCAATTATCCCTGCGTTAGGCACCTCCTTTCCTTCCCTTCTTAATTAACTGCTCTGGTGGTGGAGCTCTGTTTATGTTTGTTTGGCGGCTGCAGCCTCCTGACAGTTTGTCTGGAAAAGTCTTTTTTTTTTTTTTTTCCTTCCCCCTCCTTGTTATTTTCATTTCAAAAATTTAAGAGGCTTTAAAAACAAAAGTATTTAGAGCAAACACGATCTTTCTGTATGCAAAATTGATGAAAGAAAAAGACTTACAGCTCTAAAATCCACCGCTGCTGCTGCTTATATATGAAAGCAAACCCTTGAGTCGCCATAAAACTAATTAGAGGGGGACAGGCGGGGGTGGCTGCTGCACTGCAGCCCGAGCCAGGCTCCCTTTGGCCATGCTTCGGCTGTCCCATCCCTTCTTGTCCCATCCTTCACTGTCCCATCCCTCCATCCCTTCTTGTCCCATCCCTTCTTGTCCTCTGGGGCCACCCCAAGGTGCTCCCGCTGCACCCGCCCCAGCCTGGCTCATCCCCAAGGGTCCCCCCCACAGCCCCTCGGGCACCCAGGAGCAGGGGCGACCCCCCCAAAACACTCATTATTTTTGTTTTAATCCTCGGCAGTGTTTTAGATTTTCAGATCCATCCGGGTTTGAGCAAATATTTTGATTGTGAGCAAGTGAGAACATAACAAACGCTGTTTAGACAAAAGCAACACATTCACTATTAGTTTTAGACAATTTGTCCTAATATTGTTTTGAATCATACATTTATTCCCCCATAAAGATTTGATTACTTTGCTTGTTTCATTAATCTTTATTTGTTTAATCGTCTGCTAAATCTGTTTAATCGTTGGTTTAAGTGGAAAGATTACATGAAGATATTCGGTGCTGGGTGCCAGAGCTGCCCTAACATCTCATCCACGCGCTCTTCTGGCACTTTTTATTGCCCAAACTCCTTGGTTTTGGGCAGTGAGAGCCCGCACTCTCACCCGCTGGGATTTTTCCCAGTTGTCCCTCGTTTCCCAGCTCTCCACCAGCAGTGGGATGGCAAAGCCAAGGCAGGAAGCCCTCAGAGCCCCTCTCTCTGCTGGGATGCAGACGTTTCCCCGGGGCCGGGAGGATGCACTGGATGCGGCTGCCCAGGGGGGGCAGGAGCCGGGAAGGAGGGTCCCCATCCTGGGGGGGACCCCTTTTTCTGTGGCGTGGGCTCAGTTTCCCCGGGAAGCAGAGGTGCCTCTGGAGATGGGCACCAGCATCACTTTTACAGACAATATCAGGGGAATTTTAGACTTTGGGGGCAGAAAGCGGGCAATCGGGGCTGCAGCACCTGTGGGTTTAAGCCTGAAAAGAGGAGTGAGTCTCCGGGCAATTTAGGGAAGACACTGGATGCAGCAGTTTAACAAGGATTTTCTTTTTTTTTCCCTGGCTTCTCCCCGCTCTCAGGCAGCTCCCCAGCCCCGCTCCGCCGGCTCCGGCCGCCCGTCCCGCTCCGCTCTGCCCCCGGCCAGCGGGAAGGGATTAATACTTCATCCGATGGTCGTGTTTTCCCTGGCAGGGGCCGGGTAGGAAAACGTGCAATATTTCACCCGCTCTCGTGTTTGTCTGCTCCTGTAATCAGCGGCCTCAATCACGGGGGCGATATTTTATGAATTAATAAAAAAAAAAAAGATCATGGACGGTCCGGCGGGACGCGGGGGGGAAGGCGGGAGGCAGCATTTTAATGAGCACGGTGGGGAATTTCAGCCCCAACAGCTTTGCTGGGGGGAGTAAGGTTTTTTTCTTTTTTTTTTTTTTTTCTTTTTTTTTGCCTTTTCCCCCTCTTTTTCCCCTCCTCAGCATCCCGGCGGGGGCCCACGGTCCAGCCTCCCCCCGGGGCCGGGAGGTGGTGGCCACCCACCGGGCAGGGCTGTACCCGCGCCGGCGCTAATTGCACCCACCCCCCCCCCACCCGGCAATTTGCGGCGTGCACCGGGCGCTGGCGGATCTTTTATGGCAGATCTTGTACTCATTACTGAATAATTCATCGTTGCATTAATGTCTTCAGATCCCATCGCGCTCCCGCTCTCTCCTCCTCTCGCCGCTCCGCTCTGCCCACTTGGGAAAACTTTATTATGCCTTGCTCTGACGACAGAGTATACAGATAAAAGATAATTGCTTGGCTTGACTCCCCCATTGATATGAAAATAAGATTTAAATTATTCACTTCAGTTTAAAGGTTAGTTGAAGGTTATTACGGGGGATAAAAAAATCACTCTTCATAACATTTCTGTTGGAGATGAGACAGGTTTGAAAGGCCTAATTTGCACGGCAGGCCGAGGCGGCTTGTTGTGAATAAACCGAGAGACCCTCAAGAGATTTTAATCGCCAAGAAGTCAATTATTTATAAGCAAATTACGCTTAGCTGCTCGGGTATATACAACGCAGTTAGTCATGAATAGGGACAAGATGGAACCTATATAACTTAATATACCTCCCATTGTACAAGAGCGAGATCTTTACCCGGCGCTTTCCTGCCTCTAATCCCGGCTGGAATTTAATGAGCGGCTGAATTTCAGAGAGGGGGGGGGCTGGGGAGCCTGATCCTGGCTCCCTTGGACTCCTGTTTATTTTATTCTTCCCCTTCAGTTTCTCAGCTCCCAGCCTCCGTCTCCAGCTCCCTTTTGTGTCGCCGCCTTGTAAATGGAATTAAAGGATTGTAAATTTTTCCTGCCGAGCAATAGGTCTTGAAAGCGGGGACGTCGCTTTGCCGAGCGGCCGGCTTTACCCGGGCTTTCACTTAATGCTCTTTTATGTAGGAAACTATTTCAGCAGTCTGGTGCTGGGAGAGTGGCAAATCTCCTGCACGGAGTTAATAATTAATGCTGCGGCGGCTTCTGGAAGCGGGGCCGTATTTCAGCGGCGGGCTCGCCCTGACCGCAGCGCTCTCTATTCATCATCTGCAGCCGCCGCCACGCAAATAAATAGCTCCGAAAACCCCAAATCGCTGCCCGCTGTGCAACGGGATCCCAGGCCTCTGCACGTAGGGTACCGCTGCATAAATCACTAATTCTCTGCGCCCACATACGCGTACGGCGTCCAGGGAATGGAGAGGTTAGGTATGCAGCCTTCAGACGTAGGTGCATTAGAAAGACATCTTCGGCTTCTGGCTGGATGCCTGCGCTAACAGAGGGAAATGCAAATGGCTTCTCCACCCTGGGGTGGGCATCGCTGGGGAGGGCGGCCCAGGGATGGCAGCTCCTTCCCCCTGTCCCCATCATGCTCCATAACCAGCCTCACTGGAGCTGGCCATGCAGGTCCCAACCATCGCCGACCAGTCGATCCTGTGGCAACCGCCCCGCGGTTCCCAGTAGCCCGAGGGCTGGGGCTCCCACGGGCTCTCGGGCAGCGTGAGCAGGGACCACCAGGACCACTCACCGCCCGACCCTGCCTTTGGTTTGTTATTATTCTCCAAACCGGACGGTCCGGGCTGAGCATTCACCTCGGGCTGAGATTATTTAAGTTTTGGGGCGACTCCAGCTGAAATAATCTCTCTCTTTCCTGGAGTGTGTTTAGAGGGAGACGCGCTTTCTCTGTGCCTCTGCGGTGGTTTGTGATTGCTCCAGAGCCCAGAGCTGGCCCTGGGAAGGGATGCACGGTGCTGGGAAGCAGCCCCCGCTGGCCTTTGGATCATTTCCCTATGGAAAACCCTCCCTCGGGGCAGCAGCTCCGGCGGCGGGGGGGGTCCCACGGTCCTGGCTCTCTCCCGCTGCGGTGGCCCCGGAGCATTGGTGCCACGTGTGTCCCCTCGGGTGGGCAGGGCATCGAGATGCTCTAAAGCCTGTTGTTAAAATAGAACCATTCTAGCTAAGAAGACACCAATTCTAGAAACAACTGAAGCCACCACAATGTGGACGTTGTGTTCCCCGCGTCCCTGTCGGCGGTGACCGCTCTGATGGGGGGGTTATAACAGCTTTTAGAAAAAGGATGAAATCAAACTCAAAAAAAGGTTGGCTGCGAGCTCCGAGGCAGCTTGGCCGGCTGCACTCACTTCACCCGCGCAGTGCAACCCACTTGGGGACCTCAGAATTTTTTATCACAGGTTTTTTTATTTTATATGTAATAACACTGTAAAATATTTGCCAGTCTGCTCTAGTCGTGCTACCGCTTGCCTTGGAGGTTCTGCCTGGTTTGGGTTTTTGAAAACGCCGATGGTTTTCAATGAAATTGCCAAGTTTGGGCGATGGAAAAGGGCGTAGGCAATGCACCGGGCAGTCCTCATTGGGTCTAGAAGATATTTGCCTTTTATTTTTTTAACTAGATTTTGGGTGTGGATTCCTATTGGTACAGATTTCTGCGCCTTGCGAGTTAAAAACCCAGATGGAGCGTTTTCCATCGGGATTTGAGCCGTTGGAAGGGGCAACCCCTCTCCCCAGACTGGAGGATCCCAGCACCAGCACTGCTCCTCACCTTTTGGAGCTTGGCCATCCCCGAGCCTGGGAGACGGGGCGATGGCAGCAGAGCCCTGGGGACACCCCGGGGAGCATCGTCCCCCCAACACGGGCTGTCCCCTCGCCCCGGGGGGGCCGTCACTCCCCGCAGCAGCGGAGGGGCTGTCGCTGCAGAAGCGCTGCTCCTCGGGCATCTTCCTCCGCAGCGCCGCCGGGAAGGCTGCGAGCTGTCAGCCGGCGTTATTTATGCGTGTATATTTGGTTTGAAATGAGATGTAAGCAAAGCCCCTGTGTGCCTCCAGTCTCCTTTGTAGCAGAAGAAAGGAAGGAGCGAGGAATATGTTTGCAATCACGTCTGGCCCTTGATTTGTAGCTTTGCTCAGCGCCGGGCCGGGGTCTGGAGCGTACCTGCCCCTGTAGGAAAGCAGGAGCGGAGCTGTTTCTGTATGCACGGGGGTGTCATGTTCCAGTTAAACCCTTTTACCTTTTATTTAAAATTCACAGAGGCTTGACAGGTAATCTCAGGGGCTGGATCATTATGGCAGCCAAGGCCAACCTGTAGCAAACGATGCCGTGCAAATCCCCTGGCTGAAGGAGCGGGGTTTCTTCTTCTGCCTCCCTTTCCTTTCCACAATTAGTGCTCCAGACCCCAGGGTGACAACCCTCGCTCCGCAGCGGGAGGAGGACGGAGTGTGTGGTTCCCTGGGGCTCGGGGGGAGGAAGGAGGAAGGTGAGGAAGACGAGGAAGCCTTCACCTGCCCCTGCCATGGAGTCACCCTGGGGTGCCACTGGTGGGATGTGGGCTCTGGGCTGCATTTCACCCAAACACAGCCCTTGGTGGCAGGAAAGTGCTGGAGACACTCTGGTCGCCCCACTCAGCCAGCAGGCAGCTACTGGGGGCTCCCCACTCCCCAGGCTCTGCCCACACATTTGGGGTTCAGCCCCATATCCCAGGGTGGTGACCATGGAAAGCTGGGAATTGCTCTCTGAGACACCCCATCTGGGTGCTGCACTGGTCCAGAGCAGCCATGGGCGCTGCTGGGACTGACCCGTGCTGGTGGGCAACGCCTGAAAACCTTAGCGATGTGTCCAGAGGGAGAGGATGCAAAACGCTGGGTAAGGCCTGAATTGATACAAAAAATCCCCAAATTTAGGCTCCCACTGAGCACATCAGCCCTCAGCAAGTTTTGCACAGGATCCCGCTGAGGTGAGTAAATGGGCTGCAAATGATCTGTACTGATACCCCAAATAATAATAGCAGTAATAAAATAGTAATTTAATAGTACTAGTGGTAATAATAATAATAACAACAACAACAACAATAATAATAACAATAACAATAATAACAATAACAATAATGATTGTGATGATGCCTGGCCCCCCTGCATCCCCGTCCCTGTCCCCGCCGTGGTGGGAGCGTGGCGGAGGCTGCGCCGTCGCCCAGCCATTGCAGGGTGCCTGGGCGGGGAGAGATTAGTGAACTAATTGGGTGGAACTGGTGGAGCTGGAATACATACTGCTGGGGTTGTCAGGATGATTACGTTGCTGAGGGCACCTACGGCTGGGGAGGGAGCGCTTTGATCTCGCAGAAACCGTGCTGCCGTCTCCTGTTCTCATTATCAGAGGTGCCTCGGGAGCCTCTTTTAAAGCACCCCGAGATGTCTGCCCCCCCTCCGGGAGCTGGGGGAGGGGAAAAGGGGGTGCTGGGCTAGGAAGGGCTGAGGGGTGAAGTGCTGTGGGGACGGTTGCTCCGGCAGCAGTGGAGCCAACGCCGGCCAGGAAGGGGTGAGATGATGGAGCATCCCGTGCCAGCGCTGCTGGGGGCGTCCCGTTATCCACGGGGAATTGTCCTGCCCCTTACCCGGGGACACCCCGAGAGCAAGGGGCCTCTCCCCGCAGGCAGAGCGTGCTCTCCTCGCCCCACCAGCACCTCCAGCACCAGGGATCGGCTCTCCCGGTGTTAAGTGCCCGTGAAATGAAACACTCATCGGGGGAGAAATCGCTGCGGGAGAATTAAATCGGCGTGCCCCGCGCCAGGCGGCATCTCCGGGCGCTCCTGGGGCAGGAGGAGGAGGAGGAGGAGGTGCCGGCAGCTTTTTTCCCCTCCCGACACCCCGCTGCCTCGGGGGAGCCTGGAGCACAGAACACTGCCCAGCTTTTTAGCACCAGCGCCGAGGCTGGGCCCCTGGTGCGCTCCCACGTTCGCCTTCCCTCCATGTTCAGAGGTATAAAAATTCCTCTTAAATCATTCAGTGGTTCTCTAATGCATTCACAACGTGGACTATAGAACAAGATCTGAAACACTCTTTTTTTCCAGTAAGACTATTAAATGGTGACACTTTGACACCAGCAAGAAGTATATGAGATTAAAAAGTAAAAACTGCATAGAAATCTAAGTGCCTTCACATACTGTTAGAATAAAAATTGCTGTTAGGAGCACTAAAATAGAGTACTTGTCAGGAGCGACGGATTCCAGGGAGGTGCCTGCTGCTTTCTGTGGCATCAATGCACGTGGCTCCCTCTCAGGTAAATTACAGAGCGTTTAGAGGAGGCAGAGGATGCACTTGCAGGGGTTGGGGTGGATGGAGGATGAAGGAGCAGAGGGAGGGAAGGGCTCCTGACCCGGGCTGCAGCTTCTCCTCCCGGGGGGTCTCGGCTCGTGAGGGGCTCGTGGGGTCCCGGGGAGGCCGTTTCGTCCGCCCGTGACATTTGAAATCCCCTGGAGGCAGCTGGTGGCTGAAAGCAGGAAACGGAGGAGCCAGCTTTTCTTGGCACGATTAATCATTTATTAGCTAATCAAGAACGCTCGCAGGAGATGAGGAGAGCGAGGGAAGCTCATTTCCAACAGGAATTAGTTGGCTTATGGTTATTTCCCCCCTTCACTCTGCTTTCCCAAGGAAATGATGCTTGCAGAGGTGTGCTTTTCCAGCAGTCACCCCCTCCCTGCTTTTCCAGGGACCCCCCCGCAGCCCGGCCGGGCTGACCCAAAACCCACTCGGTGCCTGAAACAGGCAGCACAGAGCAGCGAGGAGGGAGACCAAGGGGTAACAGCCTGCTTCGGGGGAGATTTCTGCTATTGCTGGGGTGGGGGTCCTGCCCCACGTGCTGCCCTGGCTGGCTCGAGGGAGTCGCTGTGGGCTCTGGGCAGCGGGAAGCCCCACGGACCCCCGGCTCTCCCCACAAAGGCAGGGGGGTCCTGGGTGCTGGCACCAGAGGCTGCTGTCTTCAGGAAAGCTCTTCAAGGGTTGCCCACCCTCGTCATCTTCAGGAAAGCTCACCTCGGGGAGGGGGATGCTGGCACAGGGAGCCATCAGCAGCCCCCCCCTCCCCGCCAAGGCCAAGGTGGGGGCTCCAGCAGTCGGGCTGGATGGCTCGCTCCCATCTGGGAGTCTTCTCCCCTGTGTCAGCATCACTTCTTCGTGCCCTGCAGACAAACGTGTCACAGCCTGGGAGAGAGAGGGAGATGTGGGAGAGGTTTGGTGTTGTCAGGAGCTGAGGAGCCCGAGGGGGCAGAGGCAGGAGGAGCCCTGTCTGGGGGAGCTGGAGGACCAGGAGAAGTCTGGTGGGGGGGAAACAGCCCTCCCCGGTGCTGGCTGCAGCCCAGCCCGTGCAAGGAAGGTGGCCAGGTCTGGACCCACTTGCCATAGTGCCACGTGTGTCCCTCCAGCATCCCTGCCCTGGCCCGGAGGGAGGGACAGGAGTGAGAGGGGAGCTCAGGGCCAGGCCAGTTCCTGGGAAAGGGCTCCCTGGGATGAGATGTTCCCAGCAGGAGCTGGAGGAGGCAGGGGGAGGATCTGTGCGTGCTCTGGATCTGAGCTGCCCCGAGCTCAGCGCCAGCCCTCGCTGCTGGGGCAGGGTCTCCGAGTTGTGGGAAAATGCTCTGCTGAGCTGGGGTTCTTCAGGAAGATCCCTGGAACCACCAAAGGCATCGTGGGCATCAAACCAGGAGCTGTTCCTAAGACTCAGCCTCCGCCCGGGCTCTCCTGTGGGGCTCCAGGGCTGTGGCTGGCCACCACCGCCTTGGCCCCTCGCACGGGAGCCACAAAATAATTAGTGGCTTTTGTTAAACCTCCAGCTCCTGGAATCATGTTAGGTGGAAATCTCCCTTTCCTTAGAAGAGAGTCAGGTTTCAACCTCCATGGCTTTAAAAAATGAACACTAGTCTCTCAAACTAAATAAAAATAAGACAAAATATATTACATTTTAAAATCTTGTGACATTTTGGAGACTGACTCATGAGTTTTGAATGTTTGGAACCAGTAGCACTGCAATCAATTTTGCTGCTTCCTCGGATGATTGCTTTCAGAGAGGTTTTAATTCTACTATAAATACTTCGGCTTTACAACAGCAGTCTCAGTCAGATATGCAATAATACCCAGTTCTGCATTTCAGGTAAGGCTTTAAACTAAATTAAATCTCCTCACTATAGCTAATCAGAGATTAGCTTTGATCACAGTTTGTTAGCCCAGGCCAATCCTATTCAAATCCTCTGGCAGACCTAATATCAAGAGTGCTTTGTCCTGCGCTTATAACGTGAAGCCCCATCCCCAGGGCAAGGCAGAGGAGATTTTTCCTCTTCTACTTTTAGATATTTCTTCCCCCCCGCAGTGAAATGTCTCTCTGGGGCAGCACGTGTCTCCTGCTGCCCTGGGATGGTTGGTGGTGGACACCCACTGCTGGTCAGGAGGACACTGGCTTTAGGTCCGACCTCCGCCAGCTCCCAGCCTTTCCTTGGGTTTTATTTCCTCCTCCTGTATCCAAGGGGAGGGTGAAGATCCGTACTGGGATCACTGGGAATGGGAGGAGGTAACAGAAAGAGGAGTTTGGGCGTTTTGCTAGAGCCTGGCCATAGGGTACCAATGACACCACCAAACTCAGGGTCCTCGAGGTCACATTTAGGACTTGCTGTTTGTTGCTTTCTAGTTTTATTAAGTGTATTTTAAAGCAATGGGAATGGCGTTTTCTCTCTCCCAGCAGAAGGGGTGCCCCAGCAGAGTGACCTCAGGTGGAGTCTCGGTGCAGGAGGGGTTACCTTCCAGCACCTCCCCGAGATGATGGGGGTCCGTGGAGGCTGCTCTGCCCTCTCCCTGCAGCACAGGGAGTTTGAGAGGTGTTTAGATGAGGGGCTGGGGGATATGGTGTAGGGGGGAACTTTGTGGAGTAGGGTAGATGTTTGGAGTTGATGATCCCGAGGGTCTTTTCCAACCTGGATGGTTCTATCATTCTATGATTCTATGGACACGTGTGTGCACATGTGTCACCGTGGTGCACCGTGTGCCAACCACACAGTGCCCTGTCCTGTGTAGTGTGACCATCACCGTGTCGGGGCAGAGCTGGGGGCAGCAGCCGGGCTCATTTTGCTGAGATGGAGCGGCAGAATCATAGAATCATAGAATTATGGACACTGCTGGGGGGGACCCCGGTCCCAGTGGGGTTTTGCCTGGAGGCACAGGAGGGGTCCGGAGAGGTTCGTGCACACAAGACCCTCAATATCATAGAATCACACAATGGTTTGGGTGGGAAGGGACCTCAAACCCCCCCAGTGCCACCCCCTGCCCTGGGCAGGGACACCTCCCACCACACCACGTTGCTCCAAGCCCCCTCCAACCTG
>JAOTQQ010000071.1:40898930-40909671 GCA_026546715.1 Gallinago undulata | reverse complement strand
TTTTTTTTTTCCAGATGTGCCAATAATTACTCTCAGGCAAGAGACCTTTCTGCTCCCAGCATGCAGACGTTGTTGAAAAAAAAATATAAAAAACAACAAAAAAAAAACCATTCTGAGATGAAAGATGATGGTTTAAATTAGGGAAGAACTGTTTTGGGAAAAAAATAAATAAATTAAAAAAAAAAATGTGCTAAAGGCTTTGCTTGGCGCCTGCCATGCCCGAGGGGCTCCAGGCCAGGGCTGAGCAGCCGAGCTGGAAACTGTTTTGATGTGGGGAGGGGGAAGCACCAGGCAGGTGAGAGTTTTTGCACCTCGGCCCATGGGGGTGTGAACCTGCAGCCCCCTCCCGGGGTCTCCCAGCGGGACGGACCCTGCAGGGAGAGAGGCGAGAGCTGGGGGGCGGGATGGGCGTCCCGGCTGAAAAGGAAGCAGAGCTGTTTCAGCAGGGGATTGACAGGGGACTGGCTGCTTCCCTGCGGCATCACCGGGCAATAAACCTGCAGGCACGGGGAATTCTTTACATGCCAACGCACGCGGAGTTGATAAGGCCGGACGATGGCTCCTGGAGGAGCTGCCCATCGCCAGCCCGGACTTCAGGCTCCTCATTAAACCCGGGGCCCCGCAGATCCCCCCCTCTCTCCAAACACCGGCTCTTGATGGATGGCCTGTTGCTTCATCCCGGGGATGTGGAATCAGAGAAGATTAGAGGAGGTGCGCGGGGAGCGGCGTGCCGAGCCGCCGGGGATGGGGCTGAGCTGATAATAAGCCCTGAGCCCAGACTAAACACGGTGGGGGGGCTGCCGGCCCCTTCCCAGCGGAGATGATGCAGGGTGGGCTGGCTGCCCACCCACCCCCCACCCGCTGCCTGCGGCTCCTGCCTGCGCTGCCTGCACTCATCGGCACGTCGGAACACACTGGAGCACGGAGGCGATGGGCATGGCCAGGGAGTGCTTGGCGAGGGATCTGCTCATCCAGCACAGGAGGTCCTGAGCAGCATCACCCTGTGTCCCTGGAGGTCACGAGCAGCATCACCCTGTGCCCCAGAAGGTCCCCAGCAGCATAGAATCATAGAATCATAGAATCATAGAATCATTTGGGTTGGAAGGGACCTTAAAGATCATCAAGTTCCAACCCCCCTGCCCTGGGCAGGGACACCTCCCACTAGAGCAGGTTGGTCAAAGCCCCATCCAGCCTGGCCTTGAACCCCTCCAGGGATGGGGCAGCCACCATGCTGTTGCCCCAGGAGGTCCCCAACAGCATCACCCTGTACCCCAGAGGGTCCTGAGCAGCATCACCTCATGCCCCGGGCACTCCAGGCTCCTCTCTGCCAGGTGACCATCTTCTCTTGGATGGGAAGATTCCCATCAGGAATGATGTCATTCCCATGCTGGCTTTTGGCACAAGCTGCTTGGCCATGGCTGCTGGCCCGGGGACAGCGAGAGGATGGTCTGGGCATGGGGGGACAGCCAGATGGGATCGCAGGGTGGGAGGAAAGGTGGAGCTTTCAACTCTCTTTGAGTCCCCTTTTCTGCCACAAATCAGCATCTCGCTAGATCCTCCTGCGCTTGAGCTGCACGGGGGGTGGCCACGGTCACTTGATGTCCCCACCAACCTTTGCAGGTCTCGGTGTGATGCTGGTCCCTCTTCATCACCCTGTAGAAAGGATGGGAGAAACCCCCCCAGGCCCACGCCTGCCCAGTGCCCCTCCTGCACCCAGAAGATGGGTCTTTTCCAGAGCTCCAGGGCAGGAGAAGACATTTCAAGGGCGGCCAGAGCTGTGCCCTCTGCCACCACCGTGTCCCACAAACTGGGGCTGTTGCCCACCCTTGGTGGCAGGCGCAGGAAGGAGCACTGAGGAGGGGGAAAGCTGCACTGAAATATCTGTCCTGGTGTGAGCTGGCAAAACCAAATAACAGCAGAGTAGCAGCAAAATGGGATTTATAATACCCTCAGCTTTACTCTCCAATTTCAGCTTTGAAGATGAATGTTTGCTGCACTGTTATTCATTTATACATTATTTTTCCTATCTCCTGAGAGACACTGTGCCTCCCAACACACACACACACACACACACACAAAATGCATTTACTTCTGGTTCTAAAAATCCTATCAGTTCTGCCTGGTACCTGCTCACGAGCATTTCTCCGTATCCCCGTGTAAAGACCCAGCTCAGAGGATGCACTCCTCGTGCTGCGGGTTCACTCCAGGTGAGTGATTGCTCTGGAGTCCACAAACCACAGAGTTATTGTCAAGTTTTGCAAGATACGTGTGGTTCGGGTGGTTGTGGCTGCCCGGGCAAACGGCTGTGGGTCCCCCCCCCCACCCCGTGGCACGGGGACGTGCTCGGCCGGGGCCACCAGCATCCCCGTGGCCACACTGCGGTGCCAGCACCGCCTGCCGCGCTCGGCGTGAGATCCCGGGGCGATAAACCGTGGGTAATGTTGTGTTGCAAAAGGAACAATGAATGTAAATGAGTTGGAGAGGATTTTATTATTAAAGGGAAGATTGATGGTTCAGCTATCTGGTGTGGGAAAAGCTAGTGTCCTTATTAAATGTAATTATCTGCAGCGCTAATAAAAGCTGGCCGCTTTCCCCGGGGTCAGGCTGCCCTCTGCTTTAGCTGCGCTCGCAGGGGGTAATAAGCAGCAGCTGGGAGAGCCTGCCGAGGGGTTTGGAGGAGATGCCCCTCACACCAGGCACTTGCTAATTGCCGGTCAAGGCAATGAGCAGGGAGCCCATCAGGGCGGTGGTTAAACCGGCCACGCGGGACCGGGCGCCCGGAGCCACGGAGAGGAGCTGTCACGGCGTGAGCAGCTCAAGGAGGGGGGGAAGAGATGGCTCAGCCTGGGCAACCCCTGGGAAAAATCCACCCGCCCGGAGGAAGGGAAGGCTTTTCCCAGAGCGTGGAGGGGAACGGGTCACCCTTGTGCCCTCGTGTTGGGCTCCTTCAGCCGGAGAGAGACGCCGGGACGCTCCTGGTGCCCGTCTTGCCCCGGGATGATGCTGGTGCAATAACGGCGCTGGTGCCCTCAAAGGAAGGAGAACAAAAGGCAGGCTGTGGAGAGGAGGAGGCATCACCCCAAATGAGATGCTGCGCAGCGCTTTGATCTGCTATTGTTTTAATTGACGCCTCTCGTAAGAATGTGAGATTCTGGATAAAGGATGCCTGGATCAACGATGTAATGAGCTTTCCCTTCGGAGGAGGCGGGAGTGAATCTGCTGCCCGGGCTCAGAAACTGCCCGGCAGCGTCGGCACGGGCTTGGCCGTCCTGGGAAAGCTCCGGGAGCAGAGAGCAAGCAGAGACAAAGGTTTCTGCTGGCTGGTGGGAAAACAAATGCCCTTTCCCAGCTTTCCCTAAAAAGGCACAAACCAAAGAGGTCGCCGTGGCTTTTAAGAGATGCTTCTGACCTGATCTCTTACAGGAGAAAACCTCTGGAAAAACCAAAAGGCCCCTTTCTGGAGTGCAGATGGTCCAACGCGCTGTCACACCACGGCTGTTCAGCACGGGGGTGCTTGAAGAGTTACTCCCCTTTGCTTTCCTTGAGGACTGGATGCTATTTTTTCAAGTAAAGGGCAGGTAGAGGGAAGAAGTGTCCCCTGCCCCACGGCCAGAGGCTGGGGCTGTGCTGGGGGTGGTGAGGGGACCGGAGCGCTGCATCTCCAGGGATGCGGGAGGCTTTTTGATGGAGATTTATCTGCGCCAGGAGATTTCCGCCGTGTCTTGAAGGGTCTGAGCCATCGAGCTGAGCTGAGCTGAGCAGGGGATCTGCACCGCCACGGCAGCACGTTGAGGATAAACAGCCCGTCCCTGCCTGCCTGTAATAATTATCCCGGGGAGTAAATCAGCGGCGCAGGCAGCGAGCGAGGGGGGAGCGGGGAGGAAACCAGGTGAGGCACAACCTGCTGCCGGGGCCGACAGCCTTCCCCGGGGCTGCCCAGGAGTAATTGATGGCTCTGGTCCCCAACGGGCAGGCAAAAAGGGAAAAAACCAGCAGCAGGAGCCATGCGTCGTTCCAGAGCACAGCGGTCCGGGGAGCAGTTCCTGTCCCAAATTGTGGAGCTGCCTCAGACGGAGGGAATTTTCTTGCCTCAGATCTGGAGAAATTGCCCTTTGAAGCCAAACTCTTCATTTTGAAGGGTGCAGCAGGGACCGTGCGGCTGGGCGCGAGGAGGGGCCTGGGAATTCAGGCAGAACTGGCGAATTCAGGCAAAACCTGCAAACTGCATCCTTTGCCTTCATTAAAGGGCTGGAAAGCAGCAGTGGATGTTTGCTGGCCAAAAGCACTCCCCTCCCAGTACTCCCAGCCATCCAGAGCTGTGGACAGTCTGTGATTCCCTGGGGCTTCTCCCTGGAAACAGGGGGATGCTGGAGGGATGCCCGGCTCCCCCCGGCCAGGAGCTGGGAGAGGGCAGCGGGGGGTGCCTGGCTGCTGGAGAGGCACTAAGTGGCATAAACCTTGCTCTGGTTGACTAATTAATCGTTCCAATGGCATAATTGTTATTAAAAGCCTTCTCCTGGTTGTACAATTGGGCTGGTGGTGGCCCTGGGATGGACAGACGGACAGCCAGCACCCACATCACCTCGTTGTCCCCATGCTCAGCCCTGACGTTTCGGAGAGTGCCAGGACTGACCCAGGGCTGCCAGACCCAGGTTTTGACCTGCCCTGGTTCCTTGGGTGACAAATAACAGAGGACCGAAGGGGCTGCCGTGACGTGTCTGGGGGGCAGCAGGTCCCAGGGCTGGGCTGGGGATTTCAGCTGGAGAAAGTTGTTTTTTTTTTCAATTTTGCCTGACTGAGGACTAAATAGAGGGAATTTTCCCCCCCACGCGCCTGTAAGTAATTTCAAGTTGGGAAGCTATCATTTTTCTAATGGCAGCATTTGCTGTAAATTCATGGGGATGTCATCAGAGCTGCAGGACTCAGTCCAGCTCCCATCAAAGCCGGTGGAAATGGCTCTCTGCTTCCCGCAGTCCCCACCGGGGGCTGGATTTGGCCGTCGTGCTGCTGTTCCAAAACACGGGGTGAACTCGGGGTGCTCCATAAATAAATATCGTTAACAACGAGGACTGGCACATGCTTCCTTAGGTCCTCCCTGGCTGCCAGAGTCGTTAACCTGCCTTGGTTTTCCAGCACCGTTTTCTGCACCATTTTCTGCACCGTTTTCCAGCACGTTCTACCGAGGCGACGGGAGAGTCATCTGAGGTACAACCGCAGGTCCCGCAGCGCCGGTGTGAGATGCTTCATGCTGGCAAGGCAGGGATGGCCCCGTGGAAGCAGAAGCCTTTCTCCCCTCAGAAATGGAGATTTTCAAAGGTGACTTTCAGCCCATGGTGCCCGCTGGCTTTCCAAAACCACGGTTCCCAGAAACACCCCAATCCCTAACCACCTCTCCGGTCTCACCTGGCATCGCCCACATGAGAAACCCCTTTGGTCACTGAACCTGCATAAACCTTCTTTTCAACAGGGTTCTCCATTTTATACCCACTTGGGGTTTTCTGGATGGGTAGGGTTGGCAGGAGTCGCAGAGACCAAACGCTGTGGGTTTATTCCATCCTCTCCCAGGGGATGGTGCTTGGGAAGAGCGGTGGCCGAGGCGCAGAGGGCAGGAGGGAGGATGCTGAGCTGCCTTCATCCTCGCGTGGCGGCCGCCCGGCCCCGTGGCAGCTCACGCCGTTGGCAGGGAGAGCTGGGCTGAGCTAATGGTTATAAAAAAAAAACCAAACCCTTTCCTTCTGGCATCTTCACCCCCTGCAGATCAGGAAGGAAAGCTGATTTTTTTTGCAATTTCATTTACTACAGGCTGAAAGATTACTGTACAGGGCCGGCTCCCCTGTCCTCCAGCTAGTTAGAGCACAATGCTGCTTAAATTGTCTTTTTGATAACTGTTCTGGCTGCGAGAACAGAGGTTTCTGTGGGGAATTCACACAGGGCTGCCTTCAACTTCCCCCATCCTTCATATTGCAATATTACTCTTTACCTAGCAGAAGATATTCCTAATCGGCTTCACAAAAAGCAATAAAGCCTCTTCAACACTCCATTGGCTCTGACATTTCAGGCGTGCGGGGGGCAGGGGCGCAGGTGGAGGGAGGTGCGGGACGGAGGGAGGTGGCTGCCGGCTTTTAGGGGACATCCCTCCGGGGTGGCCCTGGGTCCCCGCAGCACCCCGGGCAGCCCCAGCCCGCGCCGGTTCGGATGCAAACCCATCCAGGATGGGCAGTGCCACCCTGTTTCCCACCTGGCAGCAGGTCCTTCGGTTCCTCCCTCCGCTCCGTAACCTACGAATGGCTTTTTCCCACCTCGGGAGCTCCCCGTTTTGTGGGCTGCAGCTCCCCTGCCCCAGCTGTAATGGCTTAGTTTTATTAGCCCGTGACTGCAGCCTCTAACCGTTGCCTACAAGCCCTGGGAGGGTTTCAGCTGGAGGAGGAGTAGCGTGCTGAGCATCCTGGCACCGTGCCGCTTCTCCTATAAAGCGTCATGTTTCCAAATGGGTAATTACTGCACTGGGATTTATGCAGTACTTCCTTTAAGTGGTTGTGTGGGCTGCCATTCCTCGATGAATTAAAAAAGGGGAAAAAAAAAAAAAAAAGAAAGAAAAAAATAGAAAAGAAAAAGAAAGGGGAAAAAAGAATAATAAAAAAAAAGGAGCCGAATCCAGTGGTGCTAGCGAGGCAAGGGCAGAAATGAGAGCAGCTCGCTCTGCCCTTACCTGGCAATAATGGGAAAGTGCTCTTTCAATTGAGCTGTTCCATTCTTTTGCCCTGAGCTATGAGAAGTAGATTGGATGAAAATTATCAGGCTCCCTGTCTAGAATAAATATTCTTGAAATGGAGCAAGTCATAAATAAGCGAGCAGCAATATCCTGGGTTATGAAGATATAATTTCTATCTTTAATAGCTGAGTAGGCCCTGGGGACTGTCTGGAAGTGGCCTGCCTGGCCCCAGTATTGATGAGGGGAAAAATACAAACAAGCAAAAAAAAGGCTTTTGTTTCTTTAACCCTGAAATTATTGATACTTTGAGGGAAATAATGACGTGCTGCGGCTGAAACCTGTGCCTCCCTTCATTGCAGAGAGGGGCCAGCCACTCCAGCGGGATTAGCCAGGGCTCAGCCCCTGGTTTATCAGCTCGGGAAAGCTGCCCCAGGCTCCCACTAAAGCCCATGGCTGCGGCTGCATTCCTGGCTGCATCCCTGGCTGCATCCCCAGCTGCATCCCTGGCCATATCCATGGCCATATCCCCGGCTGCATCCCTGGCCATATCCCTGGCCATATCCACGGCTGCATCCCTGGCCGCATCCTTGGCTGTATCCCAGGCTGCATCCTTGCCCACATCACCCCCAGTTGCATCCCTGGCCGCATCCCCAGCTGCATCCCTGGCCCTCGGGACAGCGCTGCTGGCAGCCACCCTGGCAGGGATGCACGTACCAGGAGGGAGCGAGGACCTCGCCTTCAAACGAGGGGCAAGGGGGAAACACACCCCTCCCAGAGAGAATTTCATAAAATATGTGTATTTACTCACTGAGCTGACGACAACCCAGCCTTTGGAAACTGCAAGATGGGACAATAATTAATAAGAGTTGCTTGGATGAAGCTCCAATTTTGATGGGATTAGTCTTAATGGTTTTATTTTTAAAAGCCATTTAATTACTAATCAGCTCTCCCTTACAAGCTAATACGTGCTAGTGCTGTTTAAAGCAGTCTGTTAGGGGGCTTTGCTGGCGGCCAGCTGGGACGGCTCTTCAGAGCTTCTTAAAAATGGCCTGCTTTTTCCTGAGCCCTGGGCTAAGCCGTCTGTGCCGGCGAGCATCGCTCCCCGTGCAGGGGCCGGGGGGGCAGAGGGGCATCTGCCCCACGTAAAACATCCTACCGAGGGCTGGGGGGGTCTAAACGCCACACAGGGTCGGCGTGAAAAATGGGAAAAACCCTACCCTTTTACACCAAGCAACAATAAAAAGTATGTCTTATTTCTGCATTACTCGGTGGAACCGTGTGCCATCGCCTTTGGAGTGCATCCTGAGAGGTGCCTGGGGATGCTGATGGGTGTAATTTGGGGGGGCAGGGGGTGATCACCCCTCCGGCAGCAGTGGGGACCAATGCTCCAGGCTGTGGTGCTCCTGACCCTGCTGCTCCCCGCCCCAGCCCCTTCATTTATAACACAACAGAAGCCGTTCCTTAATCTTTTAATTATGCAGAGTGACATGGGTGAAATAACTCCTTTCATTTCTGGGCCACTGACATGATTAAGAACTGAAGTCTACTGTTTTGGAAAGAAAACGGTGTAAATTCCCCCTCGTGTGAGATCTGTATCACCTTCCACCGAAACCCCGAGCGAGCGACCGCCACGAATCCATCACCCAAGCCTTGCTGGGGGAAGATTGCACCATCATTAAATTATATGTTTTTTAAAAAAAAAAAAACAAAAACGACACGCTGATCTGTTTCGTACCAGTAAATATGTGATTTACATTTAATTCTGAGTAACCTTTCCACGCTCAGTGAGGTGTGAAGGAATTTAATGACACAAAGCTACATTTATGAAGAGACCATTCATATTCATTAGGCTCACGCATTAAGAGTCCTGCCAGTGACATCTCTCTAGCACATGCTTTATTGCTCCAGCTTAGGGGGGGTAAGAGCTGAGCGGGCTGCGGCGTCCACACCCCGGCACAGACAGACCCACAGACCCGGCACAGACAGACCCACAGACAGCATCACCCAGAAAACAGATCAGCAAAACCAGGGCTTGAGACTGGACGTTCCCAGGTTTGGCAGGGGAAGGGCTGGGACCATCCTTCTGGTGTAGGGGAGAGGTTTGAGGTGAGAAAGGGAGGCCTGGAGAGGAGTATCTTCATTATCTTTGCAATGTTTGGAGAGGAGGATGGACTGAGGACACTGCTCACCTTCTTTGAAGCATCCAAAAAATGAGGGGCCAAAGGAAAGCCCGCCCCAGAGAGAGCACAGCTCCAGCTTCTGTCGTGGGGAATCACCATGAGTCAGACTTGGTGGCCCAAATAACAGAGATTAGAGATAAAAAAAAACCAAAATCAAGACTTGGGTTTGCCATTCTGGTTCTCACCAATATTCTTCATTTCTGGATTTGCTGCTGCTTTCATGGATGTAGAACAAAGAAGGACCAGATTGGTTTGTGAAGGTCTCCAGGGAGTTCCCCTCACCGGTTAGGGTCAACGCTGCCCATGGTGTTACAGCAAGGTCCCTGCTCTCAAAAACCACCCATGTCAACAGCTCCGTGTGTGCAGGGGTCACTCTGCTGAAGGGTTTCCCATCTCAAACCTGCCCCAGTTCAAGCCCATGGCTCCCTGGTGCAATGCTTCTGGGGGTGGGGATGCCATGGACGAGGCACGGAAGAAACAAGGATATTCCTTGGAAAAATACCCAACCCAGCCCACGTCAACATGTTACAGCTCCATGTTGGGAAGCACGTTGAACTTGAGGTCCCTCACATGAGGACCTGTGAGGTGTGGGTCACTGCCATGGAAGGTACAGATGGCCAGACAAGCTTTGGGGCACCTTCTCTCGTGGGAGGATGGGGATCTCCTGCGATCCCAGAGCTGGGCCCACGCTTATCTGTACTTAGCAGACATGAAACACGCTGTCGGAGGAAATTAAAACAAGGCTGGCATTAGAATATCTCCTACAAGCCCCTGCCTGATGGCGAAGGAAATGAACCGCGACTGCCTGCATTGAGAAATAATTGGGCGTATTAGGGTGCCGTAAGCACAGAATCAAAGCAGAGGAGCCTGCTGCCTGCGGGCACGGATGGGGACATCCTCGTGGGAAGGGAAGGGACACGGGCAGGGGGGGACGAGGGCGCATCTCCGAAGTGCTTTGGAGTGGCCCATGCCAGGGGGGATGCCAGCCCTTGCCCTCCCCCAGCAGAAATATTTTGTTTTAATCCATTATAAAGCCCCCAGGGGGGTGCTGCAAAAGGGAAAGGGGAGCAGCGTGTATGCTGGGGGGAGCCCCCAGTGTCGCTGCCCCCTTGGGAGCATGGATTGTCTTTCCAGCTTCTTTCTTCCCCCTTGGTCCCGGGGGGAGCCGTGCGTTGCGGCCGTCGAGAGCAGGCGTGTGAAATCCCGGAGCCAGCACCAGGATGAGATGCCAAGGGAGCCCCCGGAGCTGCCTGCCCGTGGCTGAGCCCCCCACCCTGCATCCCCCTGGGCAGGGGCACCCTCACCCCCCACGGTCCAAGGAGCCATTTTATCCCCCCCACCCCTCCCAGCTGCACCGGGGCTGCCTTGCACCCCCAGCCCAGCCCCAGATGCTGGCAGGGGGGTGGGTTGGTGGCTCTGCCCACCCCAGGGCAGCCCCGAGCCCTCCCCGCAGCCAGCAGAGACCTTCACCCACCCCAGCAGCTCCACTCAGGCTCCTGGCAGCAGACTCCTCCTTCCTTGCAACGCCTTCTTGTTTGCCTGCTGGCCCATGAGAAGAGAATAATTCCCCTTCCCTCTGGGCCATTTCCTTGATGGTGTTTATAGAACTATTTCTTGCTCCTTTAAGCATCTCCTTTTGCACCCCAAGCTCCCACGGCCCCTGGGCTGCCCCCATCATCTCCATCCTCTCCCTGGGTGGATGGACCAGAAACCTGTCCCAGCAATGGGATGGTGATTTGCTCCCTGAATCACAGAAACATGGAATGGTTAGAGTTGGAAGGGACCTTAAAGATCATTAAGTTCCAACCCCCCTGCCCTGGGCAGGGACACCTCCCACCACACCAGGTTG
>JAOTQQ010000071.1:40863817-40877411 GCA_026546715.1 Gallinago undulata | reverse complement strand
CCTCAGCCTTCTCTTCTCCAGGCTAAAGAGTCCCAGCTCCTTGAGCCTTTCCTCGTAAGGGAGGTGCTCCAATCCCTCCATCATCTTGGTTGCCCTACGCTGGACTCTCCTCCATCTCTCCATCTCCATCAGGGTCACCTCCGCTTTAGCATCCCCATCTCCTGAGGCCCCGCTGGGGACCCTGCTTTGTGGGGCTGGTTCCTCACAGCCCCCCGAGGGGAGGCCGTGTCTCTGGGAGCAGGTGGCCCCTGCCCCTGGGACACCACCATTTTCTTACCTTGCACAAACCAGCGGGCGTTTCTCCAGGTCCACTGCGGCCGCCGGCCCCCGTGTCACTTAACTCGTCAAGAGCTGCCCTGCAACTCATTATTCTGGATGAATTAAATTGTTTGTAATTGATAAATTATGCAAAAGTGCCTGCCAATTCTGAAATGCAGAGCTGATATCAACCCACCCAGGGGGACTCGTTCTAATTTTATCTCAGCCTCGCATTGTGCCTCGCCTGCTTGATGTATGTTGTATTGATTTAACAAGGCTCCTGGGAA
Organism: Gallinago undulata; assembly: GCA_026546715.1. NCBI lineage: Eukaryota > Metazoa > Chordata > Aves > Charadriiformes > Scolopacidae > Gallinago > Gallinago undulata. Next base: position 40,876,866 of record JAOTQQ010000071.1, on the reverse strand, counting down.
TTAGGTTGATTTTCTAATTTTATCCTCTAGATGAAATGAATCAGATTTAAATACAAGGAGGGCATTGTCTGCCTTGGGCAGCGCGGCGGCGCGGGCGAAGCAGCCTCTGGCCCCACGGCTCTGCTCACCAAGGGGGTCGGTGGGGCACGTTCTCAACCCAGCATCATCCCAAGGCACATCCCGAGGTCCAACCTCCCCCCTGGCCTCCCTGGAGCCGGTGTCCCCACAATGCCACCCTCCCAGATGGTGGGTGCTCCACACACTTTTCCTGCCCACACCTCCCCTACACCCCGGCAGAGCAGGAAACGTGAGATTGTCCCTCAAAACAGCCCTGGTTTCTCCACTGCGGAGGGTTGCTGGAGCTGCTGAGATGATGCGAGGATGACAATGGCATGAGCAGCAACATCAGGATTAAAGAGAAGCTTAGGGAAAGATTGAGGCTGCATTTTTTCCATGCTTCTTCAATTCTACATGGTAATAGTCTATATAGGGGATAATGGAAGAACCTGGTTCATCTATCGGGTGCATCTTCACAATCTCTGCCTGAGAAATTCTCATTACAGTGAATTTCAGGGGTTTTCCCCGTCCCCTGGAGCCTGCCCGGGGGCTGAGGGCAGGAGGCACAGACCGTTATCACCTCCAGCAGGGAGGACTTTCAAAAAGCAGCATCTGGTGCCCGACACAGCTGTGCTCTGCCAAGAATTACTTTGACCCACCCTTTCCCTGCATCCACTTATCAGATAACTGGGACAATTAGGAGATCACGACCATAAATAACCGAGATTATGCAAGAAAAAGCAGTGGTTAGGGTAATGTGTCCTGATGTGTTGGATTCAAAAGGCTGGGAGAGACCTTTGGCTTCTGGACGTGGCTCAAAAGAGTGAGTTTGGAGGAGGTGGGTGGTTCTAAGGATAAAGTACCAGCCAAGGACATGGGCACTGTGGGCTTTGCTTTGTCCCTGGTTTCCTGGTGTGACTGGGGCTGAATCTCTTCAGGGCTTGATTTATTTTTTTTTTTTTGGTAGATATTTACCAGAAATGGTGAAAAAACAGGATATTGGGGTGTGGGGTCTTCATCTGCAGTCAGACCCTGCCATAGCCCGTGGTATGTGCCACGGCCCTTGCAGTCATTCGGGTTGGAGATGCCAGAAGGTAATTCCCAGCAAACTGGACGTGGACACTGGTCTCAGATGGGGTTGGGGGGGTGTCCATCTCCCCTGGGGAGCAGGGAGATGATAGTCCCTGCCCAAGCTCCTGGTGCTGAGAAAGAGCAGAATTTGAGACCTTATTGCTGTGTTCCATGGGAAAAAGTTTTATCCCTGGGATATAGGATGCAGCCTGGAAGCCTCTCTGGCTGGAATCTGCCATCCAAGGGGGATGTTTGGCCCTGGTGGTGTTCTGTGGTGTTAGAGTTGGGACAGCATCCCCACGCCGGAGAGCTCGTGGAGGAGCTGGGGAGGGGATTGAACGAGGGAGGATGCTCTGTGGTTCAGCTCAACCCTTCCCTGCCTGCTGAACCTGAGCTGCCAGGCTCCCATCAACCCGGGGGGGTGAACAAGGCTCTGAATCCCAGTCAATCCCCCAGGGTCCCGCTGGTGGGGAAGTGCAGGAGAGGTCGGGGCTGTTCCTCCCCGAGTGGGCTGGCTCCAGCCGCCGCTCCCGGAGAGCCTGGGGCCAAGGGAAGAGCCTGACAGATTTTTCTGGTCGCGGTGATAAACACGGAGGAGCCAGCAAGCGCATTTCCATGCAGGAATTCTGCATAACTTGTCCGTGCATATGGTACAGTGGCCCCCAGGCAGCCAAAATAAAATTAAAATTAATATAACTTTTTTTTTTTTATTCCTGTTTTAAATTAATATGCATGTTTTCTTTATAACTAGGACTAGTTCTCTCTCCCCTCCCTCCCGCCCTCAAGACCTTTAGGGCTTGTAACTGGCCTGTTCTCTGTCCATCATATATTTCCAGCGTCTAGGAACGTGCCCAGCCTGAAATCCACTTGGCTGCTGAGAAAGGGGGTGCCAGCAGGAGGAAGGTGGCTTTGTTGCCGGGGTGGGAAAGCCCCCAGAAAGCTCCTTGTTAGAGCTTCAGGAGGGTTTGAGTGAGGAAGAGATGCTGTTTCCATCTCCCCCTATCCCTCTCTGGGGTTGTAGGGGCTCCTTTGCTGAGCCCAGCCTGGTCCCAGGCGTGTGCTGGGCTGGAGGAGCTCCCCGTGCCCTGTGGTTTCCACCACAGCTTCATGCTGGAAGCTCCTCTCCCCCCCGCCCCCCCAGCCCCAGTGAGGGCTCTGCTAAACACCATATTGATCCCTCCTTCCAGCACGGACCCTGTTAGGACTCGAAAATTGCTGTGCTCCAAGAGCAGCTTCACTGAGAATGAGAATTTGTAGTGTTCAATAAATATTATTAGAAAGCTGAAAGATAATAATTATGTCAATTACAGGATGGGTAATTGGGCCTGGAGAAGAAAAGTACTTTTCTTCCTAATTGCTGGGGCCATGCTACTGTGATTGCATGTATCAGTTCCAAAAATAAAAGGCCAGCTATCAAGTGGAGAAAGCACTTTGTTTTTCTAATGGCATGTTATAGCAGTGTCTGGAAGAGAGCACTGGGCCAGCCGCAGGAATTTAAGAGCATCAGTTATAAAAAAAAATAAATAATAGTATTTTCAGGTGTGATTTTCAGCGCAGTGACCCTTTCACTCCCGCATCCATTGCCACCCCGATCTCCGTGTCCATCCCCACCTTCCTGGGTGTCCTGGATGGTTGTGTTGGAAATCCGGGGGTGCTGCCCCTGGTTATTCCCGAGGTGGATGTGGAGGTTCCCGGGGACGTGGGGCTGGGCAGGACCAGGGATGCTCTCTCCTCCTGGCAGAGCCTGCCGGGGCTGGGTGACCCATCAGCCAAGGGTGGCCACAATCTCCTGCTGCTTTGGGGCCTTTTTATGGCCTTTTTTTGGCTTTTTTTTTTTTTGTCCACGGTAAATAAAAATTTCTGCGATCCCGCTTGAAGGATATCTGGGAGAAATTTCAGCGCGGTGGAAGAGGGGGGAAGGGGAGCAGTGATTTATTTCCTCCTTGCCTGGTATAAAAGCTGCCGCGCTGGGTCTGCTGGGCTTTGAGCGTTTGTATAAATCTGTCTGCTCCAAGCATCTCCAAGAGCTGACTGACGGCCCGTGTAATTCAGCACGTGGCTAAAAAAACATTTAAATCTCTCATCCTGCGGGGAGCCGGAGAACACGGCGTTGCCTGTGCCCCCCCCCCTTGACACCCCGCGGGGGGAAGAGGGTGCCAGGGCTGTATTTTGGGAGGTGCCCATCCTTAGAGCCAGGGCACTGCTAACCCCCTTCTACCTCCTGCCCTGGGCTCTCCTGGGGTTTCCCCATGGGATGGGGGGGCATTTCTGGGCGCGAGGGGTGTCACCCCCCAGCTGGGGGGTGCTCAGTGTGGGGCTGGTGGCTGTGGGGCAGCCCCGAGGCTTCCGACCCTCCCCACAGTGGCTGTGCTGCCGTGTCCCCTTACACAGGGGGTGATTAAAGTACGCTGTAGGTTGTGGGGTCAGGGTGCTCCAGGGCAGCCCGATGAGCTCCCCATACCTGGGGGCTGGTTTGGGGGCAGAAGAAGGCTGTTTGGCAGCATGTGCTGGAGTCCCTCAGGGCACAGGCAGCCCCGGGAGGTGGTGGCACTGGGGACACAGGGTGCCACTGAGGTGCCAGGCCCCAAAACCATCCTCCCTGCAAACGTCAGGCCGTGGGAACCAGCTGAGCCCAGGGCTTGCCTGACTCCAATTTCTTTTTCCTTCCCTTTTTTCTCCCACTTGATTTATCTGCCTTGGTAGCCCATATGTTTGCCTGGAGATGGCAAGGTTTATTTTATTATTTTTTTTTTTCCCCCCCGAACTATAAATAGACATTTCAGAACAAGTCCTTGCTGCCAGTTACCCGTCTACACATCAACATTAACATAATTACCGCAGTGAATCTCTAATCTCCGCGTTCAGGTTTTCACAGCGGATCGGGCTCCGTAAAAGTGAGTAATTTGGGTCTTTAGGGAAGTGACAGATCTGCCTCCCAGAGTCGGGAACTTCCCCTCGCCCTCAGCCCGCTCCGCTCCGGAGCCGAGCGCTGACAGGCGAGATGGGGAGGGTGAATAATATCTGCCCCGTATCCCAGGGGTGGGGATGGATCACAGCCCCGCGCGGCTGCCAGGAGAGCGGGGCATTAATCTTTCATTTCTGGTTTGTTTGCAAATGTCCCCAAAGGAGGCGGGGGTGTGTGTGTGTGTGTGTGTGTAATTGGGCCAGTGGCAGGACTGGTGGCAGGATTCCTCCGGTGTGTTTTCCAGCTGGACAACTTTCCGGGGAGCTTGTTCTGAGCCTGGCACAAGCAGGAGGTGATGCCTGCCCTGCTCCCCTGTCCCCAGGTCCCTGGGGCTGTTTTGGGGGTTTTTTTTGTGTGTGTGTGTGGGTTTTGTTGTTTGTTGGGTTTTTGTTGTTTTGGGTTTTTTTGCCTAAGGAAGGATGGGGCCTTGAAAATGGCAGGAGCTGTGGGGCTGGCGATGCTCTGCTGCACAGGGCTGTCCCCGGGCTCGGGGTCCCTCCCAAAGGGATGCCTTTGCAGAGGACACGCATCTCCCTTTCGTTAAGTCACCTGTGATGACATTAGGTAGACTCGCTCCGGCGGGGGGGTTGGACTGGATGATCTCCAGAGGTCCCTCCCAACCCCATGTGATGCCACGATGCTGTGATGCTTCCGCACAGCTCTCCTTGGTGGCATGTGGGTACAGCACCAAGAGCAGGGGACGTACCCTTGCTTGCCTGCGTGTCCCCAGCACCGCTGCCCAAAATCTCCGTTCTCCCCCAGCCCACGTAGCTCCAGCGACGTTTGCAGCACACTTCCCGCTGCGGCGGTGGGTCGCCGGGAAGAAACCTGCTCAAGTAATCACTGCTTTGATTCCCGACAAAAGAAAGGAGCCGACTGAGTTAAATGCCTCCCTTCTGATGTGCTGGTTTTGTTATTTTGCTTTCAAGAAAAAAACAAATCCCCCCTCGGCGTGTTTACAGCGCCGATTTGGTGCTGCAAACCCCAGCCGAAATGGGGAGGGCAAGGCGCTTGGAGAAGAAAAGCAAAAGCAGCCTCGGGAGCTGGCTCTCTGGGCTGGAAAGCCCCCACGGTGGGGCAGGAGGGCCCCTGGGAGAAGAAAACTTCTGGCTGGGTTTGGGGACCTGCTGTCCCTGCCCCTCTCCCCCCCGCTGCAGCTCCTACCCCTTCTCCTCTCCCTTCCCAGGGCTTCCCCTCATTCCCAGCCTTCCAGCCACCACCTCGCCATCCTGACTCCCAAAGCAGCTCTGCCCTGGGTGCTTTCCCCCCTTTTCACACCCCAGCCTCCTCTCCCACCCAAATGGTCTTTGCTGGCTCCCCGGGCCCCAGCGCCGCTGCTCGGGGTGCAGAACTGGGCTGGGGGGACCCCTCTGCCCCATGTCTCCCACCCCCCCGGCTGCCTCCTGCCCCCTCTGCCTCCAGCAGGGTTTTGGATTTGCGTTTTGTTTGCATCTGATTTGTGTTTGCATCTCCTGCTGCCACCTCCCCGGTCCCTGCGCTGCAGCCGGGGGTGCAAGGAGCAGGGAGCCTGCTCTGTATCACCATCCATCCCTTCAGTGCATCCAGATGTGCCAGATGTTCCTCCCCAGCGCTGGACATGGGGTTTGTGAAAGCCTCAGCGATGGCAGAGCCCAGGAAAGGTGCTGGGGTGGAAGGACCAAGTGCTGCTGAGATGGATGCCCTTGGCCCAGGCCAAGGGAAAACCGGGAGCAGCACCTCCTGCTTCCCCAAAATCTGAGAGCTGGGGTTGTTCAGCGAAGGAGAAGGCTCCGTGGAGACCTTATTGTGGCCTTTCAATACTTGAAGGGGGTTTATAAGGAAGATGGGGACAGACTTTTAACAGGGCCTGTAGTGATAGGACAGGGGCTAATGCTTTTAAACTAAAAGAGGGTAGATTCAGCCTAGATACAAAGAAGATATTTTTTTGTATGATATGCTGAGGATGGTGAGACCCTGGCCCAGGTTGCCCAGAGAGGGGGTCAATGCCCCATCCCTGGAAACATTCCAGGCCAGGTTGGATGGCGTTTTGAGCAACCTGGTCCAAATGAAGGTGCCCCTGTCCATGGTGGACACACACACACACGCTAGATGGACTTTAGAGGTCCCTTCCCACCCAAACTATTCTGTAATTCTGTGAAAATCTGATGGGACATCATACGTGGGGCCTTGGCAGACCCTGATCTTCAAACTCCTCCCCTTCACTAGGCAGGCAGCTGCCTGCAGCCGGGGCTGGTGTTAAAATTTGAGTTCAGCCAGACACGTTTCCCTCAATGCCTGCTCCATCCCGTGTACCTGCTCCCACGAGGGACCAGAGCCACAGGGCGGGCAGGCAGGGATACAGGCAGGAATGCAGGCAGGAGGACAAGCAGGGATGCAGGCAGGGGGACAGGCAGGGATGGAGGCAGGAGGACAAGCAGGGATGCAGGCAGAGGGACAGGTAAGGATGGATGTGGGGGCGTAGGCAGGGGAACAGGCAGGGATGCAGGCAGGAGGACAAACAGGGATGCTGGCATGGGAACAGGCAGGCGTGCAGGCAGGGGGACAAGCAGGGCTGGGTGGGCAGCTGTGGATAGGCAGGGCTGATAATCACGTAGCACTACAGGGGGGGTGACGGTTGTTTTTCTTCCCCAGGGCTTGTGTGGATGTGCTGGCATCTCTGACAGCATAATCTTCTGCCTGGTGTCATCATTATGGAAACAAGCTGTAAATCTTCCCTTGATGTTCTGTAGATCCGGGAAGGCTTGCCTCACGGGAACAGCCAGCGTTAAGAAATAGGGTGTCGAACATAAAGATTAACATATTGCAAGCACTAATTTCGGGAAGGAACTGCCTCTGCGAGGAGAGCCGTGGTGGGTGACGCTGTGAGGGGCTCTGTGCCGCGTCTGCCGCTGCCTTCCCGGCACCTCCCGGAGCTGGATGCTCTCACCACTCCATCTTTATTTTATTTTCCCCACCTTTTCCTCTGGCAGAGCTGCCGAGCAGCAGGGGCGGGGAGGAAGAATCCTGCAAAGTAAGAGATGCCGTTGGAGGGAAGAAGTTGCTGTCTGGGGACTCTGGGTGGGATGTTGCTGACCTGCAGACACCTTTGTCGGCCGCTGCCCCCAGACCTGTCACCTTCCCACCCGCTGCTGGTTCCTCCTGCCCGTCCCAACCGGTTCCACGGGCGGCTGCCTGTCGGTCCCGGCTCCGCTGAGCGTTTTCCACTCACCCCCTCGCTCTTCTCCGCCAGCCCTTTAATCTTGGGGAATTATTTTTTTAATTTTTTTTTCCTTCTTCTTCTTCTTCTTTTTTCCCTCTGACATCTCTGACTCTCTTGTGAAATGCAAATTAATTAGATTCTAATTACTCACTGTGTGCTGTTTCTGTTTCACTCTCTTGTTAGGTTAGTCTAACATCTTTGTTGTCAGCTGTATGTTGTATGTATTCAGCCCATTAAAAGTGATCCTTGTTCAGCAGGAGACAGGCAGAGCAAAGAGACAGTTCCCCCCCCTCCACCCCCCCCGCTGGGGCTTTGTCAGGAGCAGCTTTGTCAGCAGTTCCCAGCAGCATCGCTAAGGCAAACCTCTGCTTTTTTTTTCTTTATTGTTCAGTTTTTCTCCTGTTTTATTTTTTATAACCCGCCAAGTTAAGCATTTCAACGAAACATTTAGCGAGCACCAGCCGACCCCCCCCCCCCCAGCTCACTCTCACCACTCAGGGCCACGCTGCTCCTTGCTCCTCACTGGCTTCATGCCCTCTGTGGTGTCCCATGTGCTGGGAAAGCTAGCTGGGACCCCAACCTGTGACGCCTCCGTGTCCCTCCGTCCTGCAGCCAGCTCCATCCCAGGTCCCCCATCCCTCTGTCCTGCTGGGAGGCTCCAGAGCAGAGCCCTCGGTCCAGGGATGCTCATCCCCAGGGATCCATGAGCCTGTCAAAGGTCCCTGGTGGGAGAGCAGACGCCAACCTGCATCCTCTTGCCTTGTTGATGCCTGGCTTTGTCCCCTTCCCCTCGCTCCCTGGCACCCTCTTCTCTCCTGCCAGACCTGGGGGACCAGCCCTGACTCTTGCCACCCCCCCTGCTCTTGTTAAACCACCTTTGTACCAGGACAAGGGGCACCCGTGGACACTTCTGGGGCTGGCAGACGTGCCAACCCCCCCGAGGGCAAGTGTCCTGTCTCTGCAGGGGTGCCTCCTGGAGAAAAATCTGCCACCTGGCTGGAAAGCAGGTGGTGGGAAAGCTCACGCAGGCGTGGGAGCGAGGGCAGCATCACACGCCACTGCAAGAGCCGGCTGAAAGCCATGGGTGTTGCTCTTCATCCCGTGCTCCGGAGTTTCAGGCAGATTCATGCCTGGATAGTCGGGTAATAGAGAGCTTAATAACAACAGGAGCTTCGTGGAGAATATGTGTCACCCAGCAATGAATCAGGTAATAACCTCGGCACAGAAACGGTCCTCATTACCCACGGGAGCTCACCCCCCCTGGCACGGAGCAGGGTGGGAGCCCACGGGCTCACGGTGGGAAGGGGGTTCCCCCGCATCCAGCCCTTCCTCGGCTCCCGCTGTGCCTCCCCCCAGCACCCAGCACCCATCCAGGAGGGTGTCGAGCTGCATCTCCTTTAGGTTGCCTGTTTGATGTCTTAACGATCTAACAAAACATGTGGCAAACAGGAGCGTTCATCCCCCGCCTGATGCTGGGAATAAGACACTTTCTCATATTTGCTATAAATCGAGCGCGGAAGTGGGGAAGATGAGGGGGAATCGCACGGGGAATGGGGAGCATCAGCAGCTGAGACTGGTGTTGCCCCCGTTGCCACCTCCATCCCAGCTTTCCTCTGCGCCCCCCGGGGGAGCCCTGCTGACCCCCAGCCTGGGAGAACGGGGTCCCGGGTCGGGGGGATCAGAGCACACCCATGAATTGGGGATGGAGGCCATGCTTTTAGGCACAGCGGGCTTCAACAGGCAAATTTTGGCTGCAGAAAGGCATCCCCAAATTGCAGCCCACTTGTCTTTTGCTCTTCAAATTAACAACTTGGGGGGAAATTGTCACGGGGTTTGGCCCCTGGCTTCGCTGCCCCGTGCAGAGCAGGAGCCCGAGTGTTTCCTGGCTGCAAATCCTGCATCGCTGCTCTCTGCAGGAGCACATCCCCCTGCCCCAGCCCTGCGTCCCCAGGGAGCCGGGCACATCTGCCCCCAGAGCCACGCCAAGTTGGAGAGAGGCCCAAAAGCATCCCGAGCGGGTGCCTCCGGCCTGGGTCAGCTTTCCTTCCAGCTGTTGGACTTCCAGATGTGTGTTTTGTGGGGGGCCCTGTGCCAGGACTGATGCTGCTGCCCAGGTGTGGGTACCAGCATCTCCCCGGTACCCGCAGGCGCAGAGCCAGGAGGATGCTCCTGTGACAAGGCACCACCAAGCAGAACAGACCACAGTTTCTGCAGGTTTGATGGTGGTTTTGTTTTGGGTTTGTTTTTTTTTTTTTTTCTCCTCCTCCGAGTACCGCACAGTCCATAAATAGTGTTAAAATACAAGCAGGATCTTCTACCTTCGTGCTCTTTTTTTCTTCTGCGGGAAGCCCGGCTGGCTGCTCTCCCCAGTTTGTTTGTTGCCCTAGGAGACACGCTGACAAGCATCACAAGCTTTGAAAGTCAATTGCTCACTGGAGTTGAAAATGTGTTTTCAGGTATCTGGCTGATAGGTGCTCCGTGAGGAGGATGTGGCTGGAATGCCAAGCGGAGCAGGGCTGAATCCGACCCCCCGGGGCGGCGGGCAGGGGACATGGCTCTGCTCCGATGAGCGGCGATGAGAGGCTGCAGCTCAAAATGACCACGGGATCTGAGCGCGGGGTCCTTGTTCCCCGACCCGATAAAGGCAGCACAATTTGTGTTTAAGAGCACTATAAACTTTCTGCTCCTCTAGAAAGGATTTGGGGTGAAAACGAAGGAGGGTTACAAGTTGCTCTGGGCTGTGGCTCTGGGTTTCCCGTGGTCCTGGTTGCTCCAGGAGCACCAGCTCGGCCCAAATCCTGCCCCACTGGGCTGTGACACGTGGGGCAAGTATCTGGCCACCGGGGGATGAACAGTCCCATCAGCGAGGTCTGAGCATCTCCTGTGGTGGGACACAGGCCTGGGCTGTGGAAGTTGTGCCAGCAAAATGATTTGTCTCTCCTGGGGGTGGGTGATGGACCTCCTCACCCTGCCCTGGTACTACCCTTGGCTCTACTTCGGTGTCTGCACTGGGTGCCCGGTGTCCAGAGGTCATAGAGGTCATAGAATCACAGACTGGTTTGGGTGGGAAGGGACCTCAAAGCCCCCCCAGTGCCACCCCCTGCCCTGGGCAGGGACACCTCCCACCACACCAGGTTGCTCCAAGCTCTGCCTTGGCATCAGCACCAGGAGCCCGGTGTCCAGAGGTGTTGAGGTGCTTGGAGGATGTGCCTGGCTGAGGTCCATCACCTCTCTAGGGATGCAACCCTGGGCTTCAAACGCCTGGAAGAAGCTGGTTCCAATGGTCAAAAATCTCTCTGCAGGAGATTGGGCTGCTGGAAAGCAAAGTTCAGCTCTGCCTGTGGCCAGTGCACCCAGGAGCATGTGCTGGGGGTGAATATTCCAGCAGACCAGCCGGGCATGTTTGATGTGGTTTAAATTAATCTCGATTGCTGTCTAATATTTTAAAAAGACACTTTTTATAACATGCAAGAATAATGTAGGAGAACTAATGTTCCCTTATGAAACGCCTTTCAGAATAATGATAAAAGTGCGCTTTAATCTGCTGTGAGAAGTCTCCGTGAGGGAGAGACGTCACACGAACAGGTGGAATCGTGGAATAAATAAAATAATTAATGAGAAGGAAGAATTTGCATCTTCTGCCTTTTCCACAACACCTGCTCTTTTTTTTTTTTTCCAAAAGGCTTTATTTTGTTTCCTGGGGAGGGGGAGGGGGGGAGTAGGGGCAGAAGAACCTGAAGATTCAGGCTTCTGGCCGTTATTAAGTTATACTTTCAAAGACTATAAAATGTCAGGGAAGCAGTGCATGGGAACTAAGTGCTCCATTAAGTTTTCCCTATGAAATTAAGCACCTTTATTGCCTGAAATGAGAACTGCCGCCTAATGACGGAGGGATGCAAATTCCCATCTGCATAGCTGAGCGTGGGGGCTGGTTCCCACCGCAGCGGGGCAGGGAGGTGCTGCCAGCCTGGTCCATCCCTGCCCAGCACCACCTCCCGGCAGGAAGGACCCCTTGCCTGAGCCCACAGAGATGCCAGCCAGGAGGGGGGTTTGGGTGCTGGACCTCCCCCCTCCTCCAAGTCCCACACATCAGGCAGTTCTGTGGGGCAGCAGCGTGGTTCTGGGTTTGGGCTTGTGCTTCCCAAAAGTGAGACTCTCATGGTGGGGTGGGGGCTGAGCCTCTCCTGGCCCCGGGGCCGCCTGCAAGGGGGCTGCTCCCACCCAACGGGGCCAAATCCTGCTCCTACTCCCCTGTCCCTGGCTCCTCACAGAGCCTTTCCCAAGCGGGATGGCCCATGCCTCACCCCAGGGACAGTCTCTGCTGCCGACGTTGCCACCACACTGTGCCCACACCCGTGTCACCCCCCAGACACCCACATCACCTCCAGATACTGGCATCACCCTCAGACACCAGCATCACCCTCAAATAACAGCATGGCCCCCAAACATCAGCATCGCTCCCAAACACCAGCATCACCCCCAAACACTGACATCACCCCTAGACACCAGCATCACCTCCAAACGCCAGCATCACCCCCAAGCACCAGCATCACACCCCAAACACCAGCATCAGCCCCAAAACACCAACATCGCCCCTAGATACCAGCATCACCCTCAAATATCAGCATCACTCCCAAAAACCAGCATTACCCCCAAAAACCAGCATTACCCCCAAACACCAGCATCACCCCCAGACACCAGCATCACTCCCAAACATCAGCATCACCCCCAAATGCTGACATTATCCTCAAATACCAACGTTGCCCCCAAAACCAAACATTACCCCACACCAGTATCCCTGAGATGGAAGCCACAGAGGACCCTCACAAGTTGCAGATGAACCCAAGGTGCAGGGTTAATTTTTTAAGTCCCATTTCTGCTTGTTGCTGAGAGTGTCCCCAGCAGGCACAAGCCCTTCTGGTGGCCCGCAATGCCACCAGCAGAGAAGCAGCACCTGGGAAGAGGTGTGCAGCCTCTCACAGCTCGGGACATTGCATTACTAATGGAGGAAACAAATAATCTGTTCATTTTTAGAATAAGTCCCTTTCAGAGTTTCTACCTTTTTATGCAGTTTCAGGAGAAATCGCCCGGTTGCCTTCCTTTTCTGAAATGGCTGCAATTGGTAAAAAAAAACCCCACGTGTCAACATTCATCTGAAGAACAGGCTCCCGGTTCATTTTGGGGTTTGGATGGTGGAAATCTGCTCCTGGCTCAGTTCGGGTGCTGTGTCCTGCTCAGCCCCTCTGGCAAGGTGGGACCTCCTAAAGAGGCTGGGAACCAGCACCCAAGTGTCCTGACCCCACCGGGGAGAGCCTGGCCTCCTTACTACCTTGGCAATTATTACTTATGAAATTATTCTTATCTTTTTAGTCTAAAGGATGCAAAAAAAAAAACCCAAACAGCCAAAGAGCCCAGTGGTGTGAGACGAAATTCCCCCTGAGGCAGCCCAAACCTGTGCACTCTCTCCTTGACTTTCATCACCCCTTGAGCTGTTTTCCCTCTTCCCTGGGGCTCATTTCTCCTGCCCTGGTTCCTCCCACAGCTTTCTGCCCAGTGTGCCCAGCACAGCCCCACATGCCGGCACCGAGCATCAGCCCCTACCCTGCTCGGTATCATGGAACTATAGAATGGTCAGAGTTGGAAGGGACCTCAAAGATCATCGAGTCCCACCCCCCTGCCTTGGGCAGGGACACCTCCCACCACACCAGGTTGCTCCAAGACCCCTCCAACCTGCCCTTGAACCCCTCCAGGGATGGG
>JAOTQQ010000071.1:40750468-40762361 GCA_026546715.1 Gallinago undulata | reverse complement strand
TTCAACCCCCCACTCCTGTGTATCCCCCTAGCCCCATGCATCCCCCCAGCCCTTTGCATCCCCCCAGTCCTGTGTATCCCCCCAACCCTGAGCATCCCCTGGCCCTGTACATCCTCCCTGCCCTGGGCATCCCCCCAGCCCTTTGCATCCCCCCACTGTCTCCAGTCTGGCAGCCAAGCTGGGGACACAGGGACGGTTTTCACCAAAGGGGCACGAGCAGGCAGCTGTAGCTCAAATGCCACCACACAGGTGACAGGGAACGTAGCTCAGGGACTGGCATGCCACACCCCCCCCATGCCAAGGCTTGCAAAGGGATGTGCAAGGAGCTTTCCCAGGTTTCGGGTCCCACACAGGCACCATCCTGTGGGTGCTGAGCTGCCCTCGATGCCCCCACACCCCCAGTCCTGCCAGTGCGACCAGCACCTCGCAAGAAGAGCCCCGCTGGAAAGCTCGGGGTTAACAGCATCCCATTCCAAAGGCTTTTATCTAAAAAACAACATTATTTACAGCTTCTACCTCCTCAAGGGTAAATTTGCAGCCACATCATTAAGCACAGACAAAAGCCTTTAACCAGGCAGGGGCAGGGGGATTCACAGCCCCCGGGAGGGAGGGAGCTGGGGGAGACCCGGGCTCCCTGGGAATGCAAAGCTGGGGGGGAGGTGGTGAAAAGCAGAGCATCCCGAAGTGGCCACCGTGTCACCTCTGCGTGCCCCCCGCTGTGAGACACGGAAACCCACCAGCCGCCTGGCTGCCGGACACCCATGAGCCAGAAAGGGAGGCAGAGCCAGAAAAACCAACATCCCTCCCCCTGGGCCCGCTGCCCCCGCATCCTTCCCTGCTCTCAGTGCCATCCATCCTCTCCTTAGCCACCCTGGGCATCCCCCCCCCCAGTCACAGGCACCTTTCCAGCGGGTGCCCGCTGGAATCAAACGCCCAGGGACGGGGGAAAAGGAGCCAGGATGCTCCCAAGGTGGCTGCTCCTCGGGGCAGTTTCTCATCTCTGCCAGCAGGGATCGAGGACCACTTCCCAGATGGCACAAACTGGTGACTTCTTTAGTGGTGACAAAAAATAAAATAAAAAAAAAATAAAATGGGGTACCCTTCTCAGCGCCGGGGCTCCAGCATCGTGCCGCAGGGCTGCGAGCCTGCCCCCCCCAGCCCTGACCCCTGCGGAGGGGCTCGGGTGGGCTCCTGCCCTCCTTCCTCTTTTTGGATGGAAGGAGGGTGGGAGGAGAGATAAAATCCTTCTTCCCAAGTCGGGTGGAGAGCTGGTGGTTGTATTACCCACCCAAGAGCCACTGCACACACACACCCCCCCCAGCAAAATGATGTGCTGCTAAAACTCCAGCTAATTCTTGCATTCGACCTTCATAGCATAATCAGGTTAATGTGGTTCGGGGGCCGATTCCAGCCCCATCTCCCCGCACACAATTCAATAAGGGTTTTGAGGAGCGAGGTCCTCAGATGCTTGTGTTGTCATGGAATCCGCGAAATAAGATTAATCGGGGCGGAGGAAAAGAAACTGAGAAAACCAGAGCCTCGCTGGGGAGGATGAGGGGAGCCGAGGGGGGGGACGGCCATCGAATACCCACAGGCCTCTCCTCTGAGGATCTCCAGACCTCTTCAAACACGGGGGGACTTTGCCCCCCCCTCTTCTCGGGAGCAGCAGGGTGTCAGCCCGCACAGGGGCTCGGGCAACAACGGGCAGGTCAGGCACTTCTCTGGGAGCAAGAAAAGGTACCCAAAAATGGCCTGAATTGTTTCTGTTCCGTGGCAGCCCCCGGGCGCAGAGCGTGCCCCACGGCAGGGAGCCATGCAGCTCCTGCCTCCCCGACCCCGAGGCTCAACGGGCCACACGGCCCTGATTAACTGCCTTAATTAGGGGAACACGGGAAACTCAGGGGTGAGAAACGCTATAAATCTCCTCCTGCAAAGAAGAAAATGAGTCTTGAATTGATTCGGAGCGGCCGGGGAGCAATCCATGGAGCAAAGGGCCCCGCTCCGACAGCCACCTGGAATGAGGGGCACGTCCCCCCCCTTCCAGCCAACAATCCCGCATCGATCCCTCTGCACCCGGGGCCAGGAGAGCAGAAAAGGCCCCGCATCTTCCTCTCCAGCTCCATCACCACCAAAGCACCAGCCCACATCACGCAGCAGCATCTCCCACCTCTGCTTTCCACGCCTCTTTGGAGATGGGTTTGTACAGTCCCTAATTTAGGGGGGGGGAGGAAGGGGCTGGATTTCATTTCTAGCCCATCCATCCGACACACATGCATCGGGTGGTTGGTTTGCCAGGAGGTGGGGGGAAAGAAAAAAAAAAAAAAAAAAAGGAGAAAGCATTTTAAAAGGAAGGAGAACACCTTTCTTCTTCGGCCTCCTTAACATCACGCTGAACATCTTACAGCAGAAATCACTCCAGAGATCATTTAGACATGCTTAGCTGATAATTTAAGCTTATAATTAAAAAATGATTTATTGACATACGCTTTAGTGGCAGAAGTTGTTAGAATTTCATGTTAAATCTATAAAAGCCCTCATTCACATCCTTTAGGCTCGAGGATTATTTATAACAAGCCCTTGCAGCTAGAGGGGTGGGGTGAGAATTAAATCTCTGTACCTGCTCCATTTCCTCCACGGGGATAAATCCTCCTTCCCCGTTAATGCTCAGAGGGGACAGGACCTGAGGAGCGGCTCAGGTCCTTAAATCAGTTTGCCAGGGTTTCTTTGGCTCATCAGAGGGGGCAAACCCAAGGGATTTGGCTCCCTGCAGGGCGCACGGCGCTGTACAACCCCCCCTCCGGGCAGAGATCCCATCAGCCAAGGACAGAAAAGAGGCAGGGAGGGACCTGGTGAAAAATGCCATCATTAGAGAATCACACAGAATCACAGAATCTTAGTGGTTGGAAGGGACCTTTGAGATCATCGAGTCCAACCACATTAATTACGTGCCACCAGGAAGGGGGACTTGCCCGTCCTCCAGAGCACGGAGCTCAGGACGTGCTGGGATGGCAGCAGCGCTCCATGAGGCCTAAAAACTCAACATTTTTATCTCTGGGGGGGTTGCAAAGGCTGGGAAAGGGCTTTAGGGAGTCATCCAGTCTGCCCCAGGGCTTTCCATCCGCACCACTGTGACCCGAAGCTGGTGGAGATGGGGAAGACCTGGTCCTGATGGAGACCCTCCTGCCCAGGGAGGAGGAAGACTTCTCCCACCGCCCCCGATATTGGAAAATGTATCAAAATGAAGGTTGAGTGTGGAATACCTATAGCCTATAATCAAAATATTTACTTGCTTCAGGGTCAAAAGCCTCTAAAGAGGCTCTGCCAACGGCGGGGGGGGGCAAGCAGGAGACACGTCCCGCATAGCCCCCTGCCCGTGTCCTCCCCACAAACCCACCCGGTGGGAGAAGGTAAATATTTCCCCAGCTGATGCTTCCCGGAGGAATGCCGGCGCATGGCTCCTCAGCTGTGCTGGAAGTGAATCACCTTCCAAATATTTGCTTTATCTTACCTTGCTGTATAATTACCACCCCGACTCGCTCCCCCCACTTCCCCCCTCGCCACCGACTTTATTTTGTGAGCAACCAAATAGTTGGCTTCAAACCCACAGCCTGGAAATGACGGAGGAGCAGGGACGCTGGGGGAAGGCAGCGCCGGGACTGCAACTTCCATCACCTACTTTTCCCCCGGGATTTGCATCCCGATCCCAATCCCAGCCTTCTCCCCGCCACCCTGCCCGCTGGCACCCCGAAACCTGCCCGAAAGCAGAGAGAAAACCCCTGAGCACCCCACCTGGGCACCCCCTTCTCATCTCCCTGGTCTCAAAAGTTCTAATCTAAGGAGCGAATTATACAGCTTTAATTAGTATTTAATTTAGATGGGAGAAGATAACTATTACATGTTTACTAAATATCAATTAGTTATTTAAGATATATTTGTCGCAGCTCGCAACAATGCGATAGATGTGTATCGGGGCCCCCCTTAAACCTAAACAAATACGTGCTTTTAACAAACAATCAGCTTTTAAAGGGTAACAGCTCTCCCACCAGATGAAATGAAGAGATTAACCGGGGCCGGTGTGTCATTCTGACGCCGGGTGACGGGAGCGGAGCAGCGGAGGGGGCCGGGAAACCACCACCCCAGCATCCCCACCAGCATCCTCCCCCGGCGGCGGGTGGTCCAGGGCGCCCTGAGCATCCTTCTGAGTCGGGAGGGCTCAGGCTCCCCCCCGCCCCCGTCCCCGGTGTTAAGGGCAGTCAAGTGTGAGGCCGAATGTGAAACCGATGCTCGGTCGGCAGTACGGGGACGAGAGGGGGACTGTCACAAACAATGACTTTCTTTATCCCTCGGCGTTTTGTTCCCATGGCATGAAGGTCAGGAGGAAAGCAGATTTATTAAAGCATAAACAAACTGCATAAATGCTTATGGTAATTCCACTTCCGTTAAAAATACCGGTTATTTTTAAAGCTACTTTAAATTATCTCCTTTCTAATGAAAACTCACATGTAATCTGTTAGTGAGGGATGTCTGTTGAACCATGAATTATTCAAAGAAGTCTCTGTTCTGTTATCTGGAGTCTCTGGAGATTATTCCCACCATTGTCCGTTGTGATGGGTCATTATGCACTCTGTGAATTTAATCTTTTAGGCTATCCAGCAGCACAGAAAAAATGTATGAATAACAATTTTCCTGTAATAACCTTCAACTAACCTTTCAACCAGAGTGAGTAATTCCAATCCTATTTTCACATCAATAGAAGAGTCAAAGCCAGGCAATTATCTCTTATCTGTTCCATAACCCTCCCCCTTTAATTTTTAAAAAGGATGTTAAAGTACTTACTGGAGGCAAGAAGAAGAAAGGAGGCTGGAATGAAGTACGGGCAAATTTTGATGAACAGTGATAGGGGTGCGGTTTAGATAATTATTAATTTCTCTTCCCCCCCCTCAACCCACCCCCACTCCCATTTTGCCACATTCCTCCGTTCCCAGTGGCACACCAGTTGCCTCACCCGCGTCCCTACTGGGGCAGATGGAGGAACAACCCGCCAGCCCCACATCTTCCCCCTTTTTGCCCTCAATCTGTGTGGAAAATGTCCCCAGTGGGGGATATGCTCCCAGCTCCCCGTGGCTCAGGGTGGTTCTGGGGTACACGGGTCGCCTTATCGGGCTCCTGGGGGGGCCCTGGTGGCTCTTTGGAGGGGTAAGAGAATGCAAATCCACTAAACACCACCCCTAAACCCCAACTTTTTTCCTGAAGACTTGCAGCGCAGAGGAGAGTGGGACACATGCCCCAAGAGAGGTGGCACGTGGGGTCCAGCCCCGTGCCAACAGATGGTATTCCCCAGGGGGTTCCTCGGGGTGGGGGGGAGGAATGTGAATTTGCAGGGGGGTTCTGGGCAGCGATAAGGAAGCGCTGGTGAATCCCCGTCTGTTGGGGTTCCAGTTTGCTGGGCTGGGCACCACGCCAGCCGTGTCGGAAGGTCAGAGGTTTGTGATGATAAGCCAAGAAGGAGTAAACTGATTGCCAGCCTCCAGCCCTCCACAGGGGCTGGACTCTTTGGGGAAAAAACCCTCTCCAAGGCTTGGGATGGGACATTTTATGGGAGAGGAGGCTTAGCCGGGGGGGGGTAGAAGCTGCAGGGTGGGGACTGGGACTTCCCCGTTCCATCCTGCTTTGAGGACACGACACAGCCCCATTACTGGAGGCTGTGGGTCTGGGGAAGGCAGGAGGAAAACCGAGCAGGGAGAAGGGTCCAGGAGTGGCTGTGACCCCCAGCTGGGGGCTGGAAGCACTTTTGTCCCCAGGTGAGATATGGGGAAGAAGGGATAACGCGGGATAAGAGCATCCCCGGCACACGGCGAGGAGCTGCCGAGCTCAGGGATGCTGATGCCTGGCTGTATCCTTACCCTACCCTCTGCTCACAAGGTCCTTCTGGATGAAACGCTTCACCTGGAGCCACGGGGAGCAGCCCCGAGGTGGCCGAGTAGCCCTGCAGTGTGTCCCCGTAGCCCAGGCTGGCTCTGAGCCCCTTCCCCAAGGAAAACCATCCCTGCTGAGCCACCGGGACACCCTGCGTGGTACTGCCCAACTGCCCCTTCCCTTTGCAGATGGACCCACCTCTCCAGACCGAGAACCCCAAAACACCTTGGGGTGCCCACTCCCCTTCAGAGCCCCCCCACTGCACTGACCAACTCCATCCCGTGTCCCCCATGCCCCAGCCACGCAAACGGAGCAGCCCCAGACACCCCCCCCCCACCTCTGCTCCTCTCCCTCTCCATGGGGATTCCTGCTCTTGGGAGAAACCTGGAACATCTGCTCCGAATCCAAAAAGGCCCTGGGGTTTCAAGGTCAAGGCTGCAGCACTGGCAGAGCTGCCTGTCCCACCTGGGCCAGCTTGGGCCCCTCTTAAAATGTGGATTATTATGCATATGCAGACATAAATATAATATATATATAGAGAGAGAGAGAGAGAGCAAGAGTTTCAAGCCAGCGGAGCCCGTGCGTGCCCCAGCCCCAGCTGCTGGGAACACAACAGCATCCATCAATGCAAATCCCCGTCCCCAGTAAGTGTATAAAATTGCCCTATTTGCACTCCCTATTTCCTTCAGGAACAGAAATATCGCCGGAGCAATCTCGGCCGGGCTGCCAGCGCTGCGCCGCAGAAGGATTCGCATTTGAAAGTCTAATGACGGGCATATTCCTCCTAATCAGGGCAGTGATTTCATGGGCAAAACACCCCATTGTTCGGCGGAGAATGGCAACCAGGAAAGAAGAACGCCGCGCTGAACATTAATTGTATCAGTGCCCAGGCATTTAAGAGAGCAGGGGCTCCTCAGAGCACGGCACACCCCGGGTTTGGGGACAGTCGTCTTTAAGAGCCCTGGAAGGGGATGAGAAGGCTGATCTGCCGCCAGCTGGCAGCCCGGCGCCCGCCGGATAAATGCAGGCTATTGTTCAGGGCTCTGACAACAGCACCAGCCAGCAAAGAGGAAAAAAAAAAATAAATTAAAAATGATAAAATAAAATAATCAGCTGGCAGCGCAGAGGTGAGGGCAGGAGGAGGGATGCTCCGTGCACGGCGCTGCCTCTGCCACAGAATCATGGAATCATCACATGGTTTGAATGGGTGGGAAGGGACCTCAACCCACCCCAGTGCCACCCTGGGCAGGGACACCTCCCACCACACCAGGTTGCTCCAAGCCCCCTCCAGCCTGGCCTTGAACCCCTCCAGAGAAGGAAACTTCCACGTGGGTGGGTGGGTGCATCCCACTGGCCCAGCCTTGGGGCTGTGGTGCCACCGAGGAGCATCCTGCCCAGCCGGGGGCCGTGGCCAGCACCCCTCACCAGTGGGCAACTCCACCGGGCTGCTCTTCTCCAGACCTGGGGGAGCCCCTGGGGGGCTCTGGCTGCGCACGCTATAAAGCAGGGGAGGAAATCAGTGCCCGGCTCACTGAGGAAAGTTAACAGCCAGCCCTTGTTTTGGGGAGGAGGGGGGGGAGAAGTGGGGAGCTCTGCTGGGTCCCCTTCTAAATGCCCTGCGACTTGCTGTGGAGGGGGCTGGAAATAAATCAGGGCGTTTGTTGAGGAGCTCAGGGGGGTGTCCTTGCCGTGCGGGATGTTCCTGGGATGTGAAGAGGAGGGTGGCTCAGCAGCGGGACGGTCCCATCCCCAGGAAGGCCAGTGATGGCCAGAGCTGGCCAGCCCAAGAGGAGGATGGTGGCCAGCGGCTGCAGCCCTTGGGGGGGGGGGGCTTGATGTGCTCCTTTCATTAATTTAATCCTCAATTAAAATGAGGAGGAGCACTGCGGTCAGGACGAGCTCTCATGGGGGTGAGCACCTGGACGTGCGGATGCTGCTGGGGGCTTCGGGGACACCCCCAGCCCCAGCCCTGCAAGGACCACCGGCCCCAACGGAGACCTCCCACGAGGTCCCCACCGGCATTTACCAGCCCCCCCTCTCGCAGGTGGCCCGAGGAGGAAGCACCACTTCCCAAAGAGACCTGAGGAGCATCTGGGCTCCCGGAGATGGTGTGAGCCCCAAGCAGCTGCGCCACATCTGCACCCCCCCCCAGGGTGGCCACCGAGCTCTCTCCCATGGCCACCAGCCGCTTCCCAAGGTTTCCTCCATCACCCGTTGACATCCCTGGACTCCTCAGCCCATGAACTCTCACAGATGCTGGCGCTGGATGGAGCCCCAGCAGTTGGGCTGTAAAATGAAGCCCTACCAACAGCTCTGCTCCCTCCAGGGGAACGGAGTCTCTGCTCCAATGACTCCTCTTGGCTCCAAAGCCCAAGACATGATTGTACTTGCCCGTGGCCAAATTTCCACTCAGACAGTCTCATTTTTAAAAGTGCAGGCGCGTGTCTGGGCTGAGGGGTGTCTGGGTGCTCGTCCCCCAGCACCCCCAGTGCTCCACTCACCCGCAGTGCCCCTGTTCTGCCCCGGGAGATGGGGGACAAGGTGACCCCGGGAGCTGGGGGTCAGCCCTCTCCGTGGGCTCAAGGGGGTACCTCTGGGATGGGCACCCACTGGGCCAGGCACTCTGCAGATGATGGACTGGGCAGACCTGCCATGGTGCCATGGAGAGCACCAGGGATGGGGTTGATGGGCAACCTTGGCATGCCAGTGGTGGCAAGAGCAGAGGAATCACCAGCAAAGCTTGGCCCATGGTGTCTGTCATAGAATCATGGAGTGGTTTGGGTGGGAAGGGACCTTAAAGCCCCCCCAGTGCCACCCCCTGCCCTGGGCAGGGACACCTCCCACCACACCAGCTTGCTCCAAGCCTCCTCCAACCTGCCCTTGAACCCCTCCAGGGATGGGGCAGCCACAGGTTCTCTGGGGAACCTGTTCCAGTGTCTCACCACCCAATCCTGTCCTCCCCCTTGAGGTCTGCACGGGCTGCCTGGGCTGGGAGACACCACCACCTCATGCATCTGGTTTCCACTTGGGTGGAGGGGAAGAAACCCCACCTCAGAAGAGCTGTTGAGGAGAAGAGCAGGATTGTCTCCTGCTGCGAAGCTATTTGAGAGCAGGGAAGGCTGGAGAACGCTCAGTCAAAGCCAGCTCTGCTGAGTCAGCACTGCAGGCAAAGCCCATAGCAGCACAGATGGGCAGAAATGCTCAAAGCTCCTCTTTGGGGCCGCCCTCACCCCGTGGAGAAGAGGCACCAGAGCCCTGTCCCTCTGTGAGAGGATGGAGAGGTGCCCACCACCCCAGCAGTGGGACCCCCTGCTCCCTGCCCAGCAGCAATCGGAGCCAGAGCCAACACCATCCACCCCCCTTCCCCAATTCCACGGGTCCCATCGAGCTGCACAGCAAAATTCCCCAAACCCCTTTATTCCCTGGTCCGGTGGTGGAGGAGAAGGAGCTAATTCTCCATCAGCGCTTCGCACCCATCCATCCTCCTCCTTCCAGGGGGGGGCCGAGCGAACGCTTAACGAGGCGGCGAAGACAAACATTTTGTCAGCGCTGACAAAGGTGAGCTTTTATTAAAGCAACCAGAAAAAAAAAAAAAGGGAACTTACTTGGGAGAGCTTCCAAACGAGCCCTGGTGACGAAGGGGAGGGTGGCAGGTGGACTCACCTACCCGACCAGAGCCATCGAAAGCCGACTGCAAGCAGGTAATTTTTTTGAGACAATGATTTAGAGCCCAAGCGTGGAGAGGATTTCGGAAACCATGGTACCGGGGTCCCCACGGTGCTCATTAAGGTTGTACAGATTGCATTTCCCATCTCCCCGCTAGCCCTCCAAAGTGCCTGTTATTAATTCATAAAAACATTGCAAGAGTGATTGAATCCAATGATTACTGGAGCGGGCAAACACAAGAGATAGTGAAATATTCTGTCTCTCTCTATCAAGGCTCTCCAAGCACAAAAAAAAAAAAAAAAAAGGGTAAAAAAGAAAAGAAAAAAAAAAAAGAAAAAAAAAAAGAAGTGTTGTGAAATATTAATCAGAGCTGTTTGCCCCTGGGCAGAAAGCGGGGAACGGTGCAATCAACGTGGCGCGAGCTTTTCCCAGTGACATCTATTTGAGAAGCTGATTACTGTGGGTAAACACAACTAAATATTCCGGATCTTTGGATTTCACCCCCGGTGTCGCCGCTCAAATCCGATTCCCTTATCATCCCTCCGCAGGCAGGGCCCCGGGGGAACGGGGCAGCCGGTGGCGGGGAAAGGTGGGGGGAAACGGGGGGGGACGACAGGCTCCCGTACGGGGCTGATGCTTCAACTGCATCACAAACGTGAGCTGGGGGGGGGACAGGACACCCCATCCCGTGAAAGTGCCCTCGGCAAAGCGGAGGATTTCTTGCCTGCTACGATCCCTTGAAAGCGTAAGGAATGGACTGAGGGCGGGCAGGGAGTGCAAGCGATTAATCGGAAATTCCCAGAAAACGGCATTATTAGCATCGTTACAGCCCGACCTGGAAGTGCCATCCCGTGGGTCTGTCCGTCACCGACGTGTGTGTGTCCTCCCCCCTGGCTGCACAGAGAGGGGACGGCAGGGCCAGGACACCCCCGGCAGCCCCCCCGTGCTCCTGATGAAGCTCTCACCGCTAAGGCTGCCGGTAATTAGCTCTGAAGCCTAATCTACTCCTCTCAAATATCATTGAATTTAATAGCACCATCGTGTCATTACTCCTCGGTGGCCACCGGACGCCGATGGGCTCTCACCGTGACCGGGGACACGGGTGGACATCGGCCAGCACCAGCAGCACCGGGGTCTGCAATGCTAATTTCCTTTATTTTTCTTTTCCTGGGCTTTCTTTCCCAGGAAAAGAAAGAAGAGTTGCCTACCAAGAAAGCAAGTTGTCTACCAACTACCAAAAAGCAGAAAACTTTGGGCTGAGAAAGGTTTGGGTTTTTTTTCCCAGCAACCAAAAAAATAAAATCTTTTTTTTTTTTTTTTAAAGAAACCCTCCTCCATATTCTCAACAGAAGAAAGAATCGAAGAGAAATTATTTTCTCACAAAGCCATTTTTCTTTGGAAAAAAACCCAAAAAACAACATCACTCTTCCGTAAAATTTTCAGCTGGCTCTAGCTCTCAGGAAGCTGTTAATGACTTGTCATGTGCTTTTAAAATAATTCTCCCCTTTTCCAACCCTTGGCCCTCACAGGCTCTGCTGCTTCTCTCCCCATCCCCCCCGTCCCCCCCCGTCGCTGGAAATGCCTCGGTGCAGCCAAAGCGAAGGGGGCTGGGAGCGTGACCTGCTGCTCTCCCGCACGTTCTGGGGTTAAAACAAGCATTAGGAAACGAGGAGGGACTCCCTGCCTGCTCACCCCTTCCTGGCCTGGCAAGAGCCCCCGGGGCTGGCACTGACCCCACGCAGGAGAAGCCGTGAGGACGGTGGGGGAGTGGTGGGGGAGCACCAGCCCCCTTCCCAGGCATGGGGGTTTTTGCTAAAGGTGGGGTTTTGCTCCCACCTGAGCTGGCGGGGATGAGGAGGGCTTTCCCGGAACAGGCAGCCCCGCATCCCTGCATCCTGCATCTCTGCATCCTGCATCCCCGCATCCTACATCCCTGCATCCTACATCCCTGCATCCTACATCCCTGCATCCTGCATCTCTGCATCCTGCATCTCTGCATCCTGCATCCCCGCATCCTGCATCCCTGCATCCTACATCCCTGCATCCCCGCATCCTGCATCCCCACATCCTGCATCCCCGCAGGGCACTGCTGGAGAGGGGACAGCAAAGGATTGCAAAGATGCTGAGGGGCCTGGAGCATCTCTCTGAGGAGGAAAGGCTGAGGGATTTGGGTCATTTTAGTCTGGAGAAGGGAAGACTGAGGGGGGATCTGATCAACCCTATAAATACTTACGGGGTGGGTGTCAGGAGGACGGGGCTGGTCTTTTCTCAGTGGTGCCCAGGGACAGGACAAGAGGAAATGGGCACAAAC
>JAOTQQ010000071.1:40602458-40627998 GCA_026546715.1 Gallinago undulata | reverse complement strand
TCTACACGTTTCTTAA
Organism: Gallinago undulata; assembly: GCA_026546715.1. NCBI lineage: Eukaryota > Metazoa > Chordata > Aves > Charadriiformes > Scolopacidae > Gallinago > Gallinago undulata. The sequence goes on along the minus strand of JAOTQQ010000071.1, from coordinate 40,627,982 downwards.
ATCCCTCCAGGGATGGTGACTCCACCACCTCCCTGGGCAACAGCAGCGTGACCAGCCCGGCCAGTGCCATGGATGGATGGAAGGGGACATGGTGGGAGGGACAGGCAGAAGCTCCCGACCCATGTCGGGAACACAACCCCATGTCCCCAAGAGTAAAACGCACTCTCTGTGGCTCTGGTTTGTCTGTTTGGTGTTAGACCTGAGCCAGAAAAATGTGTGTGCCTCCCTCGGAGCCCTGGTGGGACCCCACCGCTCTCCCCCCACCTCAGGCTGGCAAGCGCCAAATCTCCCCTCCAGCTTTGGCAGACGGTGAAATATTTTCTAAGAGGAAGGAGGAAAAGAAGCAATAACAAAGCCATTGCTGCCACAGATGAATAAAGATCCTTGAACTCCCTCCAGCACGAGGCATGATGTCCTCCCGCGCGGCTCGCAACGCTCTGCCCGACAGCTCAGCTCCCAGCCCTCCTCCATCACCCCACTCCCGTTACCACCAGCTCCTTTCCCCATGGAGAGCCATGTCCTGGGAACCTTGGGATTTACACTCCTGCTCAGTATCCCAGCACTGAGATCCTATTTTGTCCCCAGAGCCACCACGCTGAGCTGCTCGCCCCCCCTAGGAGCACCGAGGGAAACCCCCCCTACCCTTCCCACCACCAGATCAAAATCTATTTTTCCCTTTCAACATCTGAAGAACCTCCCACCCTCATTTTTCCCCCCCAGGAGAAGGGCTGGAGCCACTCCATTTAGCACTGCTCCCCACCTTGCCATCTGCACCCCTCCAGCTGGAGGTCCCTGATGTGCCAGCTTCACTCCAAGCCATGGCCCAGTTCCCTGGTCTTTTCCTCGATGATCCAAGTTGGAACCGGATGGTCCTTAAGGTCCCTTCCAACCCAAAACGCTCCGGGATTCCAAGGCAGAGCTGCAGGGACAAAGAGAAGGCACAAAACAGAGCGAGTTCATCCTGGGCTTCATCCTAAAGAACAAAGGATGCCAAAGATGAAGATGGAGCCCAAGCTGGAAACCCCAGTGTGATTCCCTCCATGAAACACATAGTGACATCCCCCGGGGAGCCCAGCAGGAGTGGTTTTGGGAAGCAGGGAACACGTGGACAGGGATGTCCCTAAGTTGTGGAGCAAGAATAACTGTGGGAGGGGGAAGGGAAGGGAAGGGAAGGGAAGGGAAGGGAAGGGAAGGGAAGGGAAGGGAAGGGAAGGGAAGGGAAGGGAAGGGTCAGACTTTTCTGCTGGAAAATTCACATGGAGTTCAACAGGCCATTTAGCAGGTAGCTGTCACTTCAAACACCACAGATTTTTCAGACAACGGGAGACAAGCCGGCGTAACGCGGCTCACAATCCTGTGTACACTCAAACACTTTGACGGCTAGATAAATAGACTATTTAATTAAACCAACAAGTCATAGTTTATTTTCACATCACAATAGGTTAAATGACTTTTTATTCCCATTTTCCATATCAACAGAGCAGACTTTTTGGTAATAAAAGCTAAACTCTAATTAACAGCTGGCGTGGTTGTACTTGGCAGCGCGGTGAGTAATTGGGTACAAAGCAAACACATTTGCTATAAATGGCTTTTGATTGCAGAGACCAAGGTAATGGATGTCTCGCCAGCGGGTGCCAGCTACCGCCTGGGTAGGGGTGAGAGCGGGCATCGGCCGAGGGAAGCGGGGGGAAAAAAATAACCACCCCAAAATTAAATGATTTATAAACAGAACCCCAGGCAGGGCAGCACCCATGGGTGCTGCTGAAACGCCTCTGGGGGAAGGAATTCTCCCCCAGGGCTGGGATCGCACACACCCCCCCCCCCATCGCTGATGCAGCTCCAAATCCCTTCCTGCAGCTACAAATCAATATGGGGACAGGACATAAAAACAGCCCAAATCATCATTTCCTACCATAACCTCTTTTTTTTTTTTTAATTATTATTAATTTTGTTCCTCCCTTTTAAATCAGAGCTGCTTTTAGTAAGTGCCTCGCTGCTGTCAGCACGGGGGGGTATCAATGGTGTGCCAGCAGCCCAGTTTGCAGCGCTCCCGGGGGCTGGGAGGAGTGGGGAGCCCCCACCCCCTTTTTAATGGTTTTCATTATTAATGCAGAAAATATTGACAACAGCTTGAAGTCCCCTGGCCATAAAAAAAAAAAAAGACTTCGAATCAATCTCTCACACTTCACTTACTGATTTTCCCCGTTTCAAGTGGTCTCTGATGATTTAAATATCTCATCCTCATCCTCCGTATTGACCCCTGCTGCTGGTCTGGGGCTTAAAAAGCGAGGGGTGGACGTGGAGGAGGGGTGGAGGGTCCCCCAGGGAGCCACGTCTGCTCCATGGAATGGGGTTTGGGGTCACCTCCAGGGTAGCTGTGACAACCTTCCTCTGCTGCCCACCACCCAGGGCAGAAATCACTCCAGATGCTGTATCTGAACCCTCCATGAACTTCTGGTCCAGTGGGAAGTCAACCTGGTGTGGTGGGAGGTGTCCCTGCCCAGGGCAGGGGGTGGCAGGGGGGGGGCTTTAAGGTGCCTTCCAACCCAGACCATTCTGTGATTCTATCTATGGCTGCCCATCTGCTGTTGAGTGGAGCATCTTGGGTGGAGGGCAGGGGACAGGGGTCACAGGGGATGGAGCTGCTCCAGGGGGAGGAGATTGGAGCTGCCTTGTTGGGGTATCATGGGAGCTTTGTGGGGAAAGGGCTGGAAGGGTTTTTGGAGATCCACCATCCCCTGGCACCATGTATTGATCTGCCTCCAGCCCCCTCCCACACCCCACGGTACCCAGTGTGTGGGGGATGTCCAGCAGCCCACCCGGGGATGCTTTTGCAGGGATACAGCCATGGAAGATGTTGCACCCACGGAAGATGATGGAGATGTGTCCTCCAAACCCAGAGCAATCCCCTGGAGGAGAAGGGGGCTGTGCTCCCACGAGGACAACTCCCCAGGCACAGCGTCCCCATAGCCTCACCTCTACAAGACCTATATGTATCTTTACAGAGCAGCCCCTGTGCGGGTGCAGGGAGATGAGGGGGGGGGGGGTTAAGCCAAGGAAGAAACCAAGAGGCAGCAGCATCAACCCTTGCAATGCCCTGGGAAGAGCTGGGGAGGTCCAAGGAGAGCTGCTGCCCCGGGATGAGGCAGGGAGTAATGGGCTACTTGGGGGTTCTCTGCTTCATTTTCCAGCCTCTTCCAAGCAACTGGTCTGGTTTCTGCCGACCTCGAATGCCAAAGGGGGAATGTAATTTTGTGCAGATTCCTCTCTTGGTGCTAAAATAAGTTCTTATTTCTCTCATCGCCTCTCATTTCCCACATTTGGTGTTGAGGACCCACCGGGAGAGGGAATCAGAAGCCGCTTTTGGGGCGGATCACACGACCTCCGAAACCAAAAGAAAACCCACCACACAACGAGGTGATGCTTCTAGAGCCACATCCACTCCGCTGCTGGAGAAAGGCAAACTCACCCACGGGAGTCAACCCAGGGGAAAGAAAAAAATTTAAACAGACAAAAAAAAAAACAAAAAAAAACACCAACAACCCCAAAAAACCAACAAATCCATAAAAAAAAAGCCTCAACCACCACCTGCATTTACTTTGCGTGACCTCTAGCTCCGACTATCGCCGGCACAGAATAAATACAGAAGGGAAGAGGGGAAAAAAAAAGAAAAAAAAAAACAACAAAAAACCCCACCGTGTCCTAAAGCAAACAGCAAGGACAAGCTCGATGAGAGTATTTAAGCGGTTATTAGAGAGGGCTTGATTGCAAACCTTGTCGGAGCCCCGCCGAGCATGTGATGTTTGTTTTAGCAGCACTTAGCAGCCGGCCTGGGAAGGAAGGGAACAAAGTGTAGGTGTTATAAAGTCAATATTGTTACAAGGAGGCGTGTGACAAAGGGCCACCGAGCTGCCACTCAGCCACTCTCCCCTTCGGCTTCATACAGCTCAGCCCAAGTTTATATTATTTCCTCTCCCCCCCCCCACTAAATTACTTTTCCAGATGTGTGCGGCGTAAAAGATTAAGATCATAGACCCAACATGACTATTTCCACCGATGAGATTAATGTGTGGGTTTGGGGTTTGGTTTTTGGTGATGATTTTTGGGTTTTTCTGCCTTTTTTTTTTTTTTGCCTTTTTTTTTTGATCTTAACCAGAAGATGGATTTTTTTTTTGGATTGAATCAAAAGCGTGTTTTTCCAACGGCTCCACATCCCCCAAAGCCGCAGCCCCGTTTCGGGTGGGGAGCTGCTCTCCTCCTCCCATCCCAGTTTTTCCCCTAATAATCCCAAGAAATTAGCCTTTAAATTGAAATTTATCCCGCTGATTGTTGCCAGGAGGCGTACTGAAAAGGAAGGCCACAAATCCCATTGGCATCTTCTTGAAGGGCTGGATTCTAAGTAGCAACCTTCAGGAAGAAAAAAAAAAATAAATACATAAAAATACTTCTTTTGCACCTGGATCATTAAAATATTAAAGCTTCTAATTGCCCATATACCCATCCCTGGGGCAGACACCTCCGAGCTGCCAATCCACACACAGCTTTATTTTCATACTGGCTTTTTGGTTGCCAAAGTTTTGGTGGCCTTTGCCAGAAATGTTGAATTGCAGTTAAAAAGGGGAGGAAATAAAAAAATAAAAAGAAAAAAAAAAAAAGAGACACATTCACAGAACCACCCACACCAATAAAATGGATATTTTTCCATTACGAACAGAATTCCTCATAAAATTATGACCCAGATCCCATGGAAGGAACCTGCCACTCCAGCTCAGATGTCATTTATGTCCTTTTACCCCCCCTCTGGAGCCCCCCCAGCTCTGACCCAGCCCCTGAGGGTTGGGGAGTCCCCGCATTTACCCTGGAACCATTGCTCAACTCCCCCAAATAAAAAATAATAATTTAAAAAAAAAAAAAAATAATCACAGTCAGTATTTCCTACTTCCTTCGAGGGAACTACGGGGGCAGGGACCTTCCAGGTTTCTGTGTTTAAATTCCTTCCCGATTTGTGCTTTTGGGGGGGGGGGGGGAGGATTAACTTTATCCTTATTGCTGCTATTAACCTCTGCCTGCCCGGACACAGGAGGTAAATGAGTAACCTCATTTCTTGGGTAATAAGAAAAAATCCAGTACTGGTGCCAATGCACACAGAGAAGGGATTTTATTTCCATATGGGGGAGTAAACACTTTTTTTTGATTTTTTTTTTTATTATTTTATTTTTTTAAAGGAGCTTCCCAGTTTACAGATTTTCACATTTTTATTAGGCCTGTGCACCCATCAGGGGCTCGGCCCCCCACTCCAGAGCCATGTTTTCCCTAATCCATTGCTTCTTTCCCCCCCCTTCTTTATAAAACCAGGGGTGTCAACCCCAGAGCTGGGGAGGAAGGTGGAAATCCAGGCTGGGATCCCAGCACCGCAGCCTGACCTCTGCCTTTCACACCCCTGGAAATACCACCAGCTTTTATAAACCCTGCTTTTCCACTTAATTTCATCTTTAAATGGTGTTTATCTGTAAGCACAGCACCATGGTTTTTGTGATACCTGCCCTGTCCTGGGGGGGCTGCATCCCACCCCACCAGCCTTTGCTCGAGCATCCTGCATCCTTTGGCCATACCACAGCGGGTACCAAGGTCTCCAGCTGCTGGGACCCCCCCCCCAAATAGCAGCAAACAAGAAACCACAGCCCCAAACCCCCATCATTTGCTCATTTCTGGGCTTTGCTGCATTTTCAGCCCCCCCCCCCCCGAACTCTGCAAATAGCAGCTCTGCCTTGTTTATAAAGGTGATGTTGACATTTTGTTATACAGGGTAATGTCAGTTTGATAAAGTTAATTACTTATTATTTGGAATCCAATTTGCATTGGAGGTTGAATTCATTAAAAAGCAGATTTTTTGTGTTTAAACAAGGGGTGGGGGAGCCATGGGCAGCCCCCCAACGTTGGGGGGGGGTGTGGGAGGGAGGTGGGGTGTGTGTGCATGCTCCAGCCCCGCTGTCAGAGGGTTCATTAACACAACAGATGAAAGTATTAACGTAGCAGAGCTGAGAATTCCCACTGCAATAACGCCAGCGGACAGCCCAAGCCCAAGTAAATATTTACTTTGTCTTATTTTTCAACTGAATTTCTTGAAGGGGCTGAGGAACTGCGCTTTTCCAACCCCGCTCTGGTTTCACGGCCACAGCAAAAAAACCACCTTCCTGCTGGTACTAATTTTAATATCTGTATTATGCTTAAAATACTTCTATTATTGCCATATTTTTTTTTTCATTGGTTCATTCCAACAGCGTTTCTTCTAAACCTCAGAAACCCAAACCCTTGCAGGAGGCACACCACCCCCCGCCAGCCAAGCTACTCGATTTTTTCAGCCACCTCTCACCCCTCCATCCCACAGCCCTGAAAAATACTCAAACCAGCTGATTTTCAGCACATCACAGGCAGAGAGCAAGCCCCAGACCTGCTGGACCCTCAACCAGAGCCAAAGTCACGTGCACTCACCTTCTTCTCTCGGAAACGTGGGGTTTTATTCACTAGGATCTTCTAAAGAGAAGAATCCCCACTTCCTAGCGAATAAACCCCCACATTTCCTACTAAATAAGTTTTCATAGAAGGGTTTGGGTTGGAAAGAACCTTAAAGATCATTGAATTCCAACGCCCTGCCCTGGGCAGGGACACCTCCCACCAGACCAGGTTGCTCCAAGCCCCAGCCAACCTGGCCTTGAACCCCTCCAGGGATGGGGTATTTTCTTCCCAAAGCCTCTCAGTTGGTCAGTGCTTCTAAAATCTCCAGGCCCACCCACCAAAGTGCTGCTCAACCCCCATCTCTCCTGACGTGGCTGTTTGGGGGATTACAACTGGAGGATACAACAGGAAACGGGAGCAGCAAAGCCCCCAGACCCACCACCAAAGAGCAGGTCCTTCTCCAGAGCTCAGTGAGGAGCTGGGGAGGAAGAAGGTAACGAAGCCCCCGTGACCCATCATCATCCATCAGCATCCTCCAGGTGTGGGGGGTCCCAGAGGTGTTTGGGGACGGGCAGAGGAGGGGTATGAAGGGGAGCAGAGATGGTGACAACACAGCTGAGCACCATCAGCCACCACCACACATGGACCAGGAGCCACACAGGACCCACGGCAGGGGTGGGATGGGGCTGGGGAACAGGGAGCAGAGCGTGGGACCCCCAAACCCCCCTTGCCAAGCAGAGGGCACACAAAGGGCTGCCAGGGCTGGGAGCAGAGCAGGGGAAAGGCTCATCCAAGCCCAAGTAGCCAACAAATGGGTGCAAAACCATCTCCAGGTCCAGCAGAAGGGGTGGTTCAGGCAGGAACACGGCAGGACGTGGGATTTACCAGGAAAAGCTGCTGGTTACCAACTGTATGTGTTCTCCGTGAAGGTTAAAGCTCCACCAGCCAACAGGGGTTTAGGGGCTTCACCAGGACCTGCAGCTCCACATGCTCCTTTAATTTAATTTCTCTGGCTTTTGTCTGCCGAACACCTTCTACCCCTTTCAACAGTAAAGAGCCCAAAGCCCAGAGCTAATATTTATGCCTCAGATCTCCTTGATGATGCAATCTAGTAACAAATCACTACTTAAATAATCCAGCCATTTAATCATCCAGAAATGTGTAGAAATAAGAGGATTAGCCCGCTATCCCAGGGAATTGTATTTTACAGGCTCTAGGTTTTTTTTCCTTCCCATAAAACAACAAGAGCAGCTCGTGGTGTTCTAGAAATAAATCCAAATATCCAAAGCTCCAGGAACAACCGAGCTGTGGGGCAGGAGGAAGCTTCTCCACTACCAGCTAAGACTCCTTGCTCACTAATTAAAGAATTCTCATCTGAGCCGCGGGTTAAACGATGCATTTAACCCCTGCACAGCCAGTCTGGGGCAGGGAATTCTTGGCAGGGGCAAACTGGGAATGGGCCTGTTGCCTTTCCCTGGGGGCTAACTCGGGGTGATCCGACTGATGCCAACGCTATCCCTGCCCCCGGGGAGCATCTCTGGCCAAGGACAAACATCTTTCCTACAGAAAACAACCGTTTTTCCCCACCCCCCCCCCATAAGAAGCCTTTTCCTCATCTTTTTATAGGCACTTTGTCCACAAAGCTGACTATAATAAGAGGCGGCGTAATTTTAGCGGGGCGGATTATTTTTAAACAGCTTCTGAACTCAACATAAATCACAGCAGAGACGGGAGGCAAAGGCTATTTCTGGGAAGGACGGAGCAGCTCCTTGGAAAAGATGGTTACTTCTGTGCCCCCTGGGCTGCAGGAGCAGGTCCTGCCCGAAGGGGGACAGTCACCGGTGCCGCCGGGGGGTGGCCACACATAAACCTCTGCCCTGGCCCTAAGGAAGGATGAAGTCCCATCCCTGGGACACAGACACTGCCGCGGTGTCACAGCCCTTTTTTCCCCCCACACTGGTGGCCCTCCCCTTTGCCTGCAGTAGAGAGAGAGGGTCGAGGTGGGCTTTCACCACCTGCAAAAGCCCTCAGGGGCTGCTCCCCACGTTGTCCCCACACGGTGCCACCCTGCTCTGCCAGGATTCCACGCCAGGATTATCGCTTATAACTCCTCACGCCGTGCCATGAGCAGCAACTCGGATTTTAATTCCTTTGGGCAATTCTACAGCTTATTCCTGCAAGCTCCTAAGAGCCAGCACCCAGCCCATCGCTGTGGGCATCACTGGGGGGTATGGACAGGGGCCACCCCACCGTGGATCACCCCAGGCCAGTGAGGGCTACCCCATCCTGTAGCCACAATCCAGGCCACACACGCTCTGCAACAACCAGGGCTGAGACAGGAGAGAGGAGACCACAAAAATGGAGCAGATAATAGAAAACAGTCAACTGTGCAAGAAAGGCTATTAGAAGCAAAAATAGGCACAAAAAAGTGAGTGTGTCCCAAGGATCTGGCACGTGGACAGTCTCTGATCCCAGCCTCCATCCAAGGGGGGGGGATGTTCAGAGCCAGATGAATTCCTGCATCCCTGTTACGCACACCCGATGGATGGGGCAGCAGAAGCCAGGTTCTGCTCCATCTCCCCATCACACAGCGAGGACAAGGCAGCAGAACCAATACTTGGCCGAAGCAGAGACGTTCTGCAAGAACTTTGAAGCAAAAGCCAAGTCTCACCTCAGCCAGCCCCACGTTAGCCCCTAAAAAGGCAGGGATTTTGGCTGTGCCTTCAACCCCTCTCTGCAAACAGCAGGATGGGGAGAAGGACGGTCCCTGCCCGAGGCTGGGGACAGTGTGGCCATGGGGGTCAGGGGGGAGCATGTCAGTACCCAAGGGTGAAGCCCCCGGGGGAGCTGCTGAGGTCCAAGAGCAAACAGGCTCCTGTGAATCAGCATCCCCCCCCCCAGCTCTCTGGTAGCCAGCTGGGCTCGCAGCCCCGGGCTCAGCCAGAACCGAGCTCCTCACAGCAGCAGAGGGCAGGCACCTCGAGTTTTTTTTTTATTTTTTGGAAACCACTTGGCAAGAAGAGCAGGCAGTAAAACCCCATTAACTTTCACCGGGAAGAGTTCAACTAATCCTACAGGCTTCTTCCACCCTTAGCCGTGATTCACTGCCACAGGGGGACCAAACAGGGCCTGGGAGAAGGTTGGTGTCCTCAACCTTCAAACCTTATCTCCACCCGGTTTTGGACGGCAGGCTTTGGAACAGCCCCAGTTCACTCCTGCTCCCTGTGTCTACGGTTTCAGGGTCGAGCCTGCATGTTTTTCTTCTGCTTTTCATTACTCAGCAGAGGCTGGGAGCCAATTAATGCCAAGAACATCCAAGCGACAGAGTCCAGAGCCTTCGCCCTTTGCCAGTAGGAAACTCTGACGGTTGGAACTGGCAGGAGGTCGGGGCAGCGTTCGCTCCCGGCTTCAGCCCATTGTGGCTGGAATTTGTTACCTCAAAAGGTAAACACTGATTCAGCTCAGTGCCTCTGACAAAGGCTGGCTGGCTAAGAAACTAGAGGACAAGGAAACTGGCCAAGATTCTCCTCCGACACCAAGGCTTGCTCACTTAAGGGGATCACCCGCAGCTCATCAGCTCTTGGCCAGACAGAGATGGGGCTGGACGTGCTGAATTTCCACAGTTTTCCAGCCACACGAACCAGAAATCACAGGAACCAGCCCCAGAAGGGCCACAGCCTGATGCATCACCCTGGAGCAGGGCACGGTGCTGGCGGCTGAAGGAGCGGCAGGAACAAGGAGGACCTGCAATAAACCGTGTTTAAATGAAGAAAACACTAATCACATAAATCGTTGTGCCTTCAGTGGCTTTGCTTCCGTGTATAACCAAGCTCTCCTCGGCAACAGGTTCATGCATCTCAGCAGCATCCCAGCACGGAGCAAGCAGATCCCAGACCTCCACCTTCCAGGGAAACATTCCCGCTGCTGACAGCAAGGGAGACCCTAAGGTGCCCTTGGGTTTTGAGCCCCTGCCACATAAATCACTCTAGCCCAAGAAATAGCTCTATTTTGGGCCAATAACAAAGCCCCCAATGCTTGCCTGCTAAAAACTTGCACTTTGAGTTATTCCATGGGGCTAATTCCATACTCGCTCTTGGGAAGCATTAGCTACAATCAGAATCACAGAATCACCTAGGTTGGAGGTGACTTTTTGAGATCATCTAGTCCAACCAAGGAAAAAACAAACACAAACCCCACACCACACCCAAAACAACACAACCCAACACTAATCCATGTCCCCAAGCACCATGCCAACTCATCTCTTGAACACCTCCAGGGATGGTGCCTCAACCCCCTCCCTGGGCAGCCCATTCCAAGGCCTGACAACCCTTTAAGGAAAAAAATATTTCCTAATATCTAACCTGAAGCCATTGCCCCTTGTCCCATCTCCTGTGACCTGGGAGAAGAGACTGACACCAAGCTCAAGGTGGGGGGGGATGAGGGGGAGGGAAGCTGAATTTCCAGACAACAATTCACCAAAAAAAAAAAAATTGCTTCAGAAAGGCTTTTCCACCCTCACTGGGAGCAGACGTGGGAGCGGGTGGCCTCGTTGAGCTGTTCCACGGGGAGCGTGGGTGCCGGCCACCCTCCTGCTGCCGGCTGTTTGCTTTAACGCTTCCCAGCACGTCAGGGGAGCCTGTGGAAGGACAAGCACCCCCAGATCCCCACGATAAATGCCAGCCCTTGTTAGCCGAGTAAATTGTGCGCCGAAGCCGAGCCTGGGAGGAATCTTTGCAGAGTAAACACCGCCAGAGAGAGTAAATATGTGAAGACGACGCGGAGACGGGAAGGAGGGCTCGGGAGGAACGCGATGGAGCTGCACCCAACGCAACCTTCCCTGATGGAAAAGCCTTGTTAGACCTGGGCTAGGGGACACCATCCCCTCCTTCCTCCCTCCTCATGGGATGTCACCTCCTCCTAACGAGCCCACGGCCTCATCCAAGCCCTCTTTCCTTCCAAACCCCGTCCTCGCTCATTAGGTTTCAATCTCCAAGGTCATCTGTGCCGCCCATCGCAGGAGGTGCTCATAGCAGTTGAGTAATTAAGACCTCGAGGGACACGAAGAACGAGTCACCCAACTCCAGACAAGCTGTTGCCGTGCTGTCACCATCCCCACGTCCCCGGCAATGCCAGGAACGTCCTCCCCAGCAAGATCCCTGCATTTATTAACCTTTGTAATAGGACACGCTTTGCTCTGTGCTTCACAGCTTCCTCCTGCCAGACAAGGAATTTCTGAGCAAAGCCCTCACAAAAACGTTACGCATCAAAAAAAAAAAAAACCAAACAAAAAACAAAACACAACCACCACACTTGGCAAGGACTGAGAAATAAACGCTTTGGCCACAAACCCTTTGATACAAACCCCTGGCTAATTCCAAACGCCTTCCAAGGAAGCCGCATCCCGCAGCGGAATGTTTTCCTTCCCAGAGATCCCACCGCCGGGTTCTCACGTCTCCCCCTCCCGGGTCTCCCCCGGTAACACTTCGATGATTTACACCGATGACAAGATGATCGAATCCAAATCAAAGATGACACATTTGGCAGCTTGCTCTTCACTAACAGTAGGTTTAGCAAAGGCGTTAATTTAAGCGATAAATAAGGTCCATGATCCTATTTCTAAGATTATTTTGCTATTTCTGTTGGCAAAAAAACTCCTCCCCCCCCCCCCCCCCCCCCGGGTTTCGGGGGCCTCTGCAAGGTGGGAAGGAGGAATTCCCTGCTACATTCCCGGGGCAAAGCCAACCAACCCCCCCGCAGGGCAGAGGGATGCGGCCCCAGCCCCGATGGTTATTCCACACCATCTAGTGGCACCAGCTTGTCGTGCAGCTCCAGCAGAGCTGCTTCCCACCCTTCTCAGCAGCCTCTCAAACCCACCCACCCCTTTCATCAGGCTGGTTCTTTTCCCCCTCCTTGGTTTTCCTTTTTCTTTGCCACTTCTGACTGATTTCCCTGGATTCTCAGGCACCGCGTTTAAGTCATCAGTGTGGCAGTAAATTAAAGTGAAACTACTTCAACCAGCATCCTGAGCACGCATTAAAGACATCACAGAATTGCCCAGGTTGGAAGAGACCTTTAACATCATGGAGTCCAACCATCAACCCAGCACTGACAAAGCCACCACTGACCCATGTCCCTCAGCACCACGTCTGCCCAGCTTCTAGATCCCTCCAGGGATGGGGACTCCCCCACTGCCCTGGGCAGCCTCTGCCAAGGCTTCACAACCCTTCCCATGAAGAAATTGTTCCCAATATCCATCCTAAACCTCCCCTGGTGCAACTTGAGGCCATTTCTTCTTGTCCCATGGCCTGTTCCTTGGGAGAAGAGACCGACCCCCACCTCTCTACACCCTCCTTTCAGGGAGTTGGAGAGAGCAAGGTCACCCCTCAGCCTCCTTTTTTCCAGGCTGAACATCCTCAGCCGCTCCTGGTGTCCAACCAGGTGAACCTTGATGCTTCCATGAGGACAGCATTGGTACCAGCCATTACTGCCCCTCTGCAGCTCATTGCTCCAGTTAGGGCCCAAGACCAGTGGAAAAAAATGCCATTTCCTTAGAACATCAGCCTTCTCATGGTCCACCTGAAAAATTTGTTTATACCAGCTGCAAACAGGCACTAATATCAGTCACTTCTTTCCTTTAAAATGTACTTAAACCCAAACAACAACTAGGGGATTTCTAAACTACTTTGTAACAAAAGCTTTTTCCTGTGCTAGACAAAACTTAGCTTCAGTATCTTTTAACTCACTCAAAATGGAACCAACTGCCCTTGAAAGCAAAGCAGCAGGCATGAAGATAAGGCTGTCCAAACCATCTCTTGGGATCCAAGCAGATTCCTTGGGTTAAAGCCCAGGAGTGGCCCAAAAGGTACCTTTATTCACAGCTCTTTGCACCAGGAGAGGTAAAATGTGGTCCTTACCTTCTCTTCTGTGGCTTCAGACATCCTTAAGCGACAAAAACATTGTTTGTAAGAGCCATTAAATGAAAATCTTTTATTTTAACACATTTGCAGAGCCACACGTATAAAGTTCACACTGCATCTGTGAGAAAGTTACCCTTTTACCCCATATCTACAGATGTAAAACATTTAATTATTTACTCGCACTACAAAAAGTAGGTCTGATGTCAAGTCACTGCTACTCATCTCAGTATTCTTGCTTCACTGAGATGAAGGCTTGAAGATTGAAATGGTTTTTGCAGGCTGATTTGCATATTAAATAATCAAAGGTAATTCTTCCAAGAAGAAATCCCTATTACCGAGCTGTTGCAAGTTATAATAAAATATGAAATGGCATAGAAACACCCCTAAAGTGCGTTACTGCATCTAAATGAATAGCAGCATTTATGCCTCTTCAAAAACAGAAAATCTGACAAGGAAGGGATAGTGACCAGAAGAGAAGTATTTTGCACTATAAAAAGCTGCAAAAAAAATATGCAAGGCAAAAGCCTTGTGTCATTAGTCTACAAAGCCAGAGCTTAATAAAAAGGGCTTCATACATAGGAGACAAGGTATTCCTCAGAAATCCAGAGGACACAATGGCAGAACTCCCCTATCCCTACTGGAAACACGCACTCACACGCAGCAGCTTCTTTGGGATCCAAAAAAGAAAAAAAAAAAAAGTATCTGCCATTTAACCATTGCCCAGCACAGGCCATTATACAAATAGAAACCTGTAGTGATAATAAAGCAGTGTGTCAAGTTCATCCCTGGCAGCAGGTGTTACATCAGTCTGATAAAAGTCAAGAGGATTCCACCACAGTACTACAGCAAATTCATGGCTTTTTTCGCCTAGGAAAAAAAAAAAAACACACCCAGATTTTAGAAAAAGAAGTCAGATTTTACACAGCAGCAGATTTCCTTAACAGCAGTCAACAGCGAATTTACCAATTCTGCTGTATTATAAAAGTGTCACATGTGTCCTGTGCTAAGAAATGCTACAATTAACCCAAGAAAACTAGAGGGTTTATTTATCAAAAACGAAGAGCTTACTTTCTTTTTTGAACAGCCACGAGCTTAAACCAAAGTTTTATTTCAAATTATTTAATATGTGTAAATAAATACGGGCTCCAACTCAAGGTACAGGCGAACTAAAGGGTTTCCCACAACACTACAAGGCTGCGAGCAGCAGGAGCCACCTCCCCCGGGTCCCACTTCCTAAGAAGAGATGTCATAAAGTGTAGGAAAGGCACATATTTGTCACCGTATCAAAGTTTAACAAAACTATTTCATCTGAAGCGTATCTTTTGTCACCAAAGTGTTTTCTTAGACGTGGGGCTCCAATGTTGGGCAGTAACCCTACAAACTGCAGGATCATTTGGCTTTTTTTTTACTAGAAATTGGGACTTCTGTAGTGGTAAACTTCCATTTCTGTGTTTAACTGCCACCGATCCCCTGCCTTAAAGAATGATAGGGCAGCCCTGAAGAATTCAGGCTTATACATGCATTTGGAAGAGAGGAATGTTTCTTCCTTAGCAGGTGCCTTCACAACTCCACAGGAGGCAGCAGCTGGAATATTAGCTACATTCCAGTATACCTTTAAGTATATTCCCCAGTTGCTTCAGTTTCCTCCTCCCTAAACCATAGTGAAATGAATGCCAAGGTATTTGTAACTTTGTTTCATTTAAATTTATCTAAAGATAGAAAAATGAGGATATTTCACTACATCAGCACCTGATAAAGGCTGTGGGAGAGGAAGAAGGTGGTTAGAGCTCAGTACTTTGTCACTGCCACGCTTGACCCTCCACATTTCCCTACATCCTACAGTTCCCAGCTTTTCAGTCAAGAGAGCAAAAGATCAAATTTAACATTTTCTCACTGCGCCAAATGCCAAAGTTTTACCCTGAAATTAATAATTCTGCTTAGAGTCTCTTACAGATCCGTCCTGCCCCATTTTCCCACACTGAACAAGCCCTGCTTATCTCAAAGTACCAAGGAGGTGTGAACCCCAAAAAACTCAAAGTGGGGAGGGCAGCAAGGTCAAGGGAGGAAAAAACTAAAAAAAGAGTTATCAGGAGAGAATGCAACAGCCCAGCTACAAAGGAGAGGTGCACTTACTTGGGCATAGCATGATGCTCGTATCCAGGTCCCAGAGCTGACCCTGCCCTCATCTCCACTGCCACAGAGCACTGAGGAGACACAGAAAAATCAGTCTCTACTGTTAACTACCCCCCCCAAGCTATCAGCATCACCCCAAATTCTCATGCAGATCAAGCACGAGACGTCCCCCTCCTTCCTTTTTAAGCTTACCCTGGTTTCTACATCAGTCCATTCCGAGTCCGCAGCGTCCTGAGGTGGGTCAGGTTTGGAAGGGGACGATCTTCGCTTTCGACTGAAAAAGGAGTATGGGGGGAGAGAAACAAGTTACAAGCATCATGTATTTTAGCAGGTTCTCACACACAGTTTCTAAATAAATACCTCTCTCTCAGCAGCAGACCAACCTTAAGAGCAGCTACATATTTATACACCTCTGAGTTACCTTTATGTGATTTCAAATTAGATGCAAGACTTTCTGCTCCACCATTTGGCCCAGCAGTGGTTACACACACACTGTTGTGGTGATTTATATCTCTCCAGCAGTGTCAGCACCTAAAAATAAGGTGACAACTCACCCGGTTGGAGATTCTTGCTTCAGAGTCTCTATATCCGTGAACTGCACAGCCTGTCCTCCACCCCTGGTTTTGAAAACATCACCCTGGAACCAAAAGCCATTAAGAAGGTACAGTCACTAGGTCAGTACAATGGCTACAGCACTGGTTTTCACATGAAAACTTAAATGCTTACAACTTCTTTTCCTTGCAGGTTAGCAGTCAGCAAACACATGTGCACAAATACACTCTCCCCCATTATATATCTTCTTGTACACAGGACAATTCAGAGTGAACACCATCTTCCCTGATGGTCGTGCAAGACACCCATAGCTCAGTCACTACTATGACTGTATTTGTAGTGAGAGTGTAGAACAGTTTCTGTATCGCAATGGCTAAATAATAATACAGCAAGTAATACTGCAATAATCAGAAATGGGCTTAGTTTCAACAGTTTCATTCCCCAGCATGATCAGGTACAGGTTCAGCTACGCAAGACTTGGCTTTTGGAAACATTGCTGCAGCCTACAAGGTTCCCTCACAGGAGTGAGAGGCTTCTTGAAACTCAAAAAAAAAAAAATAAAAGGCAATAGTGGAAGGCCTGTGACTACAGGAAAAATGAACCAAAGCTTCTTGCAACAGATTACGAAGAGCTCCCAATTGGCCTTAGGTAAGTACAGTCAGCATTTTGGGATCACCAACGTTCAAAGCCTGAGCTGTCTTACTGATCTGCTTGTCAGTTGACTATTAGAAATGATGTCCTGGAGCACTAGAGCATCCATCACCACAGCGAGCGAGCTCATAGCACTAATGGAAATCAAATAACATCGCTCCAAGACGACCAACAAGATTAGCTGCGGCCACAAGTCTAAGAAATTTTCACTACAAATGGACTTGCATTTAACTCGAGGAATAAAAACAATTACTTTCAAGGAAAACGACAACCGAGATAAACAAGCTTATAAAGGTTTGAAGTAATGACCGGTACAGGAAGTAACGAGAAAGTTCAAGAAAAACCTTTTCAGACTCTAAAAGCTCCCTTGAATCCAACGGCACAAAACTTTCAAACCAAGTCTCTTTGCAGACTGAGTCAAACTTACCCTTCCGCGAGCCCGTCGCAAAAATGCTGCCAGAAATAGGCTTTGAGAGGGTTATCGCAAGTTGAGGAAGGCGTTTGTTTTTACCTTAATGAGCTTTGTCTCAATCTCCCCATCAGAGGCTAGCTCCTGGTGCGTCAGCATGTACTTGTCAGACTTAGCTAGTGCCTTTTCACTCGCAGCCGCCACCGTGATGGCGTGGGGGACGTGGGGCTGCATGACTGTCTCGGTGGGCAGATTAGAAGGTGGTTTATGATCTACCCATCTCTCCCCAGCCGAGCGCGAGCGGCGGTGTCGGAGGCGAACCGGAGGCGCGTTCTGATCAGAGTGGGAGAGAATCGGAAGAAATGAGCACACGGGAAATCTCTCAGAGGGCAGCGTTAGCAGAAGGGACCTCGGCAGGTCTGGTTAAGATGCATTTGTGTGAAGATCAAAGCTTCATTCCTAAAGTGCTTTAGGAGTGCATCCTGAAAGGCACCGTTACCAAGAGCCTTGCATAAAATTATTAATGGATTATTTCTGCGCCAATTCCTATATCCTGTAAATTTTAGCTAAGCGATATCCAATCTGTTGCACTCCGTATCTAGTAGGTTCCTCAAAGAGGACACCTTTATGTTTGGTAACGCCCTTCCCGAGTTTCCAAATCCAACCAGATTGCTCTGAACATATTAACCAACCAGAAAAGAGGCATTTATGTTTCCATGGATGCATTCATGGATCAAAATGCATTTTCAAAGTAGCAAAGCAAGCAGACCGAGCATGGATTTCCAACAGCTCTAAAGGATGCAAGACCTCCTAACCCTTCTGAGCCAAGGGAGCTGAGGAAACAGCCCCTGTCCTAGTACTGTTGCTTCTCAACTCAGCTGTTGGAAACCCATGAGAAGTGATTGAAGCTCATATATTTTGATTTTATGAACATTATTGTCAGTTGCTCGGGGAAATCAGAAAAAAAAACACTGGAAACTCATTTAAAAACCCGTGGCTGCCTTCAAGATCTTTAAATGAGTATTTCCAGACTCTCTCTGTTCCATTTACATACTAATTCAGACACCTCTGAATCACAGGGAAGTTACAGAACCCAAACCTATGAATGTAAATGGGATCCACTGTATTTTCAGGTGATGACCCTCAATTAGGATTTCTTTGACTGATGGAACAGGCAATTGGATGCACCCCTTACAGATAAGCCACTTAAAAGTCTAAAGCAGCTCTTCAAAAATTAAATGTATATCCAGAAGTGTGGCTTTCAGACAAAACTTTCCATTAAAATAAGAATTAAAAAGAAAGAATTTCAATACTTTTCCCTCCCCTTTTTAGTGGGCAAGTATTTCTCTTCATTGATTTTTTTTTTTTTGAAATAATTCTGCCCAGGAGCCTCAGAGGTTTTGTTCTAAGGAACGGGAACTAGTCATGAGCCCACATCCCTCACTCTGCTGACAGTGCTTCATGCAATTAGTTAATTGGAATAGCATTTGCTTAAAAGCACGTCCCTTACTTCAAAGGGCCAGCAAGTGACAGGAGTTGTGAGAACGCTGTCAGAAATGAATCACACCATGATTAAGCCTCCTCCTCTCCAGAAGGTCTCTCAAGAGGCCGGGCTTGTACAATTTTCTTCAATTTACCTGAGCCACTCTGCCAGACACAGACATCACTGATACAAACATTTGCACCGATCAGTTTAATGAGGAAAAAACACCTCCCACCTGTAAGCAAAGCCCCCAGTTTTAAGGCAGATGTGAAAATTAGGGAAGACTATCCTAACAGAGTTAAGATTAATAGCCACACAAACGAGATGCCTGCCCAAGCACTATTCCCAGTAGACATTTGCAGATATGGCTCGTGAGACCACCTTTTAAGCTGCCCAAAGAGACTACGGGAAATTGCAGGCTGCAAGACAGATTAGAGGAGACAGACACACAAGGGCCAGGGAATAAGTGTTGCTGCTTCAGAGTTCTCTACGAGACTTATCTAGGCACTAGCAAGAAAAATATGTGCTACTTTTTAAAGAGTTTCTAAACATCAAGTTAAGAAGTCATTCTACTGAGCGAGTGAGACTCAACTTTGAAAGCCATGAGAAACACAATTAGGGGAGAACTCCCATCTGTGTTAGGTGTGCTCAATTAAGAGAGGAGCTGATGAACTTTTGAGCCAGACTAAGCAACGCTACGTTTAGCTTTTGAGAGAAGCAGCACTAACCCTGCAGCATTGATCCTCTTCTATTTCTAGCTCATCTCTACTCCTGGGAACATCAATGACTCCAGTCCAGCACATCCCTCGCCTTCTGTCTGAGGTGTTACAGTCTCTACTTTGCTCTGGTTCCTGTTGTCTACTCCTGGCATTGGGAGTGCCACTGGCATGCTTGTGCAAAGGGGTTTTCTGCTCCCATTCCATAACACAGGATGCCACAGAAATGCTGCTACAAGAATGAGAACGTCTGTGAACCTGTGGGTTGCTGCCGAGGTGCTGGCTGCTGGGGACCTGAGTCAGAAAGTTACTAGAAGGCTAGAGAGAACAGGAAAGAAGTTAGTGAACATACAGAACTGGCAACTTCTAAGGCAATAAAACAATGAATGCCGACGACGTGTAGAGTTCCAATTCAGCTATTCAAGCTATGAATAGCTCGGACAGGGACGGTGTTGCAGTGACAGCTTTAGGAATTGGGGTATACTTCCAAAACTAGCAGCATTAGAAGGTACGAGCACAAATGAAGAGCACCGATAAATACAAGAGACAGAGGATCAAAGCAAGCTTAAGTCACCCAAATTCTGTGCTTGGGAACTATTTTCTAACCACTAAAGAGAAGTGACCTGCACTTTAGTTCATTCTTATATATATATGCTTTTCCCTGTATCAAGCAGCATTTTAAAGGCAACTTACAGGTACTGGGGAAGGAGACACTGATCTCTGAACAGGCTTCTCTCGGTCTCTCTCCCGCGAAGGCCTCTCAGGCTTCTCCTTTTTTGGTTCAGTAACAATGGCCTTGAGTTGCTTCAGCTTTTCATCTTTGACCCAAAGTTTATTCTGCATCTCCAACTGCTTTGCTGCTACACGACGCTCCTACAAAGCCAAGCAAGGAAAAGCATGAAGTACCTCACATGAAAGTACAAGGAAGTACGAAGGGAATAGCATATTCCACATAGAACAAAGTTTCTTCCCCACTGAGATACAAGCTATTGGAAGTAACAACATTGCAAGGGAAAAAGACATTCCAGATTATAAAACATGAGGATAAAGAGAAACCCTCACACCCTGCCTTGGTACTTACGCACTCCCTCTCCCATTTCATGGTCGTTTCTGCCACCATGCCTTGGAATCGTGCCTCCAATCTCCGCTTGTCAGAAGCCTGACGTTGCAACTTCTGGCTCTTGCTTTCCAGTTCTTGCTGAAGATTACGCTTGTCTTCTTCATAAATGGTTGTAGTTTTCTCTAAAATCTCGATCTGGAGGAGGAGAGGAAGGACTTGGTTCTGCTTCTTAGAAGTGCAACCATCTAAGCCCAGAATGTCTAGTTCTATTTGATTGTTGACATATATTTGTACAACAGCTAATATATTCTAATCTATCCAGGTAACATGCAAATATATCCAAATAAATAGTCCACATTCTGAAAAGTTCCAGATCATGTACAATTTTCTTATAAACTACCCATTTTAAGGTATTAAGAAGTGTCAAAAAGAAAGCCAAAAAGCTGAAAGTGGTCAGTAAAGTCCCCCCCAAAACACTTTTAATCTTGTTTCTAATATCCATCTTGCAGGTGACTCCCTATGTCAAGAAACTTGCCAAATGGTACGTAGACAAGTGCATTTTGTGCCTGGCTTCAGACATTGAAAAAACTCACCTTGTATTCCAAAGTTTTAATTTTCTTCTCCAGGCGTTCTATCTCTGTTTTCTGTCTCGCTATTGTTTTCTCTTTGTCAGACAGCGTTACTTTAATTTGGTTTTCCTTGGATGCAACACTGCAGTCAAATTCTTGCAGCATTGCTTTCAAGTCAAGCACTGCAAGAGAATTTATATATTTTACTTCTCAGCATATCTCCATCATATCAAAAGCAGTTCCCTTTTTCTCCTACCATTTTGAGGCTACCAGACATTTCACTATCTCAAAAAACTTTTTTTAAAGACAAGATCTAGACAAGATACTTATTTTATGGTGGTACAGAACAGACCCTTGAGTAGTAAGAAGCCACCCAAAAAAATCTAGCTCCACACTTACCAGCTTTGGAAAACTCCTTTGACAGCATTTGTCGCAATTTATGGCGTTTCTCCAGGACTTCAATAAGCTTTGGAAGTGTTTGATCATCATTAATATCCATTAGCTCACATGCAGGCAATGGAGGAAAGTTCTGCAGAAACGTTTCTAAGACAGATTGCTCTTCTGGTTCTGTAAGATTTAAAGCCAAGAAAGTCTGTCAGGAAGTTACAGAACAGAGAAATTCCATCTGACAACGCACAGCCACAGATCATCCATCCCACAGTAGCATGAAGCAGACGGAACTCAGAATAATTAATGAGAACTAGAAGTTTTCAGAAGAGAGGATAAGTACTGAGAAAGGATTAAACGTGACATTCTTGATTCAATGCTTTATAATACACCTCCAGGCAACTCTTGATTTCTAAGGTAGGCCCCGAGCATCCAAGAACACCCAAGTATCATCCCCAGCACAATTTCCTTTCAGAAGCTCCAATAACGGGACCATGAATTCAACTCCTCACCAATAACACACAATAACTGAGCTTACGCTGCAAGTAGCACCATGAAAACAGCAGGACCTATTGCAGGGAAGGCTCATGAAGTTCAGTGAAGTTCCTTTGGCACTTTCAAGGCTCAAATAATTTGTTTTAAAATAACCTTCAACTCCTAACAGCAGAAAAGACTGTGTTGTAAGTTCTAGTATTTACCTCCGTCTATGGGGCCGCCCCGCAGCTCCAGCTTCCGCGAGAGTTCCTCCTGGAAAGCCTGATTCCTGAAGCGCCGTCCTGGCGTTAAGCCACAGAGCGGTCTGTCAACAGGTCTCGTAACTTCCACTTCTTGAGTCATTTCTGCAAAGCGCATGACTTGCTACAAAACAACACACAAAAAAACCAAGCTCAACAGCAAAACTAACCCGAAGCAGCCCAGTAGATGTTTGAAAGTGATACCTTAAGTCAACAAAAGCATTAGAGGAACTGTTATCAATCCATAATATCCAGCAGTTCCCAGCCAGATAGCTGAGATCCTGAAGAACAACCAGAAACCTTTCCCAGTAACGACCCCCAAACCCAGTGCACAAGGAGTCATGAAACCAACTGCAGAGAGAGCTGAAGGTTTTGCCAGTACCATCACAGTAGGGATTAAACCTCAATTAAGAGCTTCAATACGGCTCTTTGGACTTCCGTAATTAAGAGAAACCTCTCCCATTTTACAAGCCAGTAGAAGTTTTAAGGTTTGAGAGGAAAAATAAGACTTAGAAGGCACATTTATCCTACAATATTGTATTTGATTACCTGTCCAAGCAAGCATTTTATGATTCCTCTCACCTACTAACAGAGTACAAGAGCTCAGTTAAAAACCATGAAAAAAAAAGAGTAGGAGGGAATAAAGTAAGATCTGCAAGGAAGTTACCACGCTCTCCTCGTAGTCATCGGCTTTGGGATTAACACATACAATCATGCGCACTTTTCCTTCACCATCAAAATAGTTCTTGAAGAGGTGAGTCAGTTTAGAGTCTCTGTACGGAACCATCTGAAAATAAAAGTACATGAAAGATCTAGTAAGCTCTCATTACACCAGTTCGTAATCAAATCAAAAGATAGTTAAATAATGAGCTGCATACCTTATTTATTCCATACATTTGGTTTTCCCTTAGAACTTCAATACATGTTCTTAATGTCATTAGTGACTGATTAATATTACCTTAGAA
Source organism: Gallinago undulata (assembly GCA_026546715.1). Lineage (NCBI taxonomy): Eukaryota > Metazoa > Chordata > Aves > Charadriiformes > Scolopacidae > Gallinago > Gallinago undulata. The sequence continues at coordinate 40,604,950 of JAOTQQ010000071.1, read as the reverse complement.
AAAAAAAAAGAAAACAAGACAAACTCTGTAAGCAGCTGTTTGGATAACCTTCCTGAATTATCCGGCAATTTCCTTAAGAACAAGTTGTGTGGACTTAAGTTATATTTGTTACAACTGCTCCTAGCGATCCAAGCACCAGAATAAGTGCTACTAAACTTGTGGTTTCCAAACTGAAGGATTCAGGGTCATTAAATCAGAGAAGCAAACACCTTGGTTCTTCCTGGGAGGTCTTTACGAGGAGCCAGGGCTCCGAGGAGCACACAGGAGCACGGAACACTCCCAGGCTGGCTGAGGGTGGGACGTACCTGCTTCTCGCAGCCTGTTCCCTTCCGCTTTTGTTCTGTTTGTTCTTTCACTTCCAGCCAGATCCACTAAAGACAGTTGGCTTAAAACTATCTGTTCTTTCTCCTGTTACAGAAAACAAAATTCTCTTAGGCGAATTATTAGCAATATATTCCTTCTAACAGGGTGCAAGGAACACTCCCCCAACCCTAAACCAGGAAGTACACTTAAATATGCTTTGAAATAACACGAGGGTGTTTTCATAGCCCTTAACACAAACAGCTGTGCACCACTGGCTGTTCCTGTAAGTTTTAGTAGGTCCCTTCTGTTTTGGCCACAAGGTAAAAAAAACGCAGTTGTTATATCAAATCCTCCAGGTTTTGGATTCTTAACAGTTCTCGCTCAAAAGAAGCGGAGTTAAAGACCAAAGGAATAAGCAGCTTTGCACGCTGTTTTAATGCCCTACTTTCATTACAGAAAGACTACCAACTCTGCCTAAGATTAGAAAATTAATAATTTTGACTTTCTTCAAAATGAAACTGCTGTAACTGTTTTGGCAGGCCCCGCTCCAAGGTCCCCCACCTTTTCCCACCTACAAACACACACACAGTTCCCCTTTCACAGCCTGCCCTGGTTCTCACCTGCAGCACGTTATCTCCATCAGCATCCAGGGGTGCCTGGGCCAGCTTTATTATAAAAACACTGTGAGAGCGACTGGATTCTCGATTCAGCTGGGTGTTCGCAATATGCCTCTTCTTTTGACCTGTTTAAAAGAACAAAAACAAGCCCTCAAAAAAAAAACAAACTGGTTTATTTAACAGACTTGCCACCCGGCAAAGGCAGTTTTGTTTTCAGCATGATAGCATAAGGGATTACACACCCAGGCTCAATTTAAGAAGTTATATTCTAAGATTTACCTCTCCAAAACACTTCAAAAGCTTCTTCTGTAGATTTCACTTCCATCTCTGTGCATCCCATGACGTACATGTTGTGATTCTGGTCCTCACGAAGTATTTTGGACTGGGGAGGTCTTCAGGAAAGGGAGGAAATGAAAGAAAAAAAACCCAAATTGAGTGGAGTCTCCTTAAAACAATACACTGCATCATGCAAATGTTCTTTTGTTCAAGTACAAAATTCAGACTGAATGTGCCAATTATCCACACAGCAGATGGAAAAGGAAGTACGAGTACACGGACACACACTCAGCAGAGATTAGTTACACTTCAGCTACTGCTTTAATTTAGAAGCTACTTTTAATGGCAATTCTCAGTGCAAGTCATGGCTTTGGATAGCAGCTATTGTTTTTTCTACATGCACACACTCCTACAGAAGCAAGACGGCTCCGACAGCATTCTAGGTTGGCCAGCAAAGCAAGAGGAGACAGGGAATCAGCCCGAGTTTATTTTCTGCTTCTACTAAAAAGGAAATCTCTCTTTTCAATATTGGGAATAATCCGCTTATGCACATACATAAAGTCACCATTTCGCAGAGGAGTGTTGCAATTGTTCCACCTACCAAAAAAACAGGGTTAAAAAAAATATTCAGTCATTCAGCTCGTGTCTAAAAAAAAATAATCTTTTCATATGTAATGCACTGTAGCTTCCATAAATAGGAATAATCCAAGATTCTTCACAGGCTGATTTTTGGACAGAAGCACAATACTAAACCAAATCATTTCATTCTTCTTTCAAAAACATTCACAGACATCTAAAGTCATTTCCAATTAGTACTCTGGAGGCAGCTCTTGATGTTTCAGAGCAATAGCACGTTTTGCTCTACTTAGTCTTTGCAAATCAGCCAACTCTTTAATTAACACATGTACCAATGAATAAGCCTAGGGTTTTCTTTAATGGATTTAGAATTAAAAAAAAAATATATATTCCAAGTTTAATTTGCAGACTGTTTTTCCCAAGTTCTCAAGATTTACTGATTTTTTCACAGCAGCCAAGTACACGTCTGCCCAAAAAATACCCAGAATTTCATTTATGAGACTATTCGTTTCTGTTTCTATGGAAATGATTGGCATCAAGTGAAATAACACGCAAACTCACATTAACTGTAAAGCAACAACAAAATAGCAACTGTCATCCAATGCACTTTCCAGGAGAAAAAAGGAAGCTAGCAAATGGCTTACTCTTCAAGCTGCAGTCACCTGCTACTCACAGAATAGCAGGAATAGACTTAAAATCACAGTGGGACACAACACATTG
>JAOTQQ010000071.1:40550014-40562473 GCA_026546715.1 Gallinago undulata | reverse complement strand
ATGACAATGAATGTATTTTTTAATCCTTAAGTGAAATTCAGTCTTCAATTTACAAGTGGTCACAGCTTCGCACTCCACAACAGCTTTATAAAGTCTTTTTTTTTTTTTTTTTAATATGGAGCTCGGCAAGAATTTTCTGTGCTCAAATCTTTGCCACGACGTGGGGAGACCTTGCGTCCTAATTACTGAGTGCACGCTTTACTAAAAGTGCAAATTGGAAAGGTTTTACTGTATATTAATTTCACTCAGGGATGGTTCAAGGGCTGAAGAGTTTTTTGACCTTTCTGTGGTTTTCCGAAAACTCCTCCCCTCGCCTGGGGCAGCAGCTCCATTCACAGGGCATGGGGAGGAGATGCTGCATCTATAAAATCTGCAATTTTGTATTTTTCCAGTCATTGCAGCACCCTGACGGGTGCCTGACCTGGCAGCAGCACCAGGGGAGATGCCTCCTGCCACCCCCAGGAGTTTGCTGCGACCAGTAAAACCAGAGAGGCAGGACGGGAGCTGGGAAAAGCTGGCATGAAGAACCACCCATCATTTCTCAGAGTCGGTGTGTTTTTTTTTTTTTTTTTACGAGTCTTTTGCTCCAAAATTAACATCATTTTGCATCTCAAATGATGACAACAGTTTAAAATACTTTAAAAAAAAAAATAAATATATATATAAGACTCGACACAAACCTTCAACGCCACTTATACACTTCACTCTGTCTCGAACCTCCACGTTGTAGCCCTCGAAGGACATGAAGACCCCGTCGGGGTGGTAAGGTGCTCGCTGTGTGTATACTTTGGAGTAGCTATGAGAGAATTCAAACCTGTCATAACCATCGTACTGAGCAATTTTCCCATAAACCTCAAAGTATTTCTCTACCCAGCTGAACGGCAGGAAGACCTCGTTGCCTTCCCTCCTCCCTTTCACGGTGTGCTCGTCATTGATCAGACAGTCAATCTCCTCGTACTTCAGCCCCGGGGCTTTGTTGAAGCCCCCGGCGATGGGGGGAGCCTTTTGCTGCTCCTGGGGTGATGCCTCCTCGCTCTGCTGCCGGGATGGGTCGCTCTCGGAGGCGGCGGCGGCGGCTCCTCGGCGTTCGGGGATGCTCCGGGGGAAGGGGCCGGCTCGGTCGGAGGAGCATCGGTTCCAAAGCAGCACCATCAGCAGGGTGAAGAGGGCGCAGATGACGATCAGAGTCTTGTAGTTGACCCGAGCTGCCAAGCAACGCATATTCACACCATACCTGTGAAAAGAGAGAGGGGGAGAGGACTTTTAGAAGCGAGGATTAACAGCCGGAGCTGCTGGTTCCGCTAATTGGGAGCCCCAGTGGAGCCCGTCGGGTGGGATGCAGAATCACAGAATGATACGGGGTTGGAAGGGACCTCTGGAGACCATCCAGTCCAAACCCCTGCTAGAGCAGGTCCACCCAGAGCAGGTCTCACAGGAACATGTCCAGGTGGGTTTGAATGTCTCTAGAGAAGGAGACTCCACCATCTCTCTGGGCAGCCTCTTCCAGGGCTCCACCACCCTCATAGCACAGAAGTTCCTCCTCAGGTTGAGATGGAACTTCCTAGGATCAAGTTTGTGTCTGTTGTCCCTTATCCTGTCCCCAGACACCACCGAGAAGAGCCTGACCCCATCCTCTTGCCCCCCACCCTTTAGCTATTGCTCAGCATTGATGAGATCCCTTCTCGGTCTGCTCTTCTCCAGCTGAACAGCCCCAGGTCCCTCAGCCTTTCCTCAGCAGAGAGATGCTCCAGCCCCTCATCATCTTCATAGCCTCCACTGGACTCTCTCCAGCAGTTCCCTGTCCTTCTTGAAGTGGGGGGCCCAGAACTGGTCTCATTCCTCCAGATGTGGCCTTCCCAGGGCACAGCAGAGGGGAAGGATGACCTCCCTCTACCTGCTGGCCACGCTCTTCCTGATGCCCTCACAGCGGGGTTGGCTGGGAATGGGACAGGCAGGGGCATCTGGAAGAGAACTGGGTTTTTTCCAGCTCTCCATCAGCAATGAGCTCAAACATACCGAGTCACGATTCCCCTCTCGCCCGTGAGAGCAGATTGTCTCACCAAACGCCAAGGATGCAAAGAAACAAGGGCAATCACTTCTAAATTAAAAGCTGGATGTTAATGAGACGCTCAGCGGCCGCTGGGACTCTGCAAATAAACTCCCACCGGCCTCAATGCTCAGGAGGAGGAGAAACCCCCAGCAGAACGTTCCCCCCACCTACCCCGCTCCACGCAAGAGGGATTTCCAGCAAAACAGCCCTACAATCCAACCTAGAAACATTCCTAGTTCCCACCGTGGAAACCACTCGGACTCCTACGTAAAAAACAGATGGTTATTTTTGCCTTTTTTTAAATTTTTTAAAAAAAAACACAAGCTATAAACATTTTCTGAGATGGAGCTCAGCCACCAAAGGCTGGATCGATTCTCGATGTTACCGCACCTCAAATGGGCTTTTAGAGCAATGAGGTGTTTGAGGAGGAGGAAGATGGTTGGGATGGGGTGGGGGGGACGATAGAGCCGGAGCCCAGGGAGGGGCGATGCCAGCGGCAGCAAAGGAGGGACTGGGAAAGTTCGGGATCATCCCCCGGGGACGGGACATCCATGGGCTGACACGTCCCGCTCCCTCAGGAGACGGCAGAAAATATGTAAACCCTCTCCGGGGATTTTATTTCATTTTTTTTTCTCCGCAAGATAAAACACACAAAGCTCACGCCGACACCCCCGCTACAGCCCCAACACGGAGCCGGGCAAGGGAAATAAATCCACAAATTGAAACAATTTCAGCACATTTTGCTCAGAAAACTCTACTTTTGCTGAGGAGCGAAGCCCTTTCAAAGAGAGGACACGTACGTTTCTCAGAGGCGCAGGAATATCACGGATACACTTCATAAAATCCCTATTAAAGAGAAATTTAATTTCACCTCTCCGCTAAGCTGCGGCACCCGAGCCGCTGAGCTCGGTTTTAAACTTTTGCTTAATTACAGCCCCTTCTGACACCCCCCGGGGGGGGGGGTCACGCCACCGTGATTTCAACAAGGTGCCCCAGGAACGGCCGTGGATATTGGGGACACTCTGCTGATAGGCAGGGGGCAACCCCACCACAATTAAAAAGAGTTTCACCTCCAGCTCCACACACTCTCCCCCCCCCCTCCCCACCTCCTCCTTAAATGGAAATAATTATCTCTCCCCAGTTCTATGCTTCCATACCGTAAGCACCATCTGGTCGTTTAAAACCAGACTTTGAAAGGTAAGTGTCTTATTTTCTGAAAGCCCAGTTTACTACAAGCTTTTAGAGAATGCAAATTTATATAGAATTGTGTTTTTATGGAAATGCTAGCAGAAGAATAAATCCAATTTTCTGCATCGGCAGATAATTTTTAGCAATGATGCTTCCAGGATGCCCTCAACAAACACGCTCGTTTTTCACACCAAGGGATAATTCATTTTTAAATAGGGAATGACGCTTCTGATACGCTTCACCCCTACCTATAAAACTCAAAATTAATTAAGCCATCTGGATTAGCAGGGGATGGGGAGAGAAAGGGATGGGGAAACACCATCACCATACTTTTTACACCCCTGTTACCCCATGCCCATTACTCTAGGGTTTTAAAACAGCCTCTATAGCTGTGAAAAGGGCCTGGCTGCACCATTTATACACAGCTTTTATTTTATTTGGGTTCTGTTGCCTTGGACAGGAGGGAATTTGGAGATTTGTAAAGCATTTAGCATTTCCCACACCCACCTTGCAGCTCCGGGGAAGAGCAGGAGATGCCCCAGGTCAGAGCATCCGCAACCTTCCCGGGAACACCACTAAAATATTTAATTTTATGAACTACAAATGAAGCAAAGAGGACTATTTTCAAAAGAACCATCATGTTAAGTGTCACCAGGCACAAAAAAAAAAAAAAAATCTAGAAATATCAGTGCAGGAGAGAGGTTTGTTCCGTGTCAAACGGAGAGGTGGATTTTTGTTCAAATGCGGTCGAAAGAAAGAATTCAGAATTTCAATAGCAGAACGAGGTAATTTAAACCCCACAAAGGGACTGTGTAAAATTGGTTTATTCCCCTGCTGCTCTTATGAAAAGGATTTCATCATCCCATATTTAAAAGGACTTAAGGAGTACAACACGGGGAAGTAGTTCTGAGGTAGGAAGTAATATATCCCCGAGACCCAGGTTTCTTTTCTCCTCTTTTTGCAGGATGCCATACCTACCCCTCAACTAACGCTGGAGCTGCAGGTTTAAAAGGCAAATACTTCTCAGCAATCTGGAAGCTCAGAATTCCTTCAATTCCGAGGCTGAATTACCATTTGGGCTCCAGCAGAGGGATGCGCTGCAGTGATTGACACTGCCCTGCGGCAACCACGCAAAGTATTTGTAAATTAAGACTTGTTTGGTTTTTACACTTACGTAGCTGCCGTACAATTCATTATATAAATTCTAATTAAGTTGCAATAAAATAGCATTCCTTACGGCGTGAACGACTCGTTTTGAATATACCCCCAAAACTGGGATGCAATCAGAGAAACTGATTTTGCCGATTCCAGTGAGGCACCAAGGCACCTGAAACGCTGGTTTTAATGCAAAGAACAACTGGATTAAATATAAATAAAACCTTACTACTGCTGCTTTATTAGTGATGCCTGGAAAAAGGAGAGATCTCTGTATTCCATGCTGTGAATTAGGAATCCACAGTTCCAGCTGTGTGTCTGAGGGTGACAGATTCAGTCCTGCTACTCGGCTCTTACATAAAACCAACTTATTTGCATTCTAAAAATATATCTCTCTTTCTCTCTCTTTGGAAGTCCCTTGTAAGACAGGCTTTTTGATCTGCAAAACTGTGCTGAATACATTCAAAGTAAGAATTTCTCTGACTATTGCCAGGTTTCTGTGTTCTCAAGAGGAAAATTATACACAAGGATGTATTTAGATGCATGTGTATATATATACACATATGTGTGTGTATATATACACACACACACGTAAAAATACATATATATACACACACACAAATTCTTTTCCAGTGAGCACTGACTTGAATATTTCCTTTTCACAAACACCAACATCAGCCCAAACACTGATTTTCCAGTTCACCTCTTCACTCCCTTCCAGGTGTGGAAATTAACTGGAGACCCTCCAGGATATTTAGCATTTCTTTGGCTTCCCAAGAACCTTTAAGATAGAACTATCCCAATAAACCCTTCAAATTTCATTACGGTATCTCCGTGGGAGTTACATGGGAGCGTTAACCTGGAAAATGGTGAATTCCAGCAGATGCTGGACGACATCCTCCTCTCTTTGAGTTAAATTTTCCCCTGGAGCAACCGATGAGATTGATGCCACGTGTCCCCACACAGAGGTGTCCACTGAATCCTTCCGACACGTCCAGAGCACTGCTCATACCCACAGCACCTGCATCTACCAAAGGGCTTGAAGCTGAACCTAATTTTAACTGAATGTCAGAGCCTATTCTTGAGCTCATCCAACCACTGACATTTCATTCACTTCTGCCCTTATCAACATGAAATTATCCTTTGGCGTTATTAAATACTGCATTTTATATAACGTGGTTTTATATAATATAATGATTTGATTTACTGTCAAAAACCTGTAAGAGGACTTTCTGTTCTGAAAACCCAGAGACAGCAGAGCAAAATTCAAGCGCAGGAACGAAGATGCCCTTCCTCCACCATCACCACGAACATCCAGGGGATGGGATGGCCCTTGGGTTAGTCTCAACAGCACTGGAGGAAAAAATGGGAAAGCAAAAAAAAGAATAAAACCCAGAAACAGAATAGTAACTTCCCTAGTAAACCCTACACTTCAGTGTGAGCAGGTTTGATCCCCCGCACCCCTTCGCGAGTGGAGATGGATGCGTTTAAGACATTCATTTTCAGGTTGTATTTTCAAAACAGAGCTAAAACAATTAACTTCCAATTCCCATTCTGCGGTTTGCCTTTCCACGGCCCTTACACAAGAGCAAAATGCACTTTTTTTTTTTTCCCTGAAAGCCCATAAAACCAGCAGTGAGATGGCTGGCCGTGCTTCGTGGGGTGGAGCAGAGGATGGGCACCGAGTCCCAGGCAGAAACGCTGGGCACGGGGTCCCTCCTGGTCCTTCCCTCATCACTGCTCAGCTTCAAAGCCTGGGTTGAAGATGGGAGGCTCCTCTCTTGGACACCACCATCGATCCAGGCCCTTTGTGCATCCAGCAGGGAACACTGTGGTCCTCTGGCACAGGGCTGCGTTTGTGTCTTTCAGCACAGGAGGACCTGGGGGTCTCTTCTAGGTGGGAAGATGCAGCTCCCTGGGAACAGAAGCCCCGTCTGCACCTCCCAGGAGAGGGGAAAGGGAAGATGCTCCGTGAAAAACCACCTCTGCCTTCCCCATCTTAATTGCGGTGAGCAATTAAACCAAGTGGCGTGGAAGGGGGTAACCTGCAGAGATCCTGGGACTCACCACCCCCATCTCGTTTCCGAGAGTGAGATGTGGTTTCTGCAGAGGGGGGAGATGCCAGCGCTGCTGCTGTCCCTCTGCCACCACAGCATTTTACCACCTGCACCAGTCCTCGTGGGGTCGCCCCAAGCCTGAACCCATTTCAAGGGGAAGGAGATGTCCAGATGCCCAGAACCCCTCCCACAAAACCACCTTCAGGTGGTTTTCAAGTCTCACTTGAGAATCCAGTTAAAAACCTATTAAACCAGTGGCACGTGGTGACACTGGACACAACAGTTTGCCAAAGGGCCGATGCGTTTTACCCAGGATAGAGGCAAGACTTATGTAAAGCTTTCTCCCAGCTCCCAAAGGTCCCATCTGTGCAGGTTATGGGTGACAACATGGTGACAGTGGCTTAGGATGAAAACGCAGACAGGGATATGGCTGCTGGCCACGTGCTTTTATGTATTTTTCACCGCTATTCCCGTTTCCCCTGGGTGACACAAACGCGATACGAGCCGTCACTTCTTTTTTGGCTCACGCTGCCCGGACCAGCTTTTAATAAACCAGATCAATGATTTCCCAACCGAGAGAGGTGACTGGCGTTTAGCTGGAGTTAAAAGCCCCGGAGGAGGCACGGCGTGCAGCAAGAGCCCCATTTCCACAGTCCTGCAACCTCCCCCCACCCCCCCAACTCGCAGGAGCAAAGATAACCAAGCATTTTGAAGCTGGTTAAAAACACTAAACGTTCTTCCTGAACAAATAACCGAGGAGGACTCAGGACACCGAAGTCCACTTCCCAGGAACACACCAGTTGGCATTTAAATTCTCAGCGTTTAAACCCTAATCAGAATTAAGTTGCCCGCTGAGTCTCGGGGGTCTGGGAACGGTCTGACACACCAGCCCCGTGTTTGCCCGCTAAGAAAAAAGGCAGCATTTCCACTAAGAGCAGGGATTTCTGCCGTAAAACGATAAGCTACCTATTTACTTTGAAGCCTCTTTGCCAGACTAAGCCATTTAGTAGAGGGGAAAATAAACCACCCTGAACGGCGACTGCCCGTCGGAGATACGTCAAACTCAGTATTTCAAGAGAACACACCACGCCATTTAACAAAATAAAGCGACAAGACTAGAACCTCAATATAGGCTCAAACCTAAAAGTTATACTCAGTTACATTCAGACGGAATATTTCCCCCCCCATTTCCTGTTTATTCCACACAGCAAAATCCTATTCAGGCTCGGCATTACAGTGTTAGATAATGGAAAAACCAAAGAACTCTGGAATTGCTTTCAATAACCGCGGAAAATTCTTTTTGATTTTTATAACGACATCAAAATTTCCGATCCTTTGCCAAAGCTTACTTATGTCTTAAAGTGTGATATTTATGAATCATTTGACTTCCTGACGGTTCCACCTGTGGCCTCAACCTTCTGGTGGTGGCTCCATGGACATACCTCCTACCGCCTCCTTCATTAAGCATTTCCTTCCCTGGCACGCACACAAATTAGCACTGTTTTGCCAATCACCACACCTGGAGGTGTTATGCATTGAGGAAAAAAAATAAATAAATTTAAAACATTCCAGCCTTCAATTTTATCCGAATGCTAACCTGGGCCCAACAGACAAAACCTCACTTCTAATATTCCATTTATACTGGATTTGCCCAGCGCCCGTGTTCAGTTAGTATTTTAAGACATGGAGCATCGTCGAGACTTCCTAGCACTTAAGGAAAAAACCAAGCAATTACAACTGTACAAACAGCAAGGAATGTATCTCCCGTAATGGAATGGAGATTACCAGCCCCTCCGCTGGCTCTTTAGCACAGATTTATGTCTAATCCTCACCGCTCCCAGAGCTCCATCTGTGGATGATTAGACGGAGAGGATCTAAAATATAAAGTGAAGAAGCCATACCCAGCAGCTTATCCGAGAGTTTCCCAGCCCAATTAGAGCCTAATACAGTGTTATTTGTCTCAACATGTCTATTATTATTAAGGCAGCAAAGTCTGTTGCTCTCTAATAGTTAATTCAAAAAGTCAAAGCACTTCTCTATGGATACGGATGTTATCGTTTCTTATTAGAAACTGAGATTTTCATCTAAGTTCAGGATCAGGCATGACCAGTGTTGGTATCCATGAAGGTACTCAATTTTCAAGGTTTTCAAACAGATTTAGCTGCTGCCTCCAGACGCAGGGAGCAACTGCACCCACCCTCGCCCCGCTCCCGGGGGGGACAGAAGTCTTCTCCTGCCCCTGGACAGACAGGCCAAATAAAATAAGTCAGAATAAACTATTGCCCCGCACAATAGCGGGATTTTAGTGACACACAGGCCTTTTACTGCCACGCGATCAGGAACGTTTTATCATCTCAAATTGAGGAAAAAAAAATAAATATGAAAATTGGAAAAAACTTGCACGCTTCATTGCAATGAAGGGGACGAGTTGCTTCAAGCTGGATAACCCAGTCTGAGCCCTGCTTTCAACAGGGAGGTGGGGCTAGATGATCTCCAGATGTCCCCTGCAACCTCAGTTTTTCCAGGAATCCACAGTGAGACGCCCTAAGGGGGTGTGCGATGGAGCCAGAGGAACACACCACATCTCTTCATGCTGGTCCTAGACACAAGCACTGGTTTTCTCAACGCCTGCATACGCTGCACGCTTTAAAAAGCATTTGTCAGCCTGTATTAATTAAAAAAAAATATAATAATCTAGTATAGCTCAAAGAGTAATTGAAATCTAAACTAGATAGAAAAAGTATTTTATTTTTTTTTTTTTTTTAAGATGCTTGGAGGGTGTTCCTTTGTTCTACGCTGCAAACGATGGGTTTATCCACGTTTCTTTCCCCGGAGGCACTGGGACTGGCCGGCCAGTCCCAGCCACTGCCAAGGGCTCTCAAGAGACTCTCGAGGTGCCTTTGTTTTTCTAATAAATCTAGTACACAACATCACTACGAAACTCGAGGTGAAATTAGTTGTACGTCATATTTTCATGCCATATCAGGCAAACCAGTTAGCAGGGGCTGCCGCTGCAATTATGACCCATTTATCGTACAGTCTAATAAATCCACTTGCTTTCCAGCTGGATTAAGCTATTAAACCCCTCGCTAATGGCACAAACAGCAACTCTGGAAACTGGCTGCTGCTTACGGAGGCATCACGCTGCCTCTTTCCAAGCTATCAAGTATTAGATTGTTGCTACACGGATTAATGAAGCAAAAAGATGAAACCATTCCATCAGTTTCCCTCGTATTTCGGCTCTGAAATCGATGCCCCAGCAGGTCTCCAGGCAGTGGCATTAAGGGCTGTGAGAAGACCCTCAGGAGGAGCCTCACCATACTATTCCAGGGAGCGGAGCTCTGTCCTGGGGCAGGGCCAGAAAGCCCAAGGCATCACTGGGTTACAGCATCATTTCTGGATGGGACTGGCCATGGCTGTGACTGCAACTCTCACAGAATCCCAGAACGTTACTGGGCTGGAAGGGACCTCTGGAGACCATCCAGTACAACCCCCGGCCAGAGTAGGGTCACCCAGAGCAGGTCTCACAGGAACGTGTCCAGGTGGGGTTTGAATGTCTCTAGAGAAGGAGACTCCACCACCTCTCTGGGCAGCCTCTTCCAGGGCTCCACCACCCTCACAGCAAAGAAGTTCCTCCTCAGGTTGAGATGGAACTTCCTAGGATCAAGTTTGTGCCTGTTACCTCTTGTCCTGTCCCCAGGCACCACTGAGAAGAGCCTGACCCCATCCTCTTGCCTCCCACCCTTTAGCTATTGCTCAGCATTGATGAGGTCCCCTCTCGGTCTGCTCTTCTCCAGATGAAGAGCCCCAGGTCCCTCAGCCTTTCCTCAGCAGAGAGATGCTCCAGCCCCTCATCATCTTCATAGCCTCCACTGGACTCTCTCCAGCAGATCTCTGTCCTTTTTGAACTGGGGAGCCCAGAACTGGTCCCAGTGCTCCAGATGTGACCTCACCAGGGCAGAGCTTGGTGGGGGATGACCTCCCTCCACCTGCTGGCCACACTCTTCTTAATGCACCCCAGGAGACCATTGGCCTTCTTGGCCACAAGGGCAGGTTGTTGACTCGTAGCCAACTTGTTGGCCAACAGGATTCCCAAGTCCTTCTCTGCAGAGCTGCTTTCCAGCGGGTCAGCCCCAAAGCTGTCCTCTCCTGGAAGACACTGCTCCCACCTTCAGCTCAAACTGCTTTTGTGCACAGGCCTTAGAACTATGAGCTCTTCTGCCTTCCTAGAACAATGTAAAATGCCCTATTTCCAACTATTTGTCCTCATAAAGTACAAACCCAACAACAAAAACAAATGGGGGACGCCCCTTACTTACACCTTTTTCCTTTACAGTGCTGCTTGGTGAGATGCGATGGGCGGATGGTCAGGAAAGGTCTCACTGTGGGTTAATCATTCAGAGCAAGCAAAAAAATGGCAAAAAAAAAAAAAAAGAAAGGCAAGTGCAGGCAGCACCCGCTGCTTCGTGGCCACAGACGCATCATGGACTCCATCCTTCTGTGCAGCCTGGCTGGCAAAAACAAGCCATTGGGTGGGTTTGTTCCTCTGGGTCGTTAATAACTTCCTCATAACCAGGCGTCTGGTCACAGCCCTGAAGAAGAAAAAAGCACTTCTTTTACATCAAGAAAGTAAGAGCGAGCAGACGTCCTTCCTCACTCCTTTCTCTCCTGTCACCCTTGTCCCTGCGGCAGCCGGCGGGTCTCCGGGCAGTGGGGACTCGAGGGTGATGTTCCAGCTCCCCCCAAGAACTGCAGGGTTCATAAGAGTACAATCTGACCAATTATTTACATTAATAAGCCACATGTTTTTTTTTTATAGAAGTGAAAAGCTTTGATTAACAGCATTTTTACCCCTAAAAGCAGCTTGGGCAGTGTCTCCGTTACCAGCGTCTCCAGCCCTGCAGTCTCCACACACATCACATTTAATCATCGGCGCTGGCAACGACTGCATTATCATGTCAGCTCCTATTTGTTACTGACTTATTAAAAAAAAAAAGAGAAGCATTTTATACTGATGACAGAGAGTGGCAAAATCTTCAGTGAATATCAATCCCCATCCCCTCTCCAGCACGCACGTGCCGTGGAAGTGTGGGTACCCACCGACCAGCACTGCAACTCTCTGCCTTTCCCAGACTACAAGCATTTGAGCCCAGAAAGGGATTAGGTTTTTTTGTTGGTGGTGTCCAAAAGTTACTTTAACTGCTTATTGGAATGAGAACGTTTAACAGCTACATTGCAGCTGGGATCCTCGATACATGTCGTATCCCCAGATACCCAGGGACCAGCCCCCTTATGCAGAATAATTGTGGAAACGTGAAGAAGACACATTTTATTTTATATTTTTTTTGGCAGCACTGTGTCTAAGGGACCAACACACTGATTTATATCCTAGAACAACTTTGCTGACAGAAAGCCTGCCAGCTGGTTAAATCATTATAACCTTTATCTTAAAGGTGGGAAGGAATTTCACATTTAAGCCAGACTCAAGGAACAGTCGAATTAAAAGGGAAAGGAGGCCAGGGTGGAAAGGCAGATTCCTCCACCGTGAGGACCGATCCAGCAGCAGTAATCTAAATTTTGATCATGGCACTGGAAAGAAGATAAGCCCTGTAACTCATGGTCTATGTAGCCCTAAAAAGTCAGAACACATCTCCTTTGGAAATCCCTTTCTGCAGCTCAGCATTACGCACATACATCTCTAAGGTTGGTGAGACACCAAAAAAAAGCAGAGTTTTCCCCTCCTGCTTCTGTTTTTGTGGCAGAGTGAACAGCTATCAAACCTACACACCTGCAGGAAAGCCTGGAGGGTCTTTTATAGAAAAAAAAAAAAAAAGCCCTACCTGCTTTTCAAGGCACAGATACAGGATTTCCAACATAATTCTAGGCTGGATTTATGAATCATACAAAAATCATCAGTATTTAAGGTGCACACACCACAACAACGCAGGATAAAGCGATGAGGACAGGCTGAGAGAGCTGGGGATGTTCAGCCTGGAGGAGAGAAGGCTC
>JAOTQQ010000071.1:40514846-40537444 GCA_026546715.1 Gallinago undulata | reverse complement strand
CTCCAGCAGGTCACCCCCACCCTGTCCTGGTGCAGGGGGTTATTCATCCCCAGGTGCAGCACCCTACACTTGCCCTGCTTGAATTTCATCAGGTTTCTCTCTGCCCAACTCTCCAGCCTGTCCAGGTCTTTCTACATGTATTTGAGCAGGGAAGACATCAAGGCAGCCTCCCCATCACGTCAGGCAGCCAGAGGCATCGCCCTGCCATGGAAAACATGTGAATTAATAGAAAATTATTTAACAGCTCCCATCAAGACACGTAAGCAGGTATCTCCATCGACCTAAGCTACTGTGTACCAAGCAGTTGGACCCAAAAGCATTTCCATTTCAGCTGGAGCGTTACAGCAAAGGCACTTTTAAGGCTTAATGTTGTTAAATTGATGAGAAGAAAAAGTGCTGGTGAGCAAGAGGTACAAAATGCCATTAGTGAAGCTGCCAGAGAGAAAGCTGATGCCAGATAAGTCTCAAAGACACTGCCGGTGGCTGTATCTTGGATGCATCTTCCTATTCGAGTGGTTACTAGTTCTCCAGAGTCGCGTGCAGAAGACAAGGAAAACCCAATTATGGAAACTTAGCAATGTCTTCGTCAAAAACCAGCGAGCAATTAAATCTCCCCTCCACACGGAAACATGTATTAAAGCTTATTATTGTACATTGGTCAACGTAATTGCAACTCAAATGCAACATGGTCCATATAATTAGTTGGCACTAATGGAAACCTCATAATGCAACAAACGTACTAAAACACTCTGGGTTGAGAATATTTCCTCTTGGTACCAGGAAATCATACTGCTTCTCGTGTCAAATTGAAGGAGTGCTTTGGCCAAGAGAAGACAGATGGATGTTCCTGTCCCTTCTCCGGTACCAACACCTGGAGTTACTGAGGTGCCCACAGCCAAAGCAAGGTGTCTGGTTGATGAAAGGTCCCCCAGGCTCTGGTTGTAGCCTGTGCGTGCCCCAAACAAAGCCAAAACACAATCAACAAAGCACCACATGGATTTTCCTTCCAGCCAGGCCGCAGAAGATGAGAAGCACCCAAGGAGCCATTTGGGGTCACCATTGAGCTGCCCTGGACCCACTGCTGGAGGCTGCAGCAAGAGCTACTCTCATCAACGTGGTTTGGGCACATCAGTTTTAATACACACGACCAAAAACTATTTTCACTTTTGCTATTCTTGTTGGTTCAGCTTCCATTTGTTCCATCAGATGCAACCCTTGCTGTCGAGAAACTCCTTGAGCAACTCCAAGATACTCTCCAAGAGGGCACGACAACATCTCCCAGCCATCAGGTGGCTAATGGACCAGTTCCCCTTTGGTTTCTACCACTTGGCAATGCTCAGAGATGCTCTGCCAAAGAGGGAACAGCAGGAAGACAAAGGCAGATTTGCAGCTGCAGCTCCTCCCGTCAGGACACCCACAGCCTTAGTAACTCCTCGGGCAACGAGAACACGGGGACAGAATTGAACCAGCATCTCAGCTGTGCCTGGTGCCTACTGAAGCATTAGAAAAACCACTTGCTTATGGAAGAAAACACTTCAAGCCCAAAACAGCTTCGGGCAGAAAACAAACACTATTTTGTTGCAGGTGGCACACAGTTAGTAATTAGTGATAGTTAACTATTAAGTGATTTTACCCCTTTCTGGCAGGTGTGTTTCTCCAAGCAGGAAAAAAACAAAACCACAGCAGTTTCACCTTCCTTGAAGGACACGGTTGAAAGGCTGGTTTTTGAGTGTAACAGCAAATCTTTTTACCATGACAGAGGACTAATACTAAGCTGGGTACAGCCCCTAACTGTGTCCAAAGGGGCAAGTAAAAGCCACCACGCACCTTTTAGCATCTCGGTGGCCATCAGATGTGTATCACCCCGCCAGCCACGTCTGCGAGCAAACGGCACAAGGAGGTTTCATAGGAGAAATACTGAATTTACTAGAAAAAAAAATTTGTGAGGCAAGTTTTGCTCACAGCAAATGGCTACCACCCTCCTTTGTAAAGGCTGATTATTTGTAGGCTCCCGCAGTTCTAAGTCAGGTTAACATTTTCTCTGGTTTTGGTTTAGTTGCAGATTCCTGCCCAGTTCCTCAGTGGTTTTGAGTTTGTAATGCAACATCACCGTTTATCCAGGAGTCACATACTCTGGCCTAATAAATGAGTAGTTTAACGCACATTTAGTGATTTATTTCAAGTAGGTACAAATTAACCAGACCACCTTTTTGCCATCTGCTTGGAGAAACAAATTCCCACACTAAGGCAATAAAATATGCTGATGTGACATTTCCAGAAAGGGAAAAGCTACAGAAAGGGACACTTGGGCACAGCCCCTCTCACCTCCGCGGGGAAATGACACAAAATACACTGAATCTGTGGAAATTTCCAAACAGAAGCAGGCCTTTCGGAGAAAAAAATAAAAATAAGAAAACCAAACTACCTCACTGGGGAAACAACTCTGGATGTGCCCATCGAGACTCCATCACCATCGTAGGATAGGGAGGAGGCAGGGAAAGCTTATGCATCTGGTTCCAGCAAGGGAATTAGGTCACTGGAGAAGCAATTAAAAGGCTTGTTGCGATGATCTCCCTCCACCCTGCCACAGGACAGCAGGTTCCAGAAGCGCCTGATGAGCTGGGAGCTGAAGTGCCAGCACAGTCATGGGGCTGAAACACCCCCTTGCTCCCAACAACCCGCTGAAACAACAGGTTTTCAGATGCTGCTGGTTAAAAGGTGGCTAACGTCGTAATTAACACAAAGCAGAAATATAGAACAAAAAGCTTAAAGCTTCTCTGCTGCCTGAAGGCCACCTGCATTTTATCAGGGGACTGAAACTTCAGCAGGTGCCCCCAATGCACAGAGCCTCAGTTATTTAACTATAGGATAGATCAAGCTAAAAAGACTTCATCCTGTTTACTACAGCTGAACAGTTACCACTGAAGCACAAGTAGAACAAGAAACCATTGCAGAATTATGACAGAAAAAGCTAATTTAACAACCAGCTCTGGAAATACTAATTGAGGCCATCAACAGGGATGACAAGGCTTCACAGAAGGGCATCCGCCTCCAAAACACATCTAGAACGCTCTTGCTGCTTTGGAAGGGCAATATTGACCTGGAGATGGCACACGAAAGACATTGGTTTCACTGAAACCGTCCAGGTTTCTTTACCAACACCCTCCACAGCCAGGAGGAGAGTATTCTCCAGCAGCTGCTCAATGTTCAAGCATGAAAAGAAAATTAATACCAACCTATTTTCTTCTGGGTGGTACAGGCTCCCTTTCTCATCTAGAAATTCAGTGCATCCACTCTTTATTCTCTTTCAACCCCCACTGACAGCCTATGAATTATTACTTTATATTGCAGGGCATCCAAGAGGCTCCAGCCGGGGTCAAGGCAACACGCTGGGACAGAGACACTGGCTCCAGAAAGTGCCTCAGTCCTGCTCTATCAAAATACCCTTTTAGCAGATGCTAAAACACTCCCTGCTCGTGTAAAATAAACTGTTCGGTCTATGTCAATAGCTCCTCTGCTGCTCTTCCCCCTGGCAAATTAATTATCAGCCCACCCAGATCTTCTCCTTCACCATATTAACTGATGGGATGTCATTTAAAACACATTAAATACAGCAATAGTATTTACTTGAAAGTGTGAATAATTCATGAAAAAAAAAAAGCATCTACACAAAGCTAGGAAATTTCACAAACATCATTCTTTCATCTACCACCCTCCCCTGTCTTTTTTTTTTTTTTTGAACTGAAACTGAACTTGGGGGCAATTAACATCCAATACAGTTCTAACAGCAGCAAAATAATTTTTAGCATCTCCTTCAAACCCCTGTTTCACAGCATCCATCACCTCCAGGAAAAGACAATCAAGACAGGAGTCCATGAATAACTCTGCTTTTTCTCCAGGATCCAATCTAGGCTGCTCCTAAATACGTATAACGCCTAGACTCCATTAACACATTAAAGCTTTGTAGATTGCCATCAATGCTTCTGCAGCTTAATTTCATCTGTCCCTCACAAGCCAGATCTTCAACTACTTTCCTCCTAAAGAAAATAATAATAAAAAAAAATCACTCCACTTTAAATATAAAACCTCATGATGCTCACATAAGCAGATTGCTAAGCATCTTTAAGAGGATATATATTTAAAACCTGGCAGCAAAACTTTATTCCCCTACTAAACAGGAGCATTCTCTCAGATTCTATTGCCTCGCTGTTAATAAAAAGCATATTCTACAATCAGTTGAGCTTGAAGAAGGCTGGGAAGGATGATGGGTTTGACAAATCAAACAATTCAGGAGCAGACTTGGAGAATACCCCGAGTGATAGAAGAGTGAACTTTTTAAGCAACTGATAAAAAAAAAAAAACCTCCACCACCAGGGATTCAGCATGTTTGTTTTCTGTTCCAGCTGCACAAAGGCACAGAGCAGCAACACAAAATGGATGATTTCCTCCCCCCCCCAAACACCACCTTAATTTCCAAACAAGTTTGTCCGTCTGGTTAAAAATTCATTTCTTGCTTCTGGCTGAAGGGTTTTAATTGTTAACGCAGCTGCTCTTTCCTCCTCATTCAAAAGCAAGGAGAGAATTTAAGGTATTCTGTGCCCGAGATGAATCCCGCTGCCCAAAGTGATTGGAAGTGACAGCTCGCACACAGCAGCGTGGCTCTGACAACCCTGCATCCCATTCGGAAACAAACCTCGGCAGATTCACGGGAGGACTCGCCCCGAGCCCAACCCATTCGGCCACAAAAGCCTGAAAAATAAAACTTACCCCATTTCAGATGAAACGCCCGAGAACAGCGCGTCTTAATTATTGGGCAGAAGTTTAAAGTTTCCTTTAATCATTTTGAAATGCTTTGAAATCTTGTGTCTGGTAGAGCGGCTCCCAAAGAGCTTTTATCTTCCAGCTGTAAGACAGGGGGAACGCTGGAAACCCCCAGACAAGATTTTCTACCCTCCGCTTTTTCATCTCGGAATTAGCTTTCCCCAAAGTCGTGCGCAGAGAGAGACACCACAACTAATAAAGAAACTGTTTAAGTACAAAAAAATAACCACTAAATTTAACGTGAGGAGAAACTCCTGCTTGAAAATTAGAAAGCGAAGCTTTAAGTTAAATATATGTATTTTTTATATATATATATGTATACAAAGTCCCTATATAAGAGGTTAAAAATCCTGCCTCTTCCACACTCCCGAGCCCATGCTACAGTGTGGATAATGAGCTATAATATAAAGAAGATGGTAATTAACATACTTCCCACATAAAAACAAACAGTGAGGCTAAGGGCATGCAGACCTGTTCTCAGGCACCACCTTCCCCAGAATAATTCCCCACTCATACCTACGCTGGAGTGATTTCTGGATCCCATGGTAACACAACTACAGCTCCCCCACTCTCACCTTTCAGCAAATTCCTACAAATACTGCTATTTTTATTTTTTTTTTTTTTTTTGGCTCTCCCCAGCATCCCTCAGAAGTTACCCAGCTTACTTACCGTCCAAACCAGGAAAAGAAAAACCCCTGAAAATTCAGTTTTAGGCACGAGAGCCCTTCAGCTGAACACCAACCCCCCTCTCCAGCAGCACAAACACACCTCCTCCAAACACGCTGCCATATGCCTTCCGCAGCTGCAAGGGACTAAACTGGATGAATATTAACCATTTAGACACGTTACGGAAACTCCACCCCCTGGAGTTAACCAAATCCAGGGAATATTAAGCCAGAAAGAAGAAGGATCTGCTCCTTTCTTACCTTAAGCAAAGGGAGGTCTCTGGATTCTAATGCATCTCAGATTTTTCAACTTCAAAAAGAGATGGGTTGGTGATTTAAAGTGTTTTCCTCTCTCTGATTTCCTACAGGGGAGATGTGGAGAGAACAGAAAAAAAAAAAAAAAAAAAGGAAAAATTGAAGTACTTAAGGATCTGCAACAACCATTGGAGTTGATTTCTCCCCCCTCCTCTCTCTGTAGAAATCCTCTTATTGAGTCCCGCCTGCTCCGAAGACGGCGCTGCTGCCGGATTTCAAGGCTCAGCTCTTGACATGAGGCATCTCCCAGGGATCAGGAGCATCAGTGTCACTTCCTCCGGGCAGAGCATCAGCCACGGAGGAGCCTCCATCCGCTCCCCCCCCCCAGCACCATCCTGCCCCACAGAAGGGCACATCCCCACAGCTGCCCCACGTCCAGCCGCTAAACACCCCTGGAAAATTCCGATTTAAAGCCCCCATCTGAAGGATCCCAGGTTCAGCTCAACCATTATGTAGTTTAACTCTGAAGCCGCAAGAGTGGAAGAATCTAAACCCAAAAGCTAATAAAGAAAAAGAAGTCAAAGACTAACCTTCAATCAAATTACAGCTGGCTCCATCTGAGCAGCAGCCGAAGCTCTGGAATTATTAAATGAGCTTCAGAAGAGATTTAACTAACCCAATTCCACTGCAATGCTTTATTTATGGTATGCGCACCGGTCCCAAAATATTTGCTAAGGTTCTTCTGTTTCCTTTATTGCTTTTGCATATTTCTTAATCAAATGCAACAGGCATAAACCCTAGGGAGGCTGGGTGATTTTAGGCTGTGGGTTTTTTTAATATATATATATATTATTTACAGCATTGCGTAATACAGTGGCCTAAAGTTCCTTAAAATAGAAATTAGACATCAGGAACGCAATATCCTAAATCCATGCTATACGTGGATTAAACAGAAATCAGGACACCGGCATCGACTTGGAACACCATAATTAACTCCTAAAATGGCATTTTAATGGTCTCTGCCCTTCTCCAGCTTGGCAATAGCATGTATAATTACTCTCTTATTAGCTCTCCGCGTCCTTCCCTCGCGTTCCCAATTTAAAATTAAACAAAAACTCTTCTGTTGGAGTTTGCCTTGAAGAAGTCTTGTTTTAAAAGGATTACCCGTCGCTGAAAGCAAACTGGAGTCCATAAAAGGAGGCTTATTCGTGCACTCAAAGCCTATTTCTTTAGGTACCTAATGCACACCTGGATCTTTAAAAAGAAAAATCTATTTGAATTTTCTTACTGAATTAGCTCGATAAAGTAAATTTTATCACCCATTACAATTTACGCCGAAGCCACTTCAGCCCGCCCAGTATTTCTCCCTATAATCCCTCTCGCTGGAGGCTCAATTTAATAAACAAAGGCGGCTCTAATAATTCAAATCTTACTTTCAAAGCTGCGATGTGCCTGTCAGAAGCTTTCTGCCAGGGAGCCAGAACATTTCTTCACCCTCTCGCCGAGGCTTTGCATACCTTTAAGCCCCGCGTCTCGCCTTTTGAATGCTGATAACTGCTCTGCTGCTTCTCTCTCCTTTCAGGGATTAAACTCAACCACACGGACATTTTTATTAGTCCATCACACACCATTAGATTGTCAGCTCGTCTTCCACGAGTCCCTCTTTTTTTTCCCTCAATAAATAAATAAATACGTGGCCTTGAAAACCATCTTCATGACAAAAATACTCATTTTCTTGGCGTTTTATAAATAAACCGGAGCAAACAAAGCCAAAATCCCACCAACAAAGCTCATTTCCCCCCCCCCTCTCCCTGCTCCCCCCCAGCCAGGCTGCAGGAGACAAGCATTGCTCTACACACATGTATTTTTAAAGAGCGCGCAGTCCGTTCGCATCACATCTACCAGAAAACCCTTCCCTTGGCTCCCCCAAGAAATTTATTTGTATTATTTAAGAGTTCACCCTCTCCCTTCAAGTGGCAAGGCCAGGACCCGCTTCGCCCCCCCCCCCCGGGCATCCTGGAACAGCCCCCAGAGAAGAAATACAAGTTTTTAACTGGAGAAAAGCAGTGATTTTTTCCACCCAAGGCACACGAAGGCTGGTGCCAACCCAGGTGCAACGTGCCCCGTGCCAAGAAGATGATTCCCTGGTGTCACTTCCTAAGGGAGCTCTGGGTTTTTAATACCTCCCCTTACTTTTTGTCAGTGTTTCTACTGAAGGGTGAATCAACTTTTTCATACACCCTCCTTCTCTCCAACTCCAACCTGCCACTAATGGGCCTGAAATGTCCTTCATCCAGGCTGTGCTTTGGCACAATTTTTCAACCAGCCCTAAATTGAGAAAAAACAGCTGGCACCGCAGAAATTCAATTTTTGCCCAAATTGAACTCATCTAGAGGATTCCGCCCACACAAATCTTTACCTTGTGTCTCACTCCCAAGTTTTAAACGCACTCAAGACGTTTGAGATGGTTGACTTAAAAGGCACAAGACCCACCGAGACGCTGGATTTGCACATTCCTTCTATTTTTCACCATGGGCAGCAGAAATATCCCAGCACCTCTTCATCGAGGAAAATATCGGTAAAAATTCCAGAGACTGTTGTAGCCCAGTTCAATGCTGCTGCTGGGCTGGTGAGATACGATGGGTCGGTGGAGAATAAACATGGAGCATCCCAGCAACAGCTTGGATGCGGTCGGGAGAGTCAATCTGGCCAAGATGGGTATCTGTCTGCTCCTGGCTTGTGGAAGGACCAGCTGCAGAGCCTGGAAATAAACCCAGGAGATGCCTGAAGGCTGAGCATGGAGCAGCCAGGCAGGGGCTGAACCCCCCTTCCCTTCCCCCCCCCCTTGCAAGGCAAGAGGTGGCTCATGAGAACAGCTTGTGGTAGGGGCTGGATGAGGGCATCGTTCCAAGAGCCCAGAAATCCCCATGGGTACCTTCAAAAAGAGGGATGAGGATCCTACCACGGTCAGACATTGAGTCAGCTCCACCAGGACCATGGTGAGTGGAGGGTGAGGGGACAGGAACCACCAGGAGATGGCACGAGTGACACTTAACACATCCCCAAAGGGATGGAGATTGGCTGGTTTCCATCCGGAGGAGCCCAAAGCCAGGTTGGAAGCAGCAGCCCAACGTGTCAGCTTCCTCAGGGGGCACCACAGCAGAAAATCTGTTGACTTGCAGGATGAAGGCAAAATTCACACAGACACAGAGCTGCAGTTATCCAGGGCTTTCACAGGTACAGGCAAAAAAATTAAACATTTCCAACCATCAGTAGAGAAGTTTTCGCTCTCTGGTCCGAGCCATCTGCTCCACTCAACGTGACTTCTCCAAACTCAGTGCTGAAATGAAGCTTTGGATCTCCCCCTTTTTTTTTTTTTTTGATTGTCTTTCTGGAATCCCAGTGATCCCAGCAGGGTTTGGTAAATCATGAATACATGAACCGGCCGATCCCAAGCCTTTGCTCCCAACCTGCAATTCCAGCCCGGCAGCGGCATCGGACACGGCGTTAACAACCCGCTGTGCCTCCACGCAGTCAAACAGCAACAGGTCCCTGATGCTTTCAGAGCCACAAAACAAAACAGCCAAAAAAACAGGCAGATTTTTCCACAATCAAATTCCAAGCTCCCGCCTGACGCTGAAATCCTGACTCTAGTCACAGCCTAAGGCTTTATAAAACACTGTGGGAACGCAACACCCTAAAAAGCAATTAAAACAAGCAAAGACTTGCAACGTTTTTTTTTTTAATTATTATTATTTAGTGATTTTTTTAATTACTAAATTTAATTTTGAATATATTTTTAAATTAGATTTCGAGAAAAAAAGGACTACTTGTTGCACAGCTTGCCTTCAGATGTACAGCCTTCCCAGTAAAGGTTGGGCAACAGCCCAACTCCCAGCTTTTGTACCGAGTTTTAAAGGTGCTCCCTGGAGGGAACTTCCCAGAAAAGAACAAGACTTTTCCATCTCCGATAACGAACATTTCCACTGCAGGGAAAGCTAATGGGAAAGGGGACAAGCTAAGGAAAGCCAGACAGAAGACAAATAGCCAGCCCCACCAGGGAAGACTCACAGTAGGAGAAGCCAGAGGACTTCAGGATACGTCCCAAAGAGAAGGTCCAAAACTAGTTTAACTGATTTTATTCACATTACTCTCAGGAGTCCACAGAAATAACATTTTCTCTTCATGGCCAGATAGGAGGATTTGATCTCGTTTCTATGAAACGGAACGGTAAGATCTCATATTTTACTTCAGTGATCTATAAAACAGAATTTGTTGTTTCTAAAGCCCAAGATTATTAAGAGGGAAAAAAAATCCCTACTCTGCTTCCAGCTGTTGCACATTTCTGATGCTGAGCCACATCCACAGGCAAAAGCAGGACGCACAATTCCTCCTCTGAGCTGCGTTTTAAGATTCTCCCCAGTCAAGAATCTGCTGGGTTCAAGTTACCCAGTTCAGACCAGGCACCTGACCTGGCCAGAAACCCCAAAATCTGAATTATTCCTGCTCTCGTATGATGCCTGTGACCAACGTGGCTCCTCTGAATGTGTTATGAGACCACAAGACAGAGAAGGACGCCTTTTCCAGACCCTCCCAGGATGGTGGTATGGACCAGTCGGACCAGTGACGTGGAATCTGGGCAACCCCACATCTCAGCTCAGATGCCAAAGGCCAAAGACTCACGAGTTGAAGGTTCTGCCTCAGCCTGCGAGAAGAGGGAGGAGGAGGAACGGTGCTGGCACAGCATCCCAAACACAACTGGTCTCACACCAATGTTTGCTGTTTATTAAGAGGACTTTTCAATTTAAATAAGGTGGTTGAAGTGATGGCACCCAATTAACAGCTCAGTAGGAGGACAGCATTAATATTCCTGAAATATTTAAGCAGAGGTGGGATTCTAAACTGTCCAGAGCCACACGCAACAAAGCGGTACTGATACCGTACCATCACTTCAGTACCCGATTTGTGTCCTGTTCTGATTTTTGCCAGTGTTCAGCTTTACCCAACTCCATTCCCAGTGAGGAGGAATTTTTGGTCCCACAGAAAGAGGAACTGGCCAGACTCAAGCCCACGGGGTTGAACCCGACTGACCCAGGCGCTGGCTCTTGTGACAAGTTCCTCAATTTGAGTCACCAAGGCAGGAAAATCATCCCTCCTGGGCATTCAATCCCAACACAGCTGGTTTCGCTGACTGCAAATTAGTGTAAAATGGGTATTTGGAGTTAAAAAAACCACCCCATGACCATCTAGGCTTGATCTCCTTGTCCTACAAGGTGGTGACCCCAATTTTGTTCTGCACAGACCCCTACTCCCCAGTCACACAAACATTAACCTTGCAACCCAGAACGGTAGAATAAGGCTTTTTTTTTAAAGCATGTCCCATGAGAAATGATGGCAGATAGAGGGAAAGTGAATCATCCCGGGGTACCAAGGGGACCGAATCATCCCGGGGTACCAAGGGGAGGTGGTTTGGGATGCACAGAAGTGACATCAAACATCTCGCAGGACCTGCTGCGCTCCACGTTCCAAGCTCCATCCCTGGAAGGAGGAGCGAGTGCCAGCAGAGGGCACTCGGATGCCAAGAGAGGAGAGACCCACCTCCGAGTTTGGCCATTAGTCCTGGGGCCCTGGCAAACGCAAGACCTTTGGTCCAAGGTCTCATTTCAGGCTCTCCTCCAGCCACAGCAAACATCTCCCCTGCCAATTCCAGTTTGGAAGGGTCTCTGCCACCCCACACACTGGGCAGGGGTGGGTTTGCTTTGAAACCCCACTCTGGTCCCCGAGAAGTCTCCTTCCACCCTGGGGACCTAAGGGGAAACGTGCCCTAGTGTCACTCACAGCAGCTGTTAAAATGAAGGAGAATGCCATGTCACATCTCAAACCAAGGGTCTCGATGGCTATTTTTCACACTGCAACATTTTGCAAGGAAAACTTCAATCTTTCTTGGAGAAGGGGCCACCTTTATAGCAGCAAAATCTGAAATTCCCTCGTTACCAATCCCGTGGGGATTAAATCACAGTCTGTCCAGTCATACCTCGGCAAGATAAGCTCCGTTCTTTAAACCAAAACTCAACATAAGGACTGAAACCAGTAGGACCAGTCTCAAAGCAAGGCGGGGGAGAATTAAAAAAAAAAAAAAAAAAGTTTTACCAGGCAACAATCTTTCTGAAACAAGAAAAGTTTTTCCATCATTTTAAAGGAGTTGTCACAGCACGGATGAAGCCCAGAGGCAGAGTGTACACAATGAGCTGTGCACGGTATAAAATAGGTGGGATGAGAACTGCACGCTCCACATCCCATGCCAGGGAAAGCACAAACAGTTACCTACACTACAAGAAAGGGGAAGGTTGATACTGCTTTGTTGGGTTTTTGTTGTTTTTTGTTTTTTTTTTTCCTCCATTTACACAGGTTCAAAAATTTATACACAAGACAGGTTTTAGGATGACCCAGGAGGATTTAAGGCAAAAATCAGAGTGTGTGAGCAAGAAGGGTCAGTGTGTTCCAGCATCACAAGGACACACGCCAAGAGAATAAACCTGGGGCTTTAGCTGCAGGGCTCCAACACCCAGGTTTGCCAGGCACTGAACAGATCGACTTCTGACTCCCTGATACCTTGCCCTTCTATAAAGACACGTGTCAGGAGAAAAAGCAATTTAGAGAGTGGCAGAGAAACACAGCATCACCTTAAGTCTTCTCAACCCCCCAAAAAAGGCCATCAAAACGTGGCGGTTCTGTAAACCATCTCAAGCCATCAATATCATAAAACAGACATGCACACGCACCCCCCCACAAAAAAATATTTTAAATGTATTTGGGTAAGAGACTTGATAATTACATCTTTAAAAAGGTGAGAACCTGATAAATCTCACTCCTGCAAGAAAGACAATTTTTGCAAATTGCTAAAAAACGTGTCACAATTATGCATCACTGCAGCCTGCAGGGTCGTGGCAGCCCATTTGTGTATCTATTACTCCATAAATTTCACAGCTCACAAATACCAAGAATACTTTAATGTTACTAAACACCAATGTCAAGAGTTGCTTTTGTAAGAAAACCCAGAATCGTGCAAAATCCTCATGTCTAAAGCATAACCCTCACTGAATTCTCAGCTCTCTGACCCTCTCCCCTTAAAGTTTAAGAAGAAATTCACCTTCTATAGACATGGTACTTCTGTGAGATATAAGGCACCGAATATTTACTTCTAGATGTAGTTCAGAAATCAAATATGAGTTTAAGAACTAGATGGACATTGTGACCAGTCTTCTCCATGTTATACCCATAGAAATAAATAACCTCCTGTCCAGAGCGGTAATAAACTACAGTCAGAAATAAAGGAGCCCTTTAGTGAAATATTTAGTGGAAATAAGACCTGTGACTATCGAGGGAAGCATCTGGGAGGTGTCAAAACCAAAACCCACACCTTTTCTCACCTCTCACCATAGGGTGATCCTCCTCCTGCCATTGAGCATTCAAGGGGTTCAATACCACACATCCTATTTTCATATAAAGCCATCTCCCTACCCAAGGGAAGCAAAGATACACCTTTTGGTAACTACAAAGAGTTAAACACAGGGGCATGAGTGTATTTCCCCTCTTTTTTTTCCCACCCTGATGTTATTTTGTATATTATGCAAAGGAATCCAAGTGTTGCCTTAAATCTTCTGTAATTCTTCACGTTTCGTGATAACATAATAGAAACAGTTCTTTTTAAGAGTCTAATTCCCGTCAGGCTTAATATGAACATTCTGCGGGAGTGCTGCTCCTGCTTAAAAACAGGCATTAAACAGCTAAAACATTTGATGTTTGGAAACAAAGTTACCCATCTGCCAAGGGTTTTGGAAGCATTGCATACCAGGAAAGATTTTTCTGTTCTAAACCATTTCATGTTAAAGAAAAAAAAAAAAATCTCCAGGCATGCAAAGCTTAAAAATAATCCTTTCCACTTACTTCTGGCTCTGCCACGCAAAAGCGTTTGTTTACTGTGAAACGCCAGTTTTTCGTCGCAAAAAGCCACCCATCCCATCAGACCGAGTATTCAGATCTACCACACCTCTACGAAATAATGGCATTTATAAATTAATCATAACACTTAAAAATAACTGACCTACTTTACCCAACCACCTGGGATTTGCTTTGCGCAAGCGTCCAAGCGAGGAATTACCCTGGTGTGAAGGTGTTGAGCATCCAGCTGAGGCTTCATGGCAAGTTGCTGAAGAACCTGCACCGTGTCCACGCTCTGCTGCCTGTGCAAGGCTGCCGGGGGACTCAGGAACCACAGGACCACCACCAAGGTTGGAAGGGATCCCTGGAGACCACCCAGTCCAACCCCCGGCCAGAGCAGGGTCACCCACCCTTGAGATATTGCTCAGCATCAACGAGGTCCCCTCTCAAAGTCTGCTCTTCTCTAACTGAACAGCCCCAGGGCTCTCAGCCTTTTCTCAGCAGAGAGATGCTCCAGTCCCATCCTTAACCATGTTTTCCGAGGCTCCCAGTGCCAAGGTCCAATTATCTCCACCAGGTTTCCAACACGAGCGCTATGGTTGGGCAGGACCTCCCATCGGTGGCACACTCTTGCCCACTGAAGGTACTAGAAGATTCAGGCACAGAGCAGTGGTTGGCAGAAAGCTCACCGTCTGCTCAGGGAAGAGCTGAAAATAGTTGAAAAGAAGATAAAGCACCACATCCTTTGGTGGCAACGCTCCCATGAAGCCAGGAACAGGCTTCCAAGTAGAGTGGCTGGAAGACAAGCCCAAGATCCGGTGGCAGGAGCATCCTTGGGGTGAGAAGTAGCCTGGTGCTTGCGAGGCCACAGGCATTGAAAAGCATTTTTAGCCAGCAAAAAGGCAGCGTGACAGCTGTACCACCGGGTTGTGGAGGTGACCAAATTCTTCCCCTCCTCTAATCCTAAAACCCTGCTGGCTTTAAGTCACCACTACCATATGGCTGAGCAGGATGAAGCCGTTCCTTCCACCTACCCAAAAACGAGTAGCTTTTCCAACACTTCAGCTTCCTGGGAAATTGAGATTTTTCTGGAAGAGTACTCGGTGCACGGGAAATACAGCAAAACCCGGTAAGGTGTGGAGGAAGGTGGCTGTCAGGGGACGGAGCATCCAGATCTCTGACACCTCAGCTGTGGGACTGGCGTATAACTGAGATTTTTATCTCAACCCACCTTCTGTATGGCAGCTCTGGTGCAAATTCATGACACGGGCAAGGAAAAAAACCTACTCAAAACTAGTTAGAACATGAAATAGAGGTGCACAACTCTATTTAAGAAGAGCCTAAAAAAAAAAAAGAAGTATCACAACTCTAATTATACTCAGCACCTTCCTTCTTCTCTCACAGATGCCTCCTCCTTCGTTTTCTTCATTTTCCCTTCCAGTACAACCAGACGGTCCCAGTGGATCCCACTGGTAACTGAGCATCACCAAAACGCTTGCTGCCTTTGCAGTATGAAGTATGTGACCTATTTTGGGTTCTCAGCTACATGGAGAAACAGTTCATCCCAAGAAAAAAAAAAAACCAACCTCTATGTTAAAAAAAGACTTCTCCCATCCTGCAGAAGATGCCCTGATCTCATTTGTTGACATTTATCATTAGGAAGAGAGACATCTGAAAGCCCCAGGAGGAGAGTAAAGCTTCTTAGGGTTTTTAAGAAAGCCTACATTAAACAGCAGGGATGGCAAGAGCCGATTAGTCCTTCAGCTTGAGATCCACAGTACAGTTAACACAATGTTTTAGGTTTTTTTTTTTTATAAAAGAACTTCAGAAAATCAGCTAAGACAACACAACCAGGAGCCTTCCGTACTCAACTTGGTCTTCAGGTACCTTTATACCAGCAGAGCTTGATGAATAAATTCATCTTGAAGCCACAGCTCAACTTCTCAAAAAAAAAATAAAAATCAAAGTTGACATTTTTAACAATGTATCCTCAGGAAAAAAAGTTTTCTGCTTATCAAAAAGCAGAAATGTAAATCAAATGGGCACAGACCAAAAAATATTAATAGAACAGTGTTTTCCAAGTGCCCTCCACTACAAGCCACAAGTCAGAGTCCTGCTTTCTGAAGAGTACATTGATTTTAGAGAGGCTCCTACAGACGGGTGACATCTTCTCCCTTTAAAGTCTTGAGACACTCAACTAAACACCTCCAGGTCAGTCCATGGACCCCTCTTACAACCGGACACAAGCCTGCTCTTAGATAGTCATCTCAGTAAGCTATTTGACAATCAATCATTATATCTGTTCAAATGCTGCTTAAAACAAATGGTTA
The DNA here is from genome assembly GCA_026546715.1 of Gallinago undulata. Taxonomy (NCBI): domain Eukaryota; kingdom Metazoa; phylum Chordata; class Aves; order Charadriiformes; family Scolopacidae; genus Gallinago; species Gallinago undulata. The sequence continues at coordinate 40,521,432 of JAOTQQ010000071.1, read as the reverse complement.
GAAAGAAAAATGAAGCCAGCAGCCATCCCTTATTTCTTATTATTTCCTTATTCTGTCAAAACAGTATCCAGCCATCTCATACAACATCAAACCACACAAGGCAATTCAACAGCTTTTCAGAGAAAAATATGAACAAAAAAACAACCACAAAACCTATCTCAACTGACCCATAGAAATAATGTTTTTATTTCTATGAGCATTTTTTTGCAGGAATTAATTGGTACCATTTGGTATTGTTGAGATTTCTACAGAAAATCCAAATATTCATTAGATGTTATAACTAGTAAAATAAGCTCATTCTGTTGAGATTTAGACTTCCCTTTTTTTTTCCTCCAAGAGAAGGAAATCAGCAAAAAATACTCCTTCAGGAAAAAAACACCCAGGAAGAAGCAGTGAAATCATTTCACTTTCCACGTGGAAGCCAAAGTTTAAGGGGAACAAAAGTGCCTTTTCCAGCACCAGACACACTTACTGAAGGAGAGTTCAACCTTTGGTGTCTCCAAGATAGAGAAGCGCAAATAAAGATCCCAAATTTTCTCTTCCAAGGAAAGCCCTGCAGCTCTGGGAGCTCCTGATAAATCAGTTCTATTTCAAAACTGTCCGGAATTTCCTGCAGACCTTAATGCAATTAAAAAGAGGAAAAGAAACGCACCAAAAGCCCCATTTCCCACGTGAGAACAGTTTGGGGTCACTGCTACCAAACCTACCCTCAAAAAAACCACACAGCCCAAAATAAACTCCCCAGTACCCCACGAGGGATAGAAAAAAAACCCCACTCTAATCCTCTGGAATAGACTTTGTTTTTCAAGGCAAGGAGTGGGACAGAAAACACCGAGCTTGACTGAAGCCACTTTGGGAGCTAAACCAGGCATTAACCTTCAGTGCTCCCTTTGTGCAGAAGATCAAGTGCTCCACCACCAAGTCACGCTCATTTTACGCTCACTTCAGTTATTTTTCACCTTGTTTTTTCTGTCCATGAATTAGCCCTAAACCCCAGCAAACGTGGGTCACCACCGCTCCCGTTTGCAGAGCCTGGGGTGAACCCAGCACCTTCTTCAAGGAACCCCCTGAGAAGGAACATCAGACCCTCCCAGACATGGAAACCCTTCACTGGAGTGAGCTTCGTTAGGCAGACTTGGCTCCTTAACCAAATTACCTCTGCGTGTCCCTCCATCTGGATCCAAACTGCCTTTACAGTTGCTTCATAAAATCCTGTGTCAAGGTTTTTATTATAATGCCACAGGGAATAAAACACTCCTGAAGGAGCAGAGATCCACTGCTCCAAACTCTATATGGTAGATACTGCACGGGCAGCAGCACAGGTATTCCCTAAACATCTTAATTTCTAAAAGTGAGAACTTAGACAACAATAAATCCCCTAACTCCTGAAAAGGTGGCCAAGCCAATTTATTGTGTGACCAACAAGCTCCATGTAATCAAGAGGCTGTAAATCAGATTTTATAAGGTGACAGCAGCCAACTGGTTCCCGTATCAGGGGACACCGGCTGATCTTTAACTCTAATAACACCAGCAATATGAATGAGGAAAAAAGAAAAGGTGGCAGAGTTGAGATAAGGCACTAATTAAAAGCTCGTTTCCTTAGGAATTAGCAGTGAGCTTTCTTTAGAAGGATCTCATTACCATGCATTTTATCTGTCGCCTCCAATATCTCAAGTTCAATATTAACATTTAAAGCACAGCCCAGAAGCTACGCGGGGGTTTTCAAGTAAACTTTGTTAAATATTAGCCAGGTGGTTACAAAAGCCTTTCCATCCTGCAGCTCACTTGCCCGCTGCTTCACCCCAACTCCAAACAAGGGTCGAGGCTCACCTGCGGCTCCGGGGGCAAGTACGACACAAAATTTGGTGGCCACGAAATGGCAAGGAGGGATTAAAAGGGCAGCAGCAGAGAGGACGTGCCACGTTCCAGCGTCGTCAAGATGCCATGAAGGAAGAGGAAAGAAAAAGGGTGCCAAGAGTAGATGAGGTGGAAAAATAAATAAATTAAAAAAAACCCTCACCAGAAGGAAATGCTTTAGAAAGGCCAAGCAAAAACCCAGCGTGACCCAGGAAAAACTAAAGTTTCACAAGGCGCACCTGCATGAGCAAATAGTCCCCAAAATACAAGCATTTATTCCCTAAATTTTATTTAGGAGCATCAGGATTTTAGTGTTGGGGGGTGGAAAGAAGAAAAAAAAAAAAAAGGAAAATCAACAACAAAAAAAAAAAGGAAAATATCTTCCGACATTTTAGGTCTGGGGCACGAGGTTAACTTAAGCTGATGAGTCAACTCGCTTTGAAAACCAGCAGAAATTAGATCTTGCAGTTTCGACTGCAGCTCAGACATGAAAGCCAGTTCATTAAAAACATATCCCAGTACCAAAGTAACCGGTTTAAGGAACACCACAAGTACCTGGCTTTTAATCTTGGGGCTCAATTAAACGTTTGGAGAAAGAGAGCTACTTTAAATACAAACTCAGCGAAATTCAGCTTCTTATTTCCCTTTTCTTAGCGAAGAAGTAAAAACCCTGAGCAGAAAGAGAGAAGAAAACCAAAGACCCTCATCAGGTTTGACCATCACGCACTCACGTTACAATGGTACGACGCCACTCCTGTCGAATGTTATTTTGGGGGGCTTTGGGGGGTTTTTTTTAAACACATTTTACCCATTTCTCTGAAGCAGTCACCTGAGCCCTCGTGTTTACAGCAGTGCCCAGCCTACCCCACGTTCTCCCCGCCGGAGCAGCACTATAGGCTCGGTGTTACAAACAGGAGAGCCATTGTTAACGAATCAATTGGACAATGAAAGAGCTAAGGACACTTGTCTTACAGAAAATTACTGTCAAATGCTGCCAGACCCAGCTTTCCCTCTGTCTGGGCCACCAGCCAGTTACTAATCATTTCAGGTCCCTACTAATTTTTAGCCACGTAACACGCTGCGCGGTACAAAAAAGGGGAGGCTTCGTCCAGGCAGTGCTTTAAGATACTTTTATTGATCATTAAAAAAAAAAAAAAAAACAGAAAAAGGAAAAAAAAGCATCCTAAACGTAGACAGGGACATTACTACCAGCCAAAAAGTTAAAGGACTTCCCGAGGCACCACCTGAAGGGACAAGGTGCCGGTTTCACCTTATTAAAGTAAGTCTTCCTGCCTTATTAGAGCACGGTGCCAAAAGCCATTCCACAAGCCGGGCAGACAAAATAACCATGGGAGTTATGCCCCGGCTCGATAAGAAGGGATTCACTTCTCTAAAAAGGTACAAAGAGCACCTGGATAATCGAGCTGCCTTTGACCTCAATTATTTCTATCGATCTCCAACTGTATGGGAAGGGTCAGAGATTGACAGGAGGGAAAACAATGCCTTCAAATAAACAGGAGTGGAATATTTCACCCAGATTTCACAACTATGCCAAAGAACATCTTAGCAGGGCAAGCTGCCTCTACAGATACAGTAAATATTGTTAAGGCTTGTTACAACTGGCCAAGTTTAGGGGTACATAACGTCCTTTAAAAACCTTTCTTGCTTGGCCAACTCTAACCAGGAGAACTATTAACTACTGGCAACTCCTGTGTCTAATGGAAGAAGCCAAAAGGCTCAAGATCCTAATAGCATATAAAAAAAAAACCCAACAACAAATAACCAACCTCCAAAACCCCACACTTTCTGGCTCTGAGGTGCCACATTCCCCTAAAGCCGACAAGCATCATGTGGAAGAACTGGAAGATCACGCTCCTGTACATACAGATCCTCTCCAGCCACCTGGGAAGCTGTGAGGCCTTTGCACCATTAAAGTTTTGCTTTAAGGCAAAATATACGAGCTGAAACTCACACAATTGCATCGTGATGCTCCTGCAGTGCATCCTCCTTACCATTCTCAGCATGGGCAGAAGCAGAACAGCCCACAGATGCTCAGACTTATCTACAACTACCGCATAAACACGTCTTATTTGTGTTCTCCTGACTTTGCCTTACGATAAGATGCCCCAAATCCCTTTCATTCTGAGAGATCTCCCACCATTTCCCATGTGAGGTCCGTGGGAGCTGATGAGTGTGTTGTGTTTTGAAGGAAGACAATGACACGTATGATCCTGGAACATACCCTCCTCATCACACAAGTGCTCACCTGTACTCGTTCTAGCTGTTACAAAAAAAACACAACCCATGGACATTATTTTTATTTCCCCCTTCCTAGAGAGTGTGTTGATGAGGTTTTCTCCTCTTCACACCATTCGAGTGGGTGTGAATTCCAGGAGGCAAAACAAAGAGCACATATAGGCCACGTCTCTTTGAATTCAGTCCCTTGAAGGAGGATGACTGTTCCCACACTTACATACCTCCAGCACAAAACCCAATTAGCTGCAGCCTTCCTAACCAAGCTCATTTCCTCTCCTTACACCTCCTAGAGCTCCTTTGATCCTTCAGGTAGATAGTTTTACAGGCGGTTGTTACTTCCCTGATTCCAGTGAAGGGAACCCCACCATTGGCTGGGAAAGAAGCGGTTTCAGAGCTTCCTTGGACAGAACCTGACACGCTTTAGGTTCCCAGGGAAAAACTAAGGAATAGGGAAACATTCCGAGTTGAGTTCAGCTTTATGAACGCCTGGCCCAGCAATCCCAGTGCCTCCACAGCGATTTTGGTATTCCTCAACATCCCAGGTGCAGACACAAACGTACACAAAACACTCACACGGAGCAGAAGAGCAGCCATGCCCCAGCGGGGACGTCCCAGCTCCTTCCCAGGCCACCTCAGCCTGTCCCCAGAAGCCACATCCAGAGTGAACAGCATCTCCCTCTGTACCGGGATGCGACCCCTGAAGATCCTTGCATCCCTCCTGCCCATCAGAAGCCAGGTTACACAACACAAACATAATTCTGTATTTTTTTTCCCCATTCTCAGCCAGCTACTGCGCACAAGCAGAATCACAGAATCTTCATGGTTGGAAGGGACCTCTGAGATTATAGAGTCAAAACACACAACCAAACCACCACACCACACCCACAGACATAATCTATCAATCTTGGGCACCAGAGAATGCCCTCAAGTGCTGCATCTACACGTTTCTTAAATCCCTCCAGGGATGGTGACTCCACCACCTCCCTGGGAAGGCTCTTCCAGTGCCTGACCACCCTCTCAGCAAAGTCATTCTTCCCAAGATCTCAGCTAAACCTCCCCTGCCCCAACTCCAGACCATTCCCTCTGCTCCTGTCGTTATTCCCTTGGGAGAAGAGGCCAACCCCCACCTCTCTACACCCTCCTTTCAGGGCAAGGAGGTCTCCCCTCAGCCTCCTCTTCTCCAAACTGAACCTGCCCAGTTCCCTCAGCCTCTCCTCGTGTGACTTTTTACGCCCAGGCAGGTCAGAGCAGCTCCAGAAGAGCTTTGCTTTTGGTATTTCCAGCTTTCCCAGATGGTGGAGGAAAGAGGGAGCGTGCTGGGGTTCACAGACACCCCCAGGGGTGAGCAGAGACCCCTCCTCTCCACAACAGGGGGTGGAAGCGAATCGTGGGAAACCCCAACGGGGGGTTGGTTTTAACTGCTGGGGTTTGGGTGGATTTTTGATGCCACGGGACACACACACTTAGACTGAAGGAGGATCCAGCAGTGAAGAGCCACCTACCCCCTTACCCAGCTCTGCTAACCCTGCGAGGGGACCAGCACCGGAGCCGAGTGAGGAGAGCCTTGCAAACAGCAACTTTGTTCCAAAAACCACTAAATTAATCTGTTTTTCACCATCTTACCATCCACATCATAAACCTGGAAGAGGAACCTCAGCTTGTCCGTCTCATTCCCGTGCACGAGCAGGCTCAGGGCTTCCAGCAGCTCCTCCAAGCTGATGGTCCCGCTCCCGTCCGAGTCGAAGAGGGCGAAGAATCTCTCGGCGAAGAAGGGCTGCGGGGAGGGGGACAGAGGCTCAGACAGGGGGTGGGGTGGGATGCTCTCCCCACCACCCCACATCCTGGTGCCACAAACAAAGCTCTCGCCACCAGCCGGGGGGAATCGTCCGGCAAAAGCCAAAATTCAGGGGGAGGGTCTGAGAAGAGGAGGGAGGAACGCAGGCTGCGTTTTTGGAGGGGTGTGTTGGCACCCAGGGAGGGGGAGGGACGTGGGATGGGATGGGATGAGGCGATGAGGGAATATTCACTGGGAATAGCTAAGCGTGGCGGAAGGCAGACCGTGGGCATCCGATGGATTTTGCAGGGCGGGTGGTTAATCTGTGTTTTCCACTCCTATTCACCGCACAGGACCCCCGGGTCTCTCCCCCCCCCCCACGTCACATCACCCAATTCTCTGTTTAAGCTTCATTTTTCTCTAAGGACAAGAAGCCACAGCCCCGTGTCGGGCTGCCGGTGCTGCCCGGAGGAAGGGACCCCGCGCCCCAGGCCCCCCCTCACCTCGGTCTCCCCCTCACCCCGGGCCCCCCCTCACCTCCTTCACTTGCAGAGCGGTTTTGAACTCTTCCAGGTCGATTTCTTTGTCCTCCCCGGCGATGCTCCCGAACTGCCTCGTCACCCACCGCAGCCACTCGGCGTCCTCGGCCGCGCTCATGGTGCGGGAACCTGCGGGGGGGGGGGGGGGGGCACAGTGTGG
>JAOTQQ010000071.1:40475514-40491098 GCA_026546715.1 Gallinago undulata | reverse complement strand
GTTCAAGGGCAGGTTGGAGGGGGCTTGGAGCAACCTGGTGTGGTGGGAGGTGTCCCTGCCCAGGGCAGGGGGGTTGGGACTAACTGATCTTCAAGGTCCTTTACAACCCAAATCCATTCTGTGAGTCTATGAAAATAGCCAAGCCAGTTATTTCTGCTGAGGAACAACACATCTGCTAATCACATGGCACTGGCAAAACGAAATTTCAATACAAAAGCCTTAGGAATATATTTATATAAAATAATGTTAAATTTAAAGATAGCCCAAAACAACTTTCATGCAAATTTCATAGAAACTGAATGCTTCCTAGTCCAAACTTGTGTACAGTATGGGCTTTACCTTATTAATTTATTCTAGTCTTAAAATCAAGTATAGCTATCAAAACTTATGCTGTGCTCTATGCACATAGCCCCTAGGCAAAAGGGAAAATAAAGTCTGCTTTGGGATGATTTATGTTTTCTAAACGCGTGAAAGATGAACAAACCGTTTCTAGAAATCCAGAGACGCAAAATTCCAGAGCCAGAAACATAAGATAAGACCCTGCAAACTGCAGTGGATATGGCCAGAAAAATGTTAATGCTAACAAAGTGCTGCTGTACCACATTTCTTGTTGGGCAACGAGTTAAAAGCACTTTAACACAGATGACACTCGCCAGACAGTCACAGTCATCCACACAAAGAGAAGACTATTTTGCTGTTGCTTTTGGAATATCTGACCGTGTATATTAGGCAACAGTTTCATTTCAGTGCTAAGTTACAGCCACACCAACAGCCAAGTCACATACACTGACATTGAAGCAAGAATAAAGGGGAAGGTTAAAAACATTGTGGCTGTTGTCTAGATACACGTTTAATATTCATTCTTCAGCCTTAAAAGAAAGCCTCGAGTGTATTCACTGCTATTAACGAAGAAATAAGAAGCGGGTATGCTCATCACAGCAAAAAAAAAAGCTTCCTAAAACAAGCTAGTGGTAGGTCAACCCCAAACCAGTCCTTTCCATCAGCTTCAGCAGATAAGCAACTGGCTTCCACTCTGCTACTCAGTATTGCAAGATATTCCTTCTAACTTCAGTTGTGAAATAGAAAGACTCCAAAGAGGACTCAATACATTATTGTGCTCACTGACCTTCACTCGCTCATGAACCTACCGCATCTGAAGATGACACGGTCCAGTTTTGGTCATGGTGACACCAAAGGATATGGACCATGCTCCAGTTTCCCCTAGGCACAGACCATTCCAGTCCTCCTTTTGAAATGATCTGGAAATCCTCAGTTACTGGTCTCCTGCTGAAACGATGGTACCTGTCAAAAAAACAAACCTTTTTCCCCATTGTCTTCTGCTCTCCATGTAGGATGGAAATCCCTCAAAGGTGATGGTAAAGGCTTGCAACAGCCTATTGCAAAAGCCTACCTGACTTTAGGGTTACCCCACTGAACTACAGCTCACTGGGAACACTCCCTGGAAAACAATGGCATCTTGCAGAGATCCGAGATTGGAGGTGATCAAAGAATCGCCAAAGAAAATGTAAAATTATGAAAGGGCAGGGCAGATCCAATTAATCACTGCAGTTGAGGTGGGCCTGCCTGCATTAAAACATCAACAAAACACTAAGGATCTGACTTGCCCGAAGAAGATCACAGAGGGCAAGCAATAGAAACAATTTCAACACTTTAACCATCAATTAAAACCAATGGCTTTCAGTATATGTGATCAACTGTGCAAATGCTCTGTAAATCTGTGGGTTCCCACCCTCAGCCAGGCCTCAGGTGAGCAGCAGGGGGATTCCATCTAGAAGAGGTGGCCAGAATTGAGTAAAAGAGAGAGCTGTCAACAGAGGGACCACCACCTGTATGCTTCTCATCAAGAATTAAGGGCAGTGCCTACATAATTAAATAAAAGATTCAAATAGTATCTCCCTTTGAATTAATTTCCTACCCTCAGCTTCGAGTCCCACCCGCATTTCCCTCGCATTCAGAGATGCTGAGCACAGACATATCGTGAGTATTTACAGAAGGAAGGTGGAAAGCTGCAACAAGCTGAAGATTAAATCAAGGGGAAGATATTCTGCTGGTGTCCATGAAAACCAGAAGCTGGCAAGCCACTATCTTAATTTTAGAGGAACAAAAAGCCACCTTCAGTACTTTAGTAAATAATACATCAGAATCCCTCCATTTTACCTCACAGAATAAAAAAACCAAAGGTGGTTTTGTATCGTTGTACTGTCCTTGTACCTTTCCTGGTACCAGAACTTACCTTTAGAAAGCTGTATGCAGAGATCTATCTTCAAATATACACAGCCAAGTATATCAGAGCGGTTTAAAAGTTCACAGGCATACTAATTAACACAAAACACGCAAGCCATCTGACTTCTCATTTGCATTATTGCTTCTCATGAGCTTGTGCGCGAACTAGATACACGCCCAGCAGAACAGGTCTAGCTCCTCTGCACCCACAAGAACTCAATTTGCATGGGTGGCCAGAGCAAAGGAGCAGAGACACTTGGCAGCTCTGCATCCCCACGTGCTCCTTCTGCTTTTCCCCCCCAATCTGATCCTCTAAGTTCACCTATTTCCTCAGATCAACACTTGCCTTTCATTATGGGCACACTAATTCACGCTAGCTGCATTCCTGCATGTTCTGATGCCTGGAGTAAGATACATCCAAACTGCCAACTGATATATATATATATATTATTTTTTTTTTAATATTTTCGCACAAATTAATTGCCTGACTGACCTGTGGAACTGCCTCGGAAAAAAAAACAACAAAACAAAACAAAAAACCAGAGGGTGGTTTTCCACTTTCCACATACAGAAACAAGGATGTGAAAACGCAAGTCGTTTTGCCCACACTGTGGTTATTTCTACAACTCTCAACTACCAGAAGAACGTAAAACATTAATAAATCACAAACATCCATTTCCCATGGTTTTCCACTCATGAGGCTGAGATAGGAAAGCAAATATTTAAGGAACAATGACAGAAAGAGCGCATTTTTTAACATTACTGTAAAAACAGCAGAAGTAGACATAAGAAAATAAACAAGGTTGTATCATTTTGTATTTTCAAGAAAGAGGCTATTCATGAAGTATGGAGCAAAGAAGAAGAATGTATTTTATTCCTCCCCTCATGGGGCTTTTAAGTACACACAACATATCGCAAGCTCTGGGAATTTTCAAAGAGAATAATGCAGCACATAAGCAGGAATAACATTCCCTCGCTCATCTCCAAGCTCACATTCCAGCAGAAAGATCTCTGCTCTGAGCTCCATTCAGGAGACACACAGGAGGCCGAGGCGCTTTGTACGGTTATTATCTGAAAAGTCTGACCCCGCAACAAACGACACCAGAGAAGAAAGCTAAATTATCCAAACTTTTATTTCAGCATTGTGCACTCAACAGGGTGTTTTGCAGATCTGACTAAGCAGCCGCTCTGCTGCTAGGTAAGCCAAGAATCTCTGATCCTGTTTGTACAACGCTGAACTCCAGCAGGCAACAGGGTGAGCTGTGAATTTTCTGCGAAGCTCATCTGATTAAATCACATACTATTTTTGTATTAGCGTTTCTGTAAGGGAAAAATCACTTCCATTTACCCAAACGCAAATTTGGCTTAAACAGAAATGGGAAGACACGATCCATACGAAGAAAAACAAATACACAGGACCTAGCTGACCTGTTTCTCTTTGCAGTGAAGTCTTTTTATGCTTATCAGGTGACAAATCCTTTTGGTATATTCACTATTTAATACCCACCACTTAGGTTTTGCTTTTGTCATATTTAGAAGAAAATAACATGTAATTTTCCAAGGCCTAGAACAGTAGTACTGCACTCAATTAGGATAACGACTAACAATAAGAAATCCTTCCTCTCTTTTTTCAACCCAAATCTTTTTGGTTCCCTCCAGCATTTTTTTTTTTCAGTCTGAAAAATCCTTGTAAGATTTTTCTGGATCCAGCATGGGAAGAGTTTGCTCCTCACTCTTTGCAGCAGCACTCTGGGAGCGTGGGGATGGGAAGGATGGAGGTTCAGCCACTTGGCCCATTGACTCGCTTTTTAATTATTATCTGATACATTTATGCTTCTTTATGTTTTCTCTAAGGTTCAGGATTCAGCAATGAAACTGAGATGAAATGGATCAGAAAAGTTAGTAAAAAAATAATTATTCTTGTTAATAAAGAACAAGTCCAGAGAAGAAGAGCTAAGACTATCTTTGTAACAGATCTCAAGTATAAAGGCACTTCACAAAAATGAAGGCTGAAAGGGGATAAAATTCCTCCCTCTACATACCTAAGGGATAAATAGCAGAGAAGCAACGCCATTCTATGATTCTATTTGATCTAACAGATATTGTGACTACAAGGATACAACCAAATCAACATAAAAAAAATGAGATGGCTTTTATCCATCAGAGCCTTTTGAACAGCCCCAGCGTCTTTTCCAGTTCCGTTTCCAGATCAAGACCACGCAACCTCCCTGCCCTGATCACACTTCCCTCTAGGAATAGTTTTTCCTTGACATATTGACCACCGCAGCTACTTATTACTACTGCCACTTCAATCACGTAAATATTGGATGGAAAGAAGGAGCTAAATAACTCTATGGAAAGGAATCTAATGGCTGCAGAGAAATGAGAAGGTGAACTCGAGTCAGCAGCGTTTGTTCATTCTGACAGCAGTGCTGTGCTTTATGGGGATCACAGAGAAATCTAACCCAGGGCTGGAGCAGAGCACCCCGCTTCGGAATGCTGCGTACCCCATACCGACTGTACACAGAAAGGTAGTGAGAACGATCAGATGTTCAGCAAACAACCTACAAGGAAGGGCGGAAAAACAGAGGAGGCTGGCCTGACAAAAGGACCATAAAGTCTGTAAATACTTTAAATAAAGTGTTTAAAAAAATAAAAAAGAAATACCTTTTTTTTTTTTTTCTCCTGTTTGCAGCCTGTGCAAGAAGAAATGGGCTTACACTGCAGCAAGGAAGACTGGGGTTAGACATTCTGACTAACAAGGACAGCCGGGAACCAGAATAAATTATCAGGGAGCAGAAATTTCAGTGTAACTTACCTCCCAGAACAGCCCACAACCATCTGTGAGGAATAGTTACGTGTAACCAACCCTGCCCCGAAAGGAACCGTGGACCAGGTGGCCTTCCACACTTCTGAGTCAATGTTTGATTATTTCATCTTCTAACATTATTTATTTGTTTTACTATAATACCTATAAAGTCTAGCCACTGACTCATGCAGAGTCCTGGGATGGGATAAACATGTGACAGAAATTCCACAACGGGCACAAAAGAAGAAATATAAGAGGCAACGGTAGAACAGACAGGTAGGGAGCCAAAACAAACAGCATTAATAGTCCCAACAGCACGTCAACAAATAATTCTGAAGACTTTTGCAGTCATCGTAGTAAAGGGAAATTAAGGGCTGTTTAGGAGAAGGGGTGGCTTGTGGGATACTCCTCCTTGTATAAAAATAATGGTTTTAAAAGCAACTGGCAGACAATGGAGGCTGGCACACTGTGTCAGGCAGAACTGGTGGCTGACTAAGGTGAGGTGATGAGAAATAAGGCAGTGTGGGATCTGAGATAAAGACCTCCTATTGAAAGCAAAAGAGCAGAACAGGAGAAAGGGATGAAATCCCAAACCCCAATCCCGTACAATGCCCTCCACAGCATCGCCCCGCGTGGATGTAACACATGACAAAATCTGTCAAGTTAGAGAAAATAATACTGGAAGGGGCAATTAATTAGATGGTAAGATGTTGTACAAGTTGCAGATGGACAAGGACCTCACCATTTAAGATTTCATGTAGAAAGAATTATGTAAGTTTAGACAACCCTCCTCCGAACTGGAGAGAAGTCCTATTTCAAAGATGATACCCAATTTGAATTTGCATAAGCAAATAAGGCTGTTTCATCTGCCGTGACTCAGACCGTGAAGGAAGACAGGCAGAGGATGGGAATCTCCAGTTTAACAGCATGATGCATAAGCTGATGTCTCACGTACACAGACACTTGCAGAAAGACAAAATGAAATTTTAAATTGTGTCAGAAAAACAGAAGTAGGTAAGGCCAGAACCGCTGGTATGACCACTCGGTTCACGCTTACACAAAGTGAGGCACAGGGGAAGCAAGATAGCGACTGCAGTCTTACTTTGCTGTATGTAATCGAAATGTGACACAGTAACGAAGAACCTAGGAAGGTGAGAAGAGAAATGCTGGTGCCCAGCCACACATGCCATGGCAAAACCAAAGTCCAGAAGCATGACTGCTAGAGGCAGAAGCGAGACGATCAAGGAAATTTCTGCTTCTAGGAATAACCATGTTTACCTTGGCTTTGCACCACGTTGTATGTAGTAGACTGACCAGTTTAAAGAGATTTAAGAAAAGCAAGACATCGTAACCCCTTCTGCTCCGAGATAAAGTTCAGATTTGACCCGACCATCGCTACAGTTGAGCTGTGAATTGCAACCTCAAATGATTTATCATCTGCGAATGGATGTCTCGAGACAGAATGGGTGACAGAGCCATTTACTGAATGTAGTCGTTCCACGTTAACCCCCAGCCCCAGGCTTGCCCACACAAAACACCAACACTTTCTTGTTTTCCAGGGGACATTTTTCACCTGCAGTTTTATGCAAGGCTGAGGCACCACATAAACCTCAAGCTGCAAAACGGGGCGTGTACCACTGAACTTTAAAAGGCATTACATCTTTCTGGAGGGCTGGGAACAAGACAATCACATCGTCATTTATATATTCCTACGCAATTAAAGCAAAATCTTTTGTTCAGATCACAGAACTCAGCTGTGTCAATTGAATTGCTCTGATTGAACTAATTGAATTTCAATTGCCCAAGTCTGGGTTTGAACAGTTTTGTATGACATTCAAAAGACTGAAGACTTCCTTCATAAATGGAAGTGTGTGTGCGTGTGTGTGTGTGGAGGGACAACAAATGATTTGGCTGTTACCCAGAAAATAACAAATGGGTGATGCATTTCACTGGAGCAGCACATCCAGTTTTATCTCTTGGTGGACGCCTCCGTTTATCAGGGTGTGTAAGATGCGCTGCCTGTGTTTGAGGGTCCTCTTTTGTGCGGAAAGAGGAAAGGACCCTCACTCTGCACACTACTGAAGCAAAACTGAACATTACTTACTCAAGTCCTGCTTCACCCCTGTAGCTATTATTGTGTTGGCAGACACGGAACGTACTTGAATTAGAGCTTGGACTTCTTGTAAAACTCCTGCTTTTGCCACCCAGAATCTCCATACCCACCTAGGAGGGAAAACAACATGACATGGCCACAAAAGGATTAGGATTCTCAATTATTTCCATAAAACCATTTATTTAATTAAATTGTAATTAAACGCCAGGCTAGATCTTATGGCTGATGTCTACCAGAAGCTTCTCTGCAAACTTGCTGTTTGCTCTTTATTCCCGCTGCAGAAGTAGAACTGTAAGTGGCTTATGAGCCAAAACCAAAGTGTGCACAAAGCCAATGGCAACAATTCCACGAACTCCACGAGCCAGGCCACCACATCCAGCGTGCTCTCGGCCTCCTGTTCAGCACCAACTCATTATGCTCATTCCAGGACATCACTGCTACTTTAAAGGCAACAATGGCACAGACACACACAAGAACCACGCTTTGTAACTTTCCAAAATGGCCCATTTACTTCATCTTTAAAATTAATTTGGTTTCGATAATAACTTCTACACTACAGAATTTGCTTCCTTCCCCTTTCATTTTGTCTCTGAATAAAGTATCCACGTACCCCAGCATGAGTCCAGCCTTCAACTTGCTAAATTAACTTTTTCTTCTCTTCCTCGGTGTCTCAAAAGTAGCTCCATTTATTTTAACAACTGGGCATTAAAAAAAAAAAAAAAAGGATGTAGGAGACACTCCACACACTTGAAGAGCAACCACACGTTTAAGGAGCAGCAGGTACCTTTAGGAGGACAGGAAGGGTAACTCTACCCTCAGTTAGGATTTACAAGTTCTCATCTCTACCCTTCCATTAGGCAAAAAAATTAACAAGTCACAAAGAAAAGCAGAGAAACTAAAGGATTATTAAAGTCTGTTTGTTAACCTACTTTGGAGACTGGAAAGACCTAATTGTTGAGGAAAAACACTCTGGAATGAGCTGCTCTCCTTTGACACCAGCTGAAACTGTGGTCTTCATTTTAGAACTAGAACTATATGTTTCATTTGCTTTAAAAGATTATTTAAATTTAAAAAAAAAACAACAGTTTTCACCCTGCTTCTGTGTTAGAGGTTTGAAGATGGCACAGAAAAAAGATTAAACTACAATATTCAGGCTTGGGGGTTTCATTGTTAAAAACAAAAACAAAACAAACCCACAACTTTCAGGCAAAAAATAAAGCCTGCAGAGAATCTTAATTTTTAATGGCATTTTCAAAGTGCAACATGACTCTCATTCCATAAACTGATAGCCATCTATGATGAAGAAAACATGCAATATAACTGCCACAAAAAAAGGTCAGCTTATTAGGGCTGAGTCCCAGTGCATTCTTCCCAGTAAAAGATTCTTCTCATTTGAACTAGAAATTTCTATTAAAAGGAAGCCTGGGTCTAGCAGAACATTGATTATCCTTTCTGCCCCCAAAGTTTTCAAGAGCTCCTAACTCTAAATTCCATTTTGGATCAAATCTGAAGTGTTCCATTCAACATAATTGGAAAAAAAAATATTAAATAAAACATCTTACCTGCAGTTTGAGGAATGGCAAATAGAAAGTATTGACAAGGAGAGAAGCAGAAAATTCCTATTTATCACAATACTGAAACAAATGTATTACTGAAATAAAACCTTGTGTAATCAAAGTGCAAAAAGAGAAGTGCAAAATATTTAAGGGTTGGGACTTTTTCCTTACTTGAATTCAACATGTTTTAGTCATTATCAGAGTTAATTCAGTCCCTCTGAATCCCTGCCCTTTCACTGTTACTCACAGAAACACAAAGCAAAGTCTTAACACCTCCAATTCCAAAATTTTGGCCCAGCCTGAACACTTTAGGAAATCCCGTGAAGCTTCGGTGTCAGATTGAAACCAAGCAGAAATAGCTCCATCCACATACGCTGGTGGGAAGTTGGCAAGTGGGACAAGGTATCACCCTTCTGCTCCCATCCTTATCACTGACACTACGACCAGTAGAGCACTGGACATGACAGATCATTTTTAGTACTGGCAGAAGTTACTATGGCAGCTGCACTGGTAATTACTATAGTGGTAACTATGTCCCATGAATCACATTCCTCTTGAAGTCCCCTGCCCAAGAACTGTCCTCACTTTCATCTTCACTACTTAAAACCGTCACAGTTGAGAGCTCCCACATCCACCGCGGCAAGATTTGGACAATACGCTCTTTCTACAGCAGGTGCTTCTTATTGTGAGTGTAAGAAACACACACTGTTCTTCTGAAGTACTTCTGCTAAATCAAAACCTGATCATTCTGTAAAGCATAAAAACTACAAGTACATTTCCTTTATTTCCTTCCCAGAAAAGAGCAGAACTGGACAAATACTCCCAATAGTTTTCTTAAAGTCCTAGTGGAATGGTAAGGCTGCTCTACTTTCGGGGCTTGTAAAAATCTGACATCATGTTCTTGTTGCTTACTCAGACAAACTGCTATAAAAAAAAAAAAACACAAAACAAAACAAAAAACACTCTTCTAACTTATCCCAACACAGAGATTTGCTAAGAATCTCCAATTTCTCTATTTTAATTACAGTCCTCCAAATATCTCGTCATCTTCAGGAACAGCTAAATCAGTCCCACAGACTCTTTTCAATAAACTTAATTTTATACCATTTCATTTCAACATCAGCATTCGCTGTATTTTCCACCTTAGTTACAAAAATCCATTAACATGTTTTTAGCTTTGAATTCTGGTATGTAACCCCCTTAAACTTTTTGTGCTAAAAATTGTCATTTTTCTTCCTTACTCCTGATTTTGTGTTTTATTTTGCCATACCACCCCTGAATTTATCAGCTCTTTTAAAAGGATTGTATCAGGAGTTTTGCAAGGATTTCAGATTTTCTCTTCCTCTTTTCCTACTTGGGTGTTGACTCACTCACAGATTTATGAAAGGCTACCAAAAAATAGAAATATAATGCTGATTTCCCCCCCCACCTCCTGTCACATGTCTAACAAGTTGTTGTATTTTGATTCTCTACAAACTACTCAGAAAAGCCACATGGTCCGCTCATTTGAATTCTAAGTTATGCTACATCTTCAATGTAGGATTTTTTTTTACTTTCACATTATACACGTATTTTTCCCCCATAATTATCCTGAAGGTCTTTCTAGCAACTAAGTTAATCCGTAGTATTTCTGGTTTAACAATGTCTAGTTCTTGAGATTTTACAAAAGTTGATCATGGACAGGGCAGCTTGTAAAAAGAAGACAAACAGCATTAAGAACGGCCAAATATTCAGTTACAAAATAAGTAGTATGTATTATAAGCCACTGGAACTAACTGAACAGTTATTTTTCATTTGTTAAATCCTGTACAGTAAAATGAAGTATCAAAGCCATAAAAAAGCCCACTTATTTTTAACAATGTCATCCTACCTTCATAATAAAATGATTAATGCTTCAGAAAAGAAATATGATTTTGCCTCTTTATGTGAGAAATTACCTGGTTGGCTACAAAACACCGAAGAATAAACTTAATGAATACTCTTAAAGCATCCTTTTCACAAAAAAGAGACAATATACAGTGCATCTTCTGGTTAAAAAACAAACAAACAAAAAACCCAACAATCAAAACCTCCAAAACTCATCTAAACCCTATTCTAAAAGCACACCAACTGCAACAACCAGTTTCAGCAGGAAATAAATAAAAACATATTTAACAAAGAGAAACTCAGGGGTGGGAAGTGGAAAACTGCAGAAGACTTGCAGAAAATGACATAAATTATTTTAAATACTGGTGTAGAAGTTATGGAAGGTTTATGGGTGTATATATCGACCAGTCTATTCCTGTAGACCTTCAAAAAATATGTGAAACGTAATTTCTTCCCTTGTTTTATTAATTATGAATTTCTACACTCCACTGGTATGCCTGAAATTGTGTAAATGAAAATGGAAATAACATCCTACACTCGACTCTGGAAAAAAAAAAAAAAAGCCAGTTTTGAGATACACCAGAAGCATTCACCTCTTTTTCTCTTAATTTGCTAACTTAAATTACTTTTTTAAATAACCTTTCTTCATTTCTTGTCTGTGCTTCAGAGTATCAATCTTAGGTGAAACACTGCTAGAAAACAGAATATTGTGACACAGATGTGGAATATTTGCAAACAATTAATGCAGAAACCAATGGGAATCGCTCAGGAGCCGCAGCAATTATACACTGGTCCCAGAAGCAAGCACTGAAAAACATATTGTTTTGAACTTGCCCAACTCCCTCAAAGGGCTGATTAAGTTTTAAAAATGAGCAAATAAGAGCAGACAAGAACCCTTCTGGGTTTAGACTTGACCACTCAGTTTACACCTTGTTAAATGCTACTGGAAGAGAATTAACCAACTGAACAACAGACAGAAGGCACAGCACAAGCCTCTTAAAACAGTAGTAAGCTCCAGTGATTATTCATCCAACATCTTGAGCTCTTCTTTATTTTTTTTTTTTCATTCTGCCTATAGGGCTCCTCTATTGATCTTAAGTGTCTCAAAGTACAAATCTGTGTTGCCAGAAAATTTACAGAGTTTCCCAATGCTCATTTTTGTCCCTTTTCTCCAGAATTCCTGGATACCAACAATCAATACTGCTCTAAATTCCCCTTAATGACCAACACTCCAGCTATGCTGGGGGGTGGGGAAGTGGGACAATTTAAGAACAGAATTTTCTCCTTCCAGTTACTGTATCTATATACACAGAAATGACTGAAGAAGATGTTACACAAAACATGAAGGAATGCATTGTCCAGATGCAGGAGGGACAAACAAGATACCAGCAGATCTACAAAGGAGTATTATAAGCCACAAAAAAAACAAAACAAAACAAAACAAACCAACAATCAGCAGCTCATTTCAGCAAATGCTCAGCTATCCAGCAATCTTAAACATAGAACACAACAGCATTTCACACATGATGCATATGCTTAGTGTACAGGAGCCCTTCATATGAAGCTTGAGTTAATGCAAGGCTGCAGTATTCATGTTAAAAAAAAAAAACAACACAACAAAACATTGAGAACCATCACCAACAAAATAAAAAAACCATGGATGAAGTCACCTAATTGGCCAAATTGCAGTAACATTAAATAATTTTTAATGCTAGATCAGAAAATACATTAAAGATAATCATACAGAAGTGCATCAACACCTAACTCGGGCTCAGCAATATCTGAAGAGTTTCTATAGTGAGTATTTTTAGTATTTTAGAGTTTGCCCAGGATTCTGACATACGATCAGCTTCAACACACAAACTTGTATTTAGTCTCCTTTTTATGTAGTTAACAACAGGTTACCCTGAGCAATGAAGAAATTGGACAAACATGTAAACCATGTACAAAAATCAAACATTAACCATGGCAATTACAGCGATTACTCACAATATTAACTTCTTTGTGCTTGAGCTTTAAAAACCAGAGCGTACAGATACGAACGGAGAATATTTTGATCTTCCATCAGGAGAGGGACCAGGGATCCTACAGAGCAGTTTCCCACCCTCGCAAGCCGGACTCAGACCACTTTTGCTGCTCCACTCCGTTAAGGACTCCGACAAGAGGCGATTCCAAACACTGTCTGTAGGCAGTATTTCTAATCAACGACATCTCTAACGGTAGCTGACAGCTTTATTCACAGAAACACATAATAAAAATTCCTCAGCTAAGACTTAGTATCGCTTCATCAAAATTTAACCGTTGCTTCTTCTATTACAAAGAGAACAAAACCAGATCTTTAGTTTAAATATGCATTTTTAAAGCCGATTTACTTTTTTTTCCTATCCTAAAAGCATTAGTCAGTGCAGTGACCCCATTTTATTTTGTTGCTGCTCGTTTAAGAAAAGCTGTACTCTGCAAAGATGTTATTTAAAGTTTATTTAGCGTTGTGACAGGACACTCAAGTATTTGGCCTGTGGAACATTTCCATTCATTTTCAGTTCTCAAGACTTCTCAAACCCCTGCAATACACACAGTGTGCATATAAAAGGGGCAGAAGGGAAACCAATTGTATTAAGCATTTCATTTTGGTTTTGAACTTGGAATAAGTTTCCTCCAATACTTTGGAAGGGGGAATTTCATACAACTTTAAATAATTAGAACACACACCACGCTCTTTCTTCGAAGAAAATGAAAGAAGTATCTCAGAAACTTTTTTAAAAAGTATTACGTTGGTTAATACTTATAGACACTTTGTTTCCATGATAAAAGTTCTTTTCCAAAGGTCTTCACCTGTGCCATGAAAACGAACTCCAGACCAAACCTTCCTTTGTGAAGCCTCAGCCCAGGGGCCACCTTTGTTCACACCTGTAAGGGAGAATTTAAAACAGAGCTAAAATAAAAATCACCCTAATCCAGAAGTCCTAAACACTCTGTAAAGTTTATACTCCAAAACTCCTGCAGTAACTTCTATTATGTTGAAACTGGTGCCACAAATAAAATGAATTGTCCACGCCACAGACAAAAGTGAAATAACACAGCTCTAACAGCTAAATCATAATAAGGCCCTAAACTGACACAAAAAAAAACATGAACCTGTTGCAGAATACTAGCAGTACCATATCAGAAGTTACATTTTTTACCTTAAGCTGGATCCAGCTTGACCTTTCTTCCAGCTCGCACGCTCCCACAGAACTTGTGCTTAGTCGTCAACCGCTTTCATTACAGTTTATCCACAGGCAACACAGGTAGAAGTATCTCCATCCCGCGCTGCAAAATATTTGGACAAGACAGACAGTTTTCCAGCAATTCTTATCTTTTTGTTGGTACCGAGTATCAAATGTCCCAAAGCAACGCCCAGGGATTTTTACAGCCCTGTCTTTTTCAATCACCCGAGGTGAAGGCGAGGTTAACAAGTCCATAGAAACTCCAGTGACCCTGCACAAAGGGACAAGCTGGAATTCTCACTAAACAAACGAAGCACATTTCACCTATCAACCAAGCCCAATGAAAACGGCCCCCTGCGTTTGATAAAACCAGTCCCAAGCACACGGAGACAAGCAAGTGTGGGGTTTCACTACCCTCGGAACGCCAGCGAATGCAATACCTGACGCAGAGAGCGAGCCCTGCCAGGACATACTTGGCACCTCGTTTCAGGAGCCTGCCTGGCAAAGGACGCAGGAGAATATACCTCCTGTGGGCAAGGCAGGCCCTGCCCCACCGCTTCATCCAACAACTGCACGCAAGTAACACCAAGAGCGGGCTCCCGAGAGCTCCTGCAAGGCTTCTGGCAACATTTCCATTCTCAGCAGCTACAAGCACCTCCAAAAGCAGCTTTCCAGAGGGGCAATCGACCGACTCGGCATTTCTTTACACAACCAACGCCTCCCCTGTCCTCCTTCTCTCTACCCCGAGCCCTCAGCAGCCCCTTCACCCCAAGCGGGAAGGAGGGGGGGGGAGTATGACACGACCCGAGTGCCAACACCCCGCGCAGACTAACTGCCCCCCCGGCGAGCACAAGCAGCACCGACACCCTGCGGGCCCTCCAGCCGCTGCCCTGCCGCGGGGGAACCGACGGAGGACGGGCAGTGCCCCGGCAGAGCGGGGCGGCCCGACCCGGCCTCCCCTCACGGCCGCCGCCGCCGCCGCTGAGGCGATGGCCGTCCCTCCCCCGCGCGCCGTTCGGCCCGCCCGCCTCGCGCTCCTCCCCGCCTCCCGCCCTCCCCCCCCCGCTCCCGCCGCGCGCCATTCCTCGCGCTCCGCCGCCCCTCAGCCGCCCCGCTCCGCACCTTTCCCTCCCTCCTGGCTGCGCGCCCCTGCCCGGGCGGCTCCGGCTCTAGGGCCGCTCCCCGCCCCGCGCCTCGGCGCCTCCCCCAGGATCCGGCAGGCAAGGGGGAGAAGCGGAGCGGGGTGCGCGGAGGGAGAAAAAAAAGGCAGAGCGCGCCCCATTCCCCACCGCGGAGCCGCCGCCGCTCCTTCCCCATCAGCCACCAGCACGGAATGATCCTCCGCTCCCAGCCGGGCTGTCCCTCTGGCCGGCTTCGCCGCTCCCCCATTGGCTTCCACCGCCCCTCGCCCGCCCCCATTGGCTGCGGCCCGGCGCTGCGGCGCGGCGGTTGGCGGGGGGAGACGTCAATCAACCCGGAGCCCCCGGGAGCGCCCGCCTCCGCAGTTATCAGGTTAGTGTTCGCCGCGGTGCTGGGGCTGGGGATTCCGAGCGGAGCTGGTTGAGCCCTCAAAGTCCCCGACCGCGCTGGCTGAGGGGGGGTCTCCATCGGTGTCACTGCGCCAGCGGAGCCGGCGACAGCCAGCGACTCCCGCCAGCCACCGACATGGACATGAAGAAAAGGATCCACTTAGAGCTGCGGAACAGGACGCCCTAAGTATTTTAAGTTGTCGTGTAAACAGAAGAGTTTCAGTAGGAACCTGTGGCCTGCTCTAAGCCCTGAAGTCATAA
>JAOTQQ010000071.1:40413778-40424313 GCA_026546715.1 Gallinago undulata | reverse complement strand
CTTCCCCCCCCCCCCCCCCCCCCCCCCCGGCCAGCTCTAGGTTGAAGGAGATGTCTCCCACAGAGCAAAAGCAGCACATAGAGAAAAAAATCACAGAAAACCAAAAAAAAACCCCCACAGTACAAACCAAGGCAGCCTCCTGCGTCCGAAGCAGCGGTGTGATGAGCTGGCCCGTTCTCTGCCCAGCCTTGGCAAGTAGGTGGCCCTACAGAGCGGGGGGGGGGCACACATGGGGGTCTCTTGGGTGATGCCATGAGCCCACAGGCAGAGCAGATGCCACCAGGACCCAGAGCCAAGGCAAGCCATCCCAAAAGCAGGGCAAGCTGCCTGGGGCACATAGCCTGCTCCTCCTGCTTGCCAGCTGCCACCCTGGCACACAGCTGGCAGGGGTGGGTTTTGCCCAGCTGCTGTCCCTGTCCCCAACTCCCCAGGGCTGGAATGGAGGTTTGGGACCTCCATGGGGGTTAGCAATGGGTCTGTCACCTCCATGGGCTGCCCTGGAGATCTGGGACCTCCACGGGGGTTAGCAATGGGTCTGTCACCTCCATGGGTTGCCCTGGAGGTCTGGGACCTCCACAGGGGTTAGCAATGGGTCTGTCACCTCCATGGGCTGTCCTGGAGGTCTGTCACCTCCATGGGCTGCCCTGGAGGTCTGGGACCTCCATGGGGACTACCAATGGATCTGTCACCTCCATGGGCTGCCCTGGAGGTCTGGGACCTCCATGAGGACTACCAATGGGTCTGTCACCTCCATGGGCTGCCCTAGAGGTCTGGGACCTCCATGAGGACTACCAATGGGTCTGTCACCTCCATGGGTTGCCCTGGAGGTCTGGGACCTCCACAGGGGTTAGTAATGGGTCTGTCACCTCCATGGGGATTACCAAAGGGTCTGTCACCTCCATGGGCTGCCCTGGAGGTCTGGGACCTCCATAAAGACTATCAACAGGTCTGTTATGGTCATCCATCCACCACCCACAGTGGGGTGAGGGACCATCCCCACGCTCAGCCCCAAACCTCAGGCAGCTCCAGCAGCTCAGCCACAGCCAGGACAGGCAGCTCTGGCAGGAGCAACAACCTTGGCCTTCAGCTTCCGACGTGTAAACAGAGACTCCCCCTTCCTGCTGGCTGCTTCCTTCAGGTGCCCGGGCAGATAACATTGTCTGCCTGGTGAAAACAAGTTATCTTCATCCCCCAGGGAAACAAAAACCCCTCCTGGTGTGGTATGAGCAGCTCCAACCCCCCTTCCTCCTGCAAAAGCAACCCTAAGAGGCCCCCCACAGCATCCCATCACCACCCCACCCAATATAACCCCATCCTCCCCCCTCCAGCCCCCTTTTTATGTCCCCAACTAAACCAGCTACAGCTGAGATGGACCCATATAACCATGGGGCTTGTTTTTCCCCAGCTGGTTTAGCCAGCCCAGAGCATGTGGGGCTCCCTGAGCTTCCTGGGGGTGAGCTGTAGCATAAACACACCACTTTGGACTTTTATTTTTTGATTTAATAACTGCTTCCAAAACTGTCCTGGGACTAGGGAGGAGAGCAGCCTGTGGGCTTCAAGGCTATGAGTGCAATATCTTTTTTTAAAAAAAACAAACATGTATTTTATCCCTTTCCCTGGGCTCCCCACACGCTTGGATAAGGCTAAAGCATTTGGGAGGTTAAACTGAGCCAAGCTGAAGGCAACAGTTTAGGGATGGGGACCTCCTGGGGAGGGAGAGTGGGGATGTGCCCCCCCAGCCATCTGGGGGGTCACGAGTGGATGTGAGCACCACAGCTTCCCCTCCAGAGGATCATAAATGCTTCACCATTACGGATAAAAGCCTGGAAATGCCCCAAGGTGCCCCCTGGAGCAGTGGAAAGCCCAGAAGAGGTGAAGGCTCCTCCAGGGGTGACTTTGTGCCCTGGATGATGCTGATGGTGATGCTGGAGTCTGGCGTTGGGGTTAGGGGACCGACCTGCAGCCCTGGGGAGCACGCTGCTGTTGGGGCTGCAAAATGTGAGATCTCAGCTTCTCCCAACTAAGCACCTTATTCACTAAAAAAAAAAATAAAAAAAAATGTAGACACACCATTCCTGATGTTTTGGGGATTTTTGCACAGATTTTTTTAAAAATGGAGCCCAAACCCAACCTGTTCCAGGGCTTCCTCCTCATGTTGAGATGGAATTTCCCATGTCCCAGTTTGTGCCCGTTGCCCCTTGTCCTGTCCCCAGGCACCACTGAGAAGAGCCTGACCCCATCCTCTTGCCCCCCACCCTTTAGCTATTGCTCAGCATCCATGAGGTCCCCTCTCAGTCTGCTCTTCTCCAGCTGAACAGCCCCAGGTCCCTCAGCCTTTCCTCAGCAGAGAGATGCTCCAGCCCCTCACCACCTTCGTAGCCTCTGCTGGACCTTCTCCAGGCTCTGAAGCATGGAGAGATCCTTCTGTCACCATGGTTTGGGGACCAAATCATCTTTTTCCAGTCCCAGACCCAGCTCACAAGCTCTCCTTCGCCCACTCTCCAGGGATTTTCATGGCACAAAACCATTGCGGAGCTGGGGAGAAGCTGGTTCCCGGTGGCAGAGGCTCCCAAATTTGGGATCCTGCTCTGCTGCAGCCGGGGGGGGGGGACACACGGGGACAAGGCTCAGGGGGACAAACCGCAGCCATGCTCCGTCTTGCCATCCCCTCCATCGCTACGTAAAACCGCGAGGAACATATGGCCTGGGGTATGCAAATGCATCTTCACTCAAAGAATAAAGCAGAGGGGTTTCTGGTGAATGTTTCTGAGCAGAACAGAGGGCAGAGATGGAAAAAAAAAAGAAAAATAAAATAAAATAAAAAAAAAAAGATGGCAGCAAATCAAGTCCTGAGTAGATCTGCCGTATCTAGGTTACCTTAATTATGTTCGGCTAAATATGGATGGCAATTAATTAGAGGGCTGCTGATTTCCAAAGAAAATTATTTTACTCTTAATGAGCTAATCAGTCCCTATTTGAAAAAAAAAAAAAAAAAGCCAAAAAAAGAAATTATTAGGTTGTACAAAGGGGCGTGCAGCCACTTGACACGGAGTGCCAGGGTCTGCTCCGGCGGGGATTTACTGGGTGTGATGGTGCCAGCGTTTCCTCAGGGGGCCGACCATCCCCTCGGAACAGGTTGCAAACGGCATCGTGCTCCCTCTGCTCTTACCCCGCTGGGGCTGGACAACATTTGCCAGGAAAAATGAAAAAAATTTGCTGGCGAAACCAGTTCTTAGGTCAGGATTTAGGATCAGGAGCAAGTGGCATCCGGACGGGCATCCTCCCAGCTCGGTGGCCCGGGGAGGGAGGCAGAGATGGAGGCTGGAGCCCTCCCCGCGCTCAGACAAAAGCTCCTGGTTTTCCGAATATTAATAGGAGTCAAGCTGTGCGCTGCAATTAAAACGCTGATTATAATTTCTTCCATCTGTAGTTGATTCGACTCCAGAAATTCAAGAGAAAGGCAGCCCCAGAGACAGCCACCTTCTCCCCCTGCGCGTCGCGTGTCCTCGTGCGCGGGGTGCCTTCAGGTGACGTGGGGTCGGAGCATCCTTGAGAATGCTTCTGAGAATGAGTGATTCGGAGCTCGTGGAGGCTGGAAAATAAATCTGAAGCCAGGTGGCATCTGCTGGAGGGGCACAAAGCAAAAGCCCCCAGGGTTCTGCAAATTCCTGGGATGTGAAACTCGAGGGCTGAGATTCTATGGGGTAGCACGGGTGGCTACCTGCCGGGCAGGACCAGGGGCTCCACGGGGACTCCCCAGCTTTCAGGGCGCCGTGTTGGTGAAATTCTGGGGTTACAAACCCCAGTGGCCTCTGCCACCATGAAGGGGCAGGATGGAGACATGCCCAGCGCCCGCCTGGCCAGCACGTGCTCACCGAGAGACGCCAAAAACACCGGAGAAAAGAGAAGCTTTTAACAAATGTTTCATTTTCTTCCTAAAGGGACACACACCACCCCCCCAAAAAAAAAAAACCCACCTCCCTCAGGCAGCTGTAAATCCTCCCTTCCCCACACAAGAAAACTCCAAAGGGAAGGAGAGTGGAGGCTTCCATGGGAATAATTACAGAATCACAGGGTCTTCATGGTTGGAAGGGACCTCTAAGATCATAGAGTCCAACCATACACACACACACACACAAAAAAAAAAACCCCACCCCAACTCAACAAGAAGTGACACGTCTACATGTTTCTTAAATCCCTCCAGGGATGGTGACTCCACCACCTCCCTGGAACGTCACCCTCTCAGGAAAGTCATTCTTCCCAAGATCTCAGCTAAACCTCCCCTGCCCCAACTTCACACCATTTTCTCTATTCCTGTCATTATTCCCTTGGGAGAAGAGGCCAACCCCCACCTCTCTACACCCTCCTTTCAGGGCAAGGAGGTCTCCCCTCAGCCTCCTCTTCTCCAAACTAAACCTGCCCAGTTCCCTCAGCCTCTCCTCGTGTGACTTGTTCTCCAGACCCCTCACCAGCTTGGTGGCTCTCCTCTGGACACGCTCCAGCCCCTCAATGGCCTTCTTGTGGTGAGGGGCCCAGAACTGAACCCAGCCCTCCAGGTGACGTCTCACCAGTGCCCAGTCCAGAGGCACCATCACTGCCCTGCTCCTGCTGGCCACGCTGGTCCTGAGACATGCCAGGATGCCGTTGGCTTTCTTGGCCACCTGGGCACACTGCTGGCTCACGAGAAGCCAGCTGGCCACCAACACCCGCAATGGAGGGTTGCATCCACCAACCCGCACTCGGGGACAGGCTCCAGACGGGAGTCACCTCCACCATGGCCAAAGCTCCTACCTGCTCGAGGGGGATGACGAGGAAGGAGCCCCCGCCGGCGCTCTCCGTCACGATGGCGAGGAAGCGGGGGTTGACGGCGCAGAAGTGGTTGTCGTGGACGTTCTTGGTGATGGGGATGCCATCGAAGCAATGTTCCCGGCTGGCCGCCTTCCCGTAGACGTTCCGGAACTTGGAGCTGCGGTACTGTGGGCGCCATGACATCTGCCGGGCAGAGACACGGGGGCTTAGCCTTCCAAAAAGTACCCTCACCCCGGGCTGTTTCCCCAGTCCCTTCCCAGTTTCCAACCCCCTGGGATTCAACCTGGCGGGGCGCAGCGGTAGCGGTGCAGCCCCGACCCGCAAATATAACACCTTCCAAAAAAAAAAAAATTAAATAAAATAATATCAGCTGTCTCCCTGGTGGGACTCACACAAGGCATTAAAAGGCTCTCGGCTGTTGCAAAATTTAAGCCGATCTCCTTTGCCGCACGAACTGCTTTTATCTAGAACGCCCAGTGCTGCCACTTCATGTGCACATGACAAATGAATTAAGGCTTTTAATGCGATGGCTTGGAAACGGGTTGGTCCGGAGCATGAAAGCATGCAGCGGGGCAGAACTAGAGCACCGAGGCAGGGAGCGAGCGCCGGGGAGCGTGTTCAGCCAGCTCGGCTTATTTGGCATGGACTTCCCCACGGGGGGTAACCGGCAGCATCGCGGGGGCACTTGCTTCAGGCTGGTGAGACGCTCCCAAGGGTCCCACCAACTGATGCCAGCAGAGCAGAGATCCCAAGGAGCCACCAGTTCATCCCGGCAGAGCAGGGATCCCAAGGAGCCACCAGCTCATCCCGGCAGAGCAGGGATCCCAAGGAGCCACCGGCTCATCCCGGCAGAGCAGGGATCCCAAGGAGCCACCAGCTCATCCCAGCAGAGCAGGGATCCCAAGGGGCCATCAGCTCATCCCGGCAGAGCAGGGATCCCAAGGAGCCACCATCTCATCCCGGCAGAGCAGGGATCCCAAGGAGCCACCAGCTCATCCCGGCAGAGCAGGGATCCCAAGGGGCCACCAGCTGATGCCGGCAGAGCAGAGATCCCAAGGAGCCACCAGCTCATCCCGGCAGAGCAGGGATCCCAAGGACTCATCAGCTGATGTTGGCAGAGCAGGGATCCCAAGGACCCACTGGCTCAACCCAGCAGAGAAGGGATCCCAAGGACCCACTGGCTCATCCCAGCAGAGCAGGGATCCCAAGGACTCATCAGCTGATGTTGGCAGAGCAGGGATCCCAAGGACCCACCAGCTCATCCCACTTCCCCACGGCAAGTCCAAGCACCGTGGCCACACGCAGAGAAGTGAGCACCCTTTTGCTCACCATCACTATTCCACTTTTTCATTGGACTCGACGACCTCAAAGGTCCCTTCCAACCATGGAGATCTATGTCTCCGCTGGGAGCATCCTTCTGGGGACGCACGGCAGCACCGGGGCTGCACCCCCAGGGAAAAGGACACAGATCCTTGAGGATTTAACCCAAAAACAAGAGCAGAGAGATATTTTTTGGCTGGAGAGGTTTCTGCTCTGGAAAAAAAAAAAATGCAGACTCGCATCCAACAAGGCGCTGTGAATCTTCACCAAACCTACCCAAGGAACAGGCAGGGCAAGGAAAACCACCCCCACCGCAGCCCGAGGAGTGGCTGTCCAGAGTTTCACTAAGCCTTACGTTTTCCTTTGTCCCAACAGATGAGTTTTCATATTGAAATTCATTTTTTTATAACATCAAAAAACGCACAAAACCGCGTTTTGGTATTTTTTTCAAGCTTTCGATTCGCTCCATGAGCCTGGGACTGCAGCTTTGCTTTCTTCTCTGCTGTCAGGGCCCCTCTGCTCCGGACCTATCGCATAAAAAAAAAGCCCCAAATTCTACCAGAAAGGGCCATTTGCCCAATTCTTCCCCCACTAAACTTTTCAGATGCCTCGTGGCGTATCCTCACGGGAGAGAAACCCCCCTGCGGAGACCCCTCCTGCCGTGCAGGGGTAGCAGAAAAGGGGCTCCCAATATTTTCTGCATCTGGAAACTCAACTTAACCCGTGGCTGCTAAGAGAAATGCCAGCACAAATGAGCTCAAATCCCCCTGGAGATGTGTTTTTACCCTTAAGGTGGGTCCTCGTGCCCCCCACCCACCATGGTCCCCAGCCATGAGGGTGATGCTGCTTCCAAGGACCTCAGCACTTTTGCATCTCTCTTTTTTTTTTTTTTTTTTTCTCCCTGTTTTATTCTTTCACCAAAAACCGGGCAAGTCTCCACGCCGGGAGGAAGGAATAAGCTCGAGTGGCCTCTTTTGCTGGAGAAATGCAGAGTTTCTTTCTTTTAACCGGGGTCAGTATTTCCTGCGAGCAGCGTCCCATCGCCCCGGGGATGCAGACAGCCCGGAAAATGACGGCAAAATCCCTGGCAAGGGGCTTGGGGCTGCCCAGAGCCCACATTGTGCCGGCGGGAGCCTCCCGGATGGGTCCTTTCCTGCATTTTTCTGGTTTTGTCAGCCATGGGTGGCTTTCCCGTGCCAAAAATAGCTCCCGTGCCGCATGGGAGAGCTGGGGATGCTCGTGGGGGCATCAGCCTTGGGATGGAGCGGGTTCTGCGGGGCGGGGAAAAGCAGCTGGCGGGACACTTGTGCATCAAGGCTGATTCTGGTTTGAAAAAGAAGAAGTTCAGCACCCTCTGCCCCTTCGCCTGGCTCCGAAGCCGGCGCCTCCTGCCAGTTTTTTGCCCCATCCCTGGAGCTCAGGAGGTGGGCGGGCAGGCAAAGCCCACTTTCCAAGCATCATCTTCACGTCTGGTCCTTCGGCAGATGGCTTTGGCAGAGGCTGTGCTCTCCGGCTGGAAAGCATCCCAGGGGGAGCGGTGTCTCGCTCTGCCACGCTGTTTCCATCTCCAAGTTGGGCATGTGGAGGTGCTGCCAGCTCCATTGCCACCCTGGGCCACCACGCTTTGCCCAAACCCCTCTCCCCATGGAGCCCACGGGGCTGCAGGAGGCACCGCCTACAAATGAAAAACCTAGAAACATTTTCTGGCCGAGAAAAGATCACATTGTCCCATTGGGGTGTTTTTGTGACCGATGTTTCACTTCTGGATTCATGAAAACTTGGGAGTTTCCAGGCAGATGCCAGCTTTTCCCTACTACACATACCTAAACCTTCTCTTCTGAAGCTAGTGTCATCCCATGGGGCTTCCAAGCTTCCAGGGGACGGAGGAAGGAGCAGGAGCCCTTTGGTTTCTGCTGGCAGCCCATGGTGGCCCCAGCACTGAGCCCGTGGTGGTGCCACCAGGGACGTGACAGCTCCAATCTGGGAAGATTCGGCTGCTCCCGAAGGATGCAGAGAAGAACAGAAACCCACCAAGGGATCGTAAGGATGCCAAGAAGAAGAAAGCCAAGGTAAAACCAAGGTGCAAAGGGCGATGCACGGCCCTTACGCTGCAAGCCCGGCTGCCGACGGGCGGCACGATGGGAAGTCCTCCCAGGTTTCACCAGAAACACCCCTTTATGGTGGAAAACTGTTGAAAACGAGTCAAAATGTCTAGCCGGGAGGATGAAAATCTCTTATCCCGCAGCCTCCGCCGTCCAGGGTAGAGGGGTCGTTTCGAATGGGACATAGTTTTCTTATTTACGTATTTCTTTCCCCCCCCACACCCCCCGCCACGTGCTGCTTTGCAGAGTCCTCTGCTCCCCAGGGTTTCCGGGCTCGAAGGGGGGGCCAGGCTGGAGCTCGGCGTTTGGACAAACATCCTATTTCCTGGCTGAGCCAGAGAAGGCTTTTGAAGACGAGGAGAGGATGGAGGGGAAAAGGGGGTGAGGGGGGGGACGCGGGGATGCTGCGGACACCGGTGGGGACGTGGCTCCCTCCGGCACCGAGGATTTTGCAGGTGGGGGGTGGGGGGGAGGAAAACCTCCCCTCCCAGCTGGGGAGGAAAACCTCCCCTTCCCCAGAGGAGCTTGACTCGGGCAAGACAAAGAGGGAGAGGAAAAGCTGGAAAAAGCCACCCAGCCACGGTCCCACGCTGCTCCCCCTGCCCTTCGTTTCCTCCCGGGGGGGGGGGGACACGGGGTATGGGGTTGTTGCAGGGGGGGGTTTGCTCACAGAGACCAACCTGCCCCGTGCCCCATGGGGAGAGGTGACACCAGGGGATGGTTTTCTCCCCCAAAACTCAAAAGAGAAGCGTTGCCTTTGCTGTCTTCCCCTTGAATTGGAGCCCTTGCTCCATCTGCGTTTCACCAGCTGCGGAAACAACCAGCGTTTCGACCTCTCGGAGGGTTTGTCCCAAATTTCTTTGCCTTTCTCTCCTCACTGACAAGCTATTTGCGGGGTTTTGACTTAAATTTTGCAAAATTCTCTCCGTTCAGAACCCGTCCTTCTCACCGCAAATCATTTCCCCACGACGAATCCCTTTCTCTCTGCTCTAGAACAGAAAAATGAAAAAAATAAAAATAAAATATAGAAACTTGGGGTGAACTCGGGGATGCTTGTGAGCCCCCAGCCATCACCCCACTGCTCTCCGGGAAGACAAAGGATGGAAGACAGAAAATATCTTCCTAATTTTAGCCCCCGCTTGTCCCCTTTAGCCCCCGGTTGGCCCCGGCGTGGGTGGAACCAGCTCCTGTCCCCCTGTGATGGGCCACATCCAGCAAGTCCGGAAGGTATTATGCAGAGCATTTGCAATGCTACAATCTATAATTTTTTTTTACAAAGCTCGCTTCTTTGAGTAATTGCTGATGCTGACACTAATGGGCATTTCTATTTTTCCATCACCTCACTCTTGATGGCTCAGAGGCATTAAAAAAAAACGCTATTGATTTATGGGAGTCGTTTCCATCCATCTCCAGAATCGCACTAATGTGCCACCGTTTCCAAAGTTCCTTCTATTTCTGCATTATTCTTGGGATCTGGTTTTAACTTTCATTACAAAACTCCTCCCTGGTTTTAAGTTGAGAAGAATTGACATGAAAAGCAAGACTAACACAGAGCACTTTGGAGCGAGGCAATACAATAAATCCCATCCCCAACCACGGCACTCGGCATCAACATCAACTTCACGAAACAAAAAGAGAAAATCCCTGCCCTGCTCCGGTGTTTTTAGGCTCATTTTGGTGTTTTACTCATTTAAGTGCTCGAGGGGGAGAGCGTGCCCCCCAAAATCCCAAGATCAAAGGGGGGGAAATCTCTTCGGTGACAAGAGTTTTAGCAGAAAAGGGGTGAGCTGGGGAGCCTGGAGCAGGGACGTTCAGAGCATCCCTGTCCCCTTGTTCCCCCCCGGCGGCCCCGGGGAGGGGAGGGCAGCTCTGCCATCCCGCTCCTCCTCTCCAAACAAAAGAACAAAGCAGCTCATTGAGGTTTCATAATCGGAGCCACGATATCTGCCACCGCCGGGCGCCCGCACCCCGTCTCGGGAAGGGGGGTGGGGGCAATATCCCTCGTTTAGCAAAAATCTTTAATTGAAGGAGAAACGCAGAGGGGGCGCCAGGTTGTTTCTGTGGGTCACGACGTCGGTTTTGGTGGCATTCCTCAAAAGCAGAGGAAAACACACAGGCTTGGAGGCAGGGAAAGACCCCAGGGGACAACCATAGCATCATAGAATCATATGGGGTTGGAAGGGACCTCTGGAGATCATCTAGTCCAACACCCCCACCAGAGTGGGGTCTAGAGCAGGTCCCACAGGAACGTGTCCAGGTGGGGTTTGAATGTCTCCAGAGAAGGAGACTCCACCACCTCTCTGG
>JAOTQQ010000071.1:40379365-40389933 GCA_026546715.1 Gallinago undulata | reverse complement strand
GAAGGTCTCCCCTCAGCCTCCTTTTCTCCAGGCTGAACACCCCCAGCTCCCTCAGCCTCTCCTCACCAGACTTGTGCCCCAGACCTCTCACCAGCTTCATTGCCCTTCTCTGGACCCGCTCCAGCACCTCAACATCTTTCTTGTGGTGAGGCGCCCAAAACTGGACACAGCACTCAAGGTGGGGTCTCACCAGTGCCCAGTCCAGGGGGACGATGACCTCTCGGGTCCCACTCACCATGCTGTTCCTGACACAGGCCAGGATGCTGGTGGCCTTCTTGGCCATCTGGGCACACTGCTGGCTCATGTTCAGCCGACAGTCCACCAACACCCCCAGGTCCTGATGACAGAGAGAAGAACAGCCTGGGAAGCCCTCTGAGCTGAGCTTCACCCGGTGCCAGGGAGCACAGAAAACCCACCCCTCAGCGGGGACGTCACACCAACATCTCAGGAGACATTTAGCCAGAATCTCAGAGCTGATCTCCACCTTTGAACCCGTTTCACCATGTCCCTGGCCCTGCCGGGGTCCTGCCCGTCCCCACCTTCATTCCCCCAGCTCAGCAGAGCCACCGGTTTGCCTGTCACCAGGCTGGTGGTGGCTCCTGCGGTGGCTCGTCACCGTGCCCCACACTGAGAGTGCCTGTGGCTGGAGGCATTCCTTCCCCTGCATCTCAGCACACCAGTAACAGCTGGCACTGGGCTAACTGGGCTGGAAAACACCCTGAGGTCAGCCAGTTTTTCCAGGGCTCTTCAGGAGGTGGCCAGGCTCTCGCCGCTAAACCAGGGGCTTGGGCTGGGGGCACAAAAGAGTTTAAATTGATCTTTAAAATGGATCCTTTTGGAAAGTGTTCGCTGTCTTTCCATGGGCTGGGCACGTTGTGGGTTTGGTGGCTCGTGGATATTCCCAGTGGCCTCTCGGACACGCAGCTCGAGGACAGGTCTGCAGCTCCTCCCGTGTGGCACTGCTCTCCGTGTCGACAGCTCTGCCCATGGAGATGGTGGCTAAATTTCTCATAAAAGGCCCGTCCCGCGACTCCTGCAAACCAGGACCTAGCCCTTCTTTCCAAAAATAATTCCCAGCTTCCTTGTTTTCTGCCCACATCGAGTTTCTTGGTGAAAAAAAAATGGAGGGCTGAGCATCGGATGGTGCAGAAGGGAAGCCAGGGTCTCCTGAGGCTCTTCTGCCAGAGACACACAATCCTGCAGGATCCTGGGGCAGCTCTAACCCTAAACCCAGGCAGGAGAGATTTAAAATGAGTGATAAGCCAGGAAACCCAAGGCGATTACAAAGACCTCGCAGAAACCAGCTTTTCCCCCAGTCCAACCAAGGTGAGAAGCTCTTGGTTGCTTTTCTTGCCCTCAGGCTCCATCACCCAAAGCCAACATGCTCCTGAACGGCCCCCCATCCTCCGGCTCCCACCGGAGCTGTGGCTCCCACCACGGGCTGTGTTAGGGTCACCCCCCTGCATTTCTCTTGCAAAGCTCTTCTCTGCTTCTAGGACCAACAGCTAAAGCACGAGAGACCAAAAGGGACAACATCAGGCTAAAACCACGCACCAAGGTCCAGCCTCTCAGTTGATTCCTGCCGGGAACATCCCCAACCCTGAAGTGTTTGGGTACCACAGCTCCCGTGGGCTGGGGGTGCATCTCAAGAGGTTCCCAGGTCTTGATATTGAGAGAGGTGCTGGGTGGACACGGGGAAGAGCGGCAGAAATGACAGGGGGGGCGCAGAAATGACAGCAGAGACCAGACCTGAGCCCCCCGGGGAGCTCCTTTTCTAAACCCTCATCAGTCTGGGTCACCTTGGCTCAAGCTCCACGGCTCAAGGCCGTGATAGGGGGGGGGTGTCTCTCTTTAAATGGCCTCCAGATTTCAGGCTGTGCATCTCCTGCCAGGGAAAAGCCTCCGGTGAATTTGGAAAGCCAGAGGATGCGGTGACAGATGGGAAAGCGGCCGGCGTTGGGGAGCTCTCCTTGCAGTCCGGAGGGCAGGGAAACGGGACCCCACTTGAGAGAGACCATCCTGGCACGAGTCCTGGGCGACGGGAAGCCAGCCCGGGCAATTTAAGAAGGTTTTTTTTTTTTCCATGGCTGGCGACTGTTATTTGGTGAATGCATTTGGCAGTTGCCTCCAACATGCATTTTAAAGGGAAACCCGAAACGCCTGGCCCTCTCGCTCTTTTTCCCCTCAGCAGCAAGGGCACCCCCAAGTCTCCCCGGGCTGAGGGACAAAGGGAAGGGGGGTTGGCACCATCGGGAGGGTGACCGGGTCCTCCCAATCCCGCTGCCTCCCGTGGGTGACCCACCAAGGATCCCCACCACGATCACGTCACCCGAAATGGGATCTGCTCCCCAGCTGGAAGACCCCACGCTGGGCTTGGGAAAGGGGCTGGTGAAGAGGCAGCTGATGGGAGCCCACCAAAGCCCCTCGTTCCCCCCCAGTACCCCCAACCTCTGCCCCCCCTCCGGTGGCGATTCCCACCCGTGTTTGCCAGGACAAGCTGGAGAAGGGAAGTGCTGAGAAAAAGTGAGAAAAGTGAGCAAAAGTGCTGAGAAAAAGTGCTGAGCCCCAAGTCAAGCACTTCTCCAAGTGGTTTTTATGTGTCATCTTCCTACAGCCCTTCATTTTGAGTGCTGAGCTTGGACACATCGCCCTTTTTTGGGGGGGTCTAAGTCATTTTTGGGGTCTGAGTCAGGAGCTCTGCAGCATTTTTAGGGGGCTGAAGCTGGGGCACCACAGCCTTGGGGTGCAAAAATGTGCTGCAGCATTTTTGGGGGGGTGGGGGGGAAGCCCAGGGTGCACCGCAGCATTTGGGGGTCTGAACCCAAAGCACACCGCTGCATTTTGGGGGGGGCTGAGCCCAGGATGCACTGCAGCACTTGGGGGAAGGGGGGGGGGGAGCAATGTGAAACCAGGATGCACTGCAATATTTTGAGGGGCCTGAGGCAGGGTGAGATGCAGCATTTGGGGGGGCTGATCCCACAGCCTGCATTTGGGGGGTCTGAACCCAAGGCATAGTGCAGAATTTTGGGGTACTGAGCCCAGAGCTCAGCACAGCATCTGGGGGGGCTGAACCCAGGATTCACCCCAGCATTTTGGGACACATGAGGCAGGGTGCATTTGGGGGTGCACAGCATCTGGGGAGGGTTGATACCAGGATGGACCCCAGCGTTTTGAGGTGCTGATCCCAGATCTCACCGCAACATTTTGGGTGGAGGGAGGACCTGAACCCGGGATGCACCCCCACATTTTGGGGAGCTGAGGCAGGGTGCACCCCGGCATTTTGAGGGACTGAGCCCAGATGCGCTGCAGAATCTGGGGTGCTGATCCCAGAGGCCATCACAGCCTTTCTTGGGACTGAACCCGGGATGCACCCCAGCATTTTGGGGGGCTGAGCCGAGGATGCCCTGCAGCATTTGGGGGCACTGAACCCGGGATGCACCCCAGCATTTTGGGGGGGCTGAGCCGAGGATGCTCTGCAGCATTTGGGGGCACTGAGCCCCAGGATGCACCCCAGCATTTTGGGGGGCTGATCCGAGGATACCCTGCAGCATTTGGGGGCACTGAACCTGGGATGCACCCCAGCATTTTGGGGGGGCTGAGCCGAGGATGCCCTGCAGCATTTGGGGGCACTGAACCTGGGATGCACCCCAGCATTTTGGGGGGGCTGAGCCCGCAGCATCATTGCGGGGCCGATCCCGCCGCACCGGCAGCTCCCGCAGCACCGACGGCACCGGCGGCCGCGTTTGCCCTCTAGCGCCGGCCGCCTCATCCCGCAGCCGCCCCACGGTGCGGGGGGGTGTGTGTGTGTGTGTGTGTTCTCAGCCCCCCCCCTCGCCCTGTTCCCCGCTGCCCCGGGAGGGGGCTTTGCAAAAGCCACCCCGCACCGCCCGGCCCCGCAGCGGGATTTGCGGGGGCGCCGCCCCAGGCACCCTGGGGCTAAAATAAGGGGTGATGGGGGAGAGCTAGGCAATTTTGGTAAAAATATAGAATTATTTCATGGCTTTGATGAGAACTCGGCCCTCTCTCAGGGGACACAGCAGGCAGGGTCCTCCCCTCTGCCACCCAGGGCTGCTTTGCCTCCCTCTGTC
Organism: Gallinago undulata; assembly: GCA_026546715.1. Lineage (NCBI taxonomy): Eukaryota > Metazoa > Chordata > Aves > Charadriiformes > Scolopacidae > Gallinago > Gallinago undulata. Next base: position 40,385,845 of record JAOTQQ010000071.1, on the reverse strand, counting down.
CCCCACGTCCCTGTCCCCAGGGCTACCAAGGGGCACCCCAGAACCTTGGTGCTTCATCTCAGGGCTGCAGCAGGAGTGTGCTGTCAGCTGTGAGTTCAAGCATAAACGAGCTCATTAGGCTGCAAGTGCTAATTAGCAGCCTTTGCTTAAAAGGGTTGGAGCTGGCCCAAGGTCAGTATTTCATGGGTGCTGCCAGGAGCTGGGGTGTCCTGTAGCTTCCATGTTGCAGGAGTCTGTCCTGGGGAGACACCAAACTCTTTCTGCTCAGCTTTGCACCCAGAGCAAGTGTCTTCCCAGGCTGGATCTGTGTCCCTGTGAATGGTGAACCACTGTCTTCTCCTACGAGGTGCCACTTGTCTCCAATGGGTGGCATCTCATAGGAGAAGAGTGGCACCTCATAGTTGTACCCATTGGTGGCATCTCCTGCCACGTGCATGTGGAAGAGGTGACCCAAGTGGCTGTGACAGCGAGCAAGCAGCCTCTTCTGGGGGTGAGTACTGGGGTCTGTGGCCTCTTGAGCATGGGAGGTGACCCTGGGATTTGTCCTGGTTGGTCTGTGGCTGCTAGCAAAGCTCAGCTGGACTTCTAGCAGAGCCTTGGGGACCATACTGGGTTCTGCAGCTCCCATGGGTGCTAAGGTGGCTCTGAGCACTTTGGGGCCCTGGAGGTGCAGCTTGGCCCTGGTGTGGGTTATCTGCGTGGGTTCTGCAGGGGGGGCTTCTCCCCTGAGCAACACTTCATGGTCTTGCTGCTCTGAGTGGTTTTGGAGAAGGCTGGAATGAACTGTTTGCTCTCGCTCTGGGGGTTCATCCTCTGGAGGATGCTGCTTGTGTGGGCACAAAGTTATGGGGCTGTGGGCTTCCTCCCTTTGTCCCTTGTAAATGTAGCCCCGTGGCAGGGGGATGAGCCCTGAGCGTGTCCCCAGGGTCCTCTTCGGCTCCTTGAAGGGGGAAAGGAAGCTCTTGACCCCTCCGTCTGATGAAGCCAGGCCAGTGCAGCTCCTCTGCTGCCAACATCTGAGCTGCTTGCTGGAAATACCCATCTCATATGGGCAACCCCTTTGTGTAGAGAGAAATACCATAGTCTCCGTTTGTCGTTTGCTCACAATTAGCATATTCCTCTGTTTTCCTGCCTCAAACACCACCTGTGAGGCAAAGAAATCCCCAGTGCCACCCTTGCTGGTGTGTGTCCCCCGAGGTGCCCATGACCACAGGGCATGGCACGCTCTGGCCCCAAGCATGGGTTGTCCCCAGCCCGGGTGTGCTGTGCCCAGCTGGCATCAGGCAGGGCTGGGGACATCAAGCAGGCCCAGGAGGTGGGACACCCCCCTTCCCTTGGCTGGGATCATCTCCAAAGGGTTTTGGGGTGGGAGGAAGGGTGCATCCTATGGCCCAGCTGCTGGTGCAGGATGTCTTCCCAGGATTTTCCCTTCCTGTGGGCAAGAGTGAGCTGGTGCCGTCTCCCTGCGGAGGAGCAGGCAGGGGAGAGTATGCAGGCAGCAGGGGAGCCAGCACACTCATTTTTTTTATGTATTACATGCTTTTCTGCGAATAAACTTGGGATTTTTAATAGCAATATTGTTTGTATCCATCTGTGAACGCGCATGTGTCGGAGGAAATGAGCAGAGGGAGGTGAAATGACAAAATATGGGAATTTTGGGGATCTGGAAGCCTCTCCCGGTGCTTTGGGGCCAGTTGGGGTGGTAACTGGGTGGTTGTCCTTGTGCCTTCCGAAGAAGCTGTGTGTCCTGGTGGGCTCGGGGATGTGAATCCTGAGTCTTAAACAGCTTGATCCTCCCCAGTGGTGCAAGGAGTGGGAAGGAGGTGCAGGGCACGTTCTCAGGAGTTAAAAAACATGGGTTTTGGAATTCCAGTCCTGTGCCATCCTTTGCGAGGAAAAGGCTGGTTCTCTGGAGCGTTGACCACCACCACCACCACCACCTTCATGCCCTGTTGCCCTGACCCAGGAGAGCTTTGCAAGGGAGATAAAACCACCAGGAGAGTGAGAAAACCCTCCTGCCAGGCTATGGCAGGTTCACTTGTGGGGTTGGGGAGTCCAGAGCAGGCCCCCTAAATGCCAGGAATACCTGCAAAGTTTCCTTTTTGGGGTGTTCTAGCTTTGCTTTCCATTTCCTCTGCCCAGACCAGCAGTGGATGGAGGAGGGGGGGATCCGGCTGCAAAACAGCCTGGGTAACCATAGGGCTGGATCAAAGGTGTTCTCCTTCGGTCCAGACCCACTTAACACCTCAAAAGGTGATGAAAAGGGGCTGTGTGCATGTGTGTGAAGTAAAAAAAAAAAAAAAAATTAAAATCAATCCTGTGAAAGATTCCTCTTCTATAAATCCCTGCTGCTGAAAGGGGGGCTGGGGACAGGCTGCCAAGTGGAGAAACCAGTCCACCCGCTCCAGTTTGATTTTTCCATCAGGCCCAGGCGAGCACAGCAGCAGAACAATCATTTAGAGCTCCCCTAAATGGTTTTCAGGTGTGAGTAGGTAGCACAGCACGGGCCATAACACCAAATGAAAGGAATGGCTTTGCCTTATAATAACACATAAGTGTATTAACAATGCATCGTACTCCGGAGTAATAGAAACTTGGCTGCATAAACCTAGATTTTTTTTATTTTTTTTTTTTTTACGTGGTAGGATAGTATGGAAAAACAAAGCTAAAGGAGTAATTTTACAGTTGAGATCCTAGGGTGATGGTTATAGCAGTGTTTCTGGACTGGAGGGTGCTGGGGGATCAGCAGCATCTGATGGATGCAGGTTGTGATGTTGGAGCACGGTCTGGGTGCTGGTGGGGTGTCCCTGTCCTGGGATCACTGGCACCCTCCATCCCTGTGGTCTTGCTGAGCTTGGAGATGGTGTGTGTTCTGTCTCCAGCAAGGACCTGACTGGTCCCAGTGAAGGGTGGCTGTTGGAGGAAGGGTCCCTGGCTGTCACTCTCCCCAGCGTGGGATCACACCAAGGGCTGGAGCCTTCTTCTGCCCCCTCCATCCTGGGCATGGGGGTGAGGACGGGACTGGGGTGAAGGACGCTCAGCCTTGGGTGCAGGAACCAGCTCTTCTTGAACTTCTAATCCAGAGGTGACCTACGAGGACCTGCTCCCCCAGGGCTGCAGGTGTCCCAGGTGAGCAGTGATTTATAAAGTCAGGCTACAGGGACACCCCGACTCTGCGTTCTCCAGGGAAAAAGCACTTTTAAAGAGTTTGGCCGGTCCCTCCTCACTTCTAGAGCGTGGGGAGTGCAGCGTTTGGAGGTTTCATGACATCATTTGAGGCTTTTTTTTTTTTTCTTATACTTTTTTTCCCCCCCTCCCCTTCCCCAAACCATAAACAGGGCCGTTTGCCACAGGGTTGCCTTCCCTCACCCCGGCCACCTGCGCGGCTTTACTGCAGCTCATGAAACACATGTTTTCCCAGCAGTCTGCCCCGGAGGAAAAAACGTCTGCAAAATGACATCTTCTTCTAGTTACACTTTGCAAAACTGTATATTATTTTTTTTATCTTTTTTTTAAATTTTTTTTTTTTTTCTTCCCTGAAATGCTAAATATAGTCAGGGCTTGGGAGAATTTCTGCCGGCTGGGGGGCGGGGGGGGGGGGAGCAGAGGGGATGTGCCTCAACGCTGGGAGCAGGAGAAAGTCTGAGTTAATATGGGTAGCGCTTGCAGGGTGATGAAAGTCATCCCTCCCTGTTACATGCTTAATTAAAAAGGAAGCAAAGGGGATACTTGTGAATTCTCACGTTCAGCCAGGCTTGGTGGCTGAGCTGGGGGGGGGGCCTCTCCGGCAGAGCCCCCCCCCATGCCAGCATGCGTCAGCCCACCCTACTAGAAAAGGCTGGTTTTTCAAAGCAAACGACATGGAAATAATGAAAACGCCAGGTTTATAAGATGATTTCAGGCTTTTTAAAGCCTGTAACCACCAAAAGATGCTGAGAGCTTCTTAAAAAAAAAATTTAAAAACATGCAGCTTTTTACTAAAAAGGAGCTGGAACAGAAGGGAGAGAAAGTTGGGATGTGCCATAAGCCACTGGTGCTTTGGGAATGTCAACAAAGAGGATGTGGGCACTGATGACTTGGGGTCCGAGGGCTCTGGGGAACAAGACCTGCTGAAGCTGAAGTTGGTGTTAAATTGTCTATCAAAAGCATCCTTTTGATGCCCCCCCCCCGAGCCATCTTTCGTTCCAGACACCCACGGCCACCCAGGTGGGACGAGGGGTGTGTGACACCAGGCTGGGCTTCACGCCGGCTTCTGTCCCATCCCACCATCAGCCTTTCTACGTGACACTTGACTCCATCACAAATATGGCATGCAGATGGCACAGGGGGAAAACTATTCATCCACAGAAAGAAAGAAGGAAAAATCTGCTTCCTGGTAGATCTATTTGGTTTATGAGGGTGCTTGTTTGCTACAGCACTGCTTTAAGTGTAAATATTTGTGAATGGCATTGTTTTTTGTTTGTTGTAACTCAGAAAACACACAGTATATGTTTTTTGTGGTTTTTTTTTTTTTACTTTTATTCCATTCTGATGCATGAATCTCTTTAGGATAGGGGTTTATGAGTGGCAAAGAGCACCAGGGGTGCCTGGGCTGCTCTGAGGCCAGGCTCCCCCACAGCATCCCCTGGTGGGTTTGGGGGGGGGGGGGGTGGGGTTCTGATCAGGGGGTGTCCCCAGCTTTGGGACAGGCTTGCAGAGGACCAGCAGGACGCAGGAACTTCAGGGAGGTCCCAGCTGGAGGGAGAGATGGAGCGATGCAGAGGGAGGGTGACACACAGCACCGTCTGCCGGAGGAGATGCTGGAGTCCGCTTTAAAAGAGGCCAATTGCCAGGAATTTGGGCAGCCCTGGGAATTAAATAATCCCTGCTCCGTCTTCCCCAGCGAGTGCCAGTCCCTGGCGTGCGCTGGCAGGGAGCTTTCCCTCTTCCTAATCCATCCCAGACCCCGGGGCTGCTTTGGGCTGAGAAACATCTTTTTCCTGTTACCAGCCAGGGCAGGTTTCTTGCTGATGCTGCGTCCTTCCCCGTGAGCTGGCATTTCTGTGCCTCTGACTCACCCCTGTCTGCTGAAACACAGTCCCTTCCACTCCCTGCCTGGCCCTGCTCCTGCCCGGCCCTGGGGGCACCATCCCCACACGGTCCTGGGGCTGTGACCCCCAAAACGGGAAGTGGAGAGCGGGTAGGGGGGCAGTGGGGGCTCTGCAAGCCGCACCAGCCATTGCAGGCAGGGCTTCTGCACGTGCTGCAGCTTGGAAACTAATAATAATGCAGCTTGGAAACTAATAATAATGCTAAAATAACATGTGGGAAGAGCTAGAGGAAACTGTAGTTTTTCCCTGCAGCAAAGGGGGGGTGACTCTTCCTCCATCCAATTTCATGACAAAAGCCACAGAGAGACCCAAGATCCAAGCAAAAGACAAAGAAAAAAAACCTCAACAACTTAGAGATGCTGTCATAGGCGTTGTTTGTTGTTTTTTTTTTAAGCAAGTGGTGGAGTTAAACCTTTTATGAATTCCCAGACAGAAGCAGGAGCAAGAGGCTCTGATGCTGGTGTGGTTTCAGAGCAACCTCCTCTCTGGGATGGTTTTATGGACGGGAGGGAGGGAGAGAAACCACCCGCTCGTTGAGGTAGTCGGTTCCTTGACCTGAAATATTTCCCGTGTGGATCCCCAGAATCCACGAGGCATTTGTTTAGACGCCGAGAGTGTGTTTTGGGGAGAGCCAGCCCGCTGGCTGCAGCGTCACACACTTTCACACGTTCCCTTTTCCCATTTTTCTGGGTTGCTTTGGTTGGATGCCTTCGTCTGCAGAGCAGGAAACACCATCCAGTGCTGCATGGCAGAGCCACCGGTGCTCCAGCCAGCAGCGGCGGCCAGGGGACAGGGAAAAATAGGGTCAGCCTTCTCTATAAATAACTGGCTTTCTTTCTAGTGTCTTCAACCTTTTTTAAAAATTATTATTTTTTCCAGAAAAAAAAAAAAAAATGATCTGAGAATGTGCTGGCATCCAGCTTTGGAGCACAACCTCTGGTTTCATTAACAAAGCAAGCACCTTCTTTTGGCTGATCCTGACTTTCCAAAATTCTTCTTTGGCAGGAGCAGGAGACTTTGCACTAACTCTCGTACGAAATCCAAATCAGTGCAGACTGAGAGAGACCTCCTTGAGGATGATGGGGGTTGTCCTGCCTGGCTCATGGGGCTGCTCTCCACACAATCACCTAGGTTGGAAGGGACCTTTTAAGATTATCTACTTCCAACCAACGGAAACAAAAAACAAAACAAAACAAAAAAAAACACCCTAACAATAAAAAACCACAAACAAAAAACACCACACAAACCCCCCACCACACCCAAAACACCACCAACCCAACACTAATCCATGTCCCCGAGCACCATGTCAACTGGTCTCTTGAACACCTCCAGGGATGGTGCCTCAACCCCCTCCCTGGGCAGCCCATTCCAAGGCCTGACAACCCTTTCA
>JAOTQQ010000071.1:40345311-40370472 GCA_026546715.1 Gallinago undulata | reverse complement strand
CTCCAAGCCCCCTCCAACCTGCCCTTGAACCTCTCCAGGGATGGGGCAGCCACAGCTTCTCTGGGCAACCTGGGCCATGTGTCTCACCATGCTCAGAGTGAAAAATTTCTTCCTAATTTCTAATCTGAATCTCCCCTCTTTCAGCTTAATAGAGGTGGCACCTGAGTGGAGCTGGCACCAGAGCAGCGATGGCACCCCCACAACCACCAGTGACCCCATGCAGTTCCATCACCAAGTAGAGGGGTCCCCGGGGGGACCCCAGCATGGTGCCGGGGGAGAAGACGGGGGTGCTACCATGGGGTTGAAGTTCTGGTGGACCACCACAGCCCTGCCGGGAAGCCGATCCCTAAAGGGTGCCGCGGCCGTGCAAAGGCTGTCCCCTCTTCCCGTCCTCTCCTGCTGTACCTCCTACAAGTTTCCCTCGTCCCTCCCACTCCCTCCCAATGCTCGCCTTCTGTCAGGGAGCCGGGAAAGGCTGGGGATAAGGAAAGGGATCTTCGAGAGAGGCTACCAGTCTGGCTGGCTGCCTCCCGCCGATGCTCGGGGCCGGGGAGCGGGGCAGCCGGCTCTCCCATGGACCTTCCCAGCGGGATGCTCCTCGCTTGCTCCCTCTGCCTCCTGCCCGGTAAGCCCCCGCTCCCCCTCCTGCTCCCATCCCGGTTCCCCGGCTGACGGGGAAAAGCCACCGGGAATAACATTTTTATGGGTTTTTGGCTTATTTGGGAAAGGTGCCGTTGAAAGCCCAGGGTTGTTAAGGCTGTTGGAAAAGTTCTTCCCGGGAGGAGGAGGGAGGGAGCGAGAGGGGCGAGGGGGAGTTGAAAGGGATGGAGATCTTTGATGGGCTCCCAAGAATGAGGGGGGCAGCGTGGCAAGATCCCGACCCCCCCCCCCTCCTCGGCTGGGCTGCACTTGGAGTGGGATTCATTCCTGTTTTTCTGAAGCATCAGAGGGTGAGGGGGGAAAAAAGTCCCCCCCAGAATAAAGCCAGACCCTTTTCCCTGCTGTTAACTTTTGTGACCCACAGGTGGTTTGTCCTATTGCACGGGGAGGGGGGGGGGGGGGCCATATAAAAGAAAATTGCTTGGGGTTTAATGAGTTAAGAGAGTTTTTAGGGAAGCGTTTGGTTTCGGGAGGTGCATGCAGCTTCCCTCGTAGTGCTTAGTGTGTGCAGGACGAGCCCTGCCGGGGGCTGGAGGGGAGGGGGATAGGGGGGAATTTGGGAATTTCTGTTTCTTGCTGGCCCCTGGCCGGCACGTTCGGGCTCAGCTTCTTGCAGAAAGAACCTCCCCGGCAGCGGTGATTCCTGCTGCCCCTCCATCTGGCATCCTCCCGCGGGCAGCCGGGCTGGGACCCCCCTTGTGCTGCAAATGGGGGGGGGGGGAAAAAAAGGAGCTTTTCCCCCCTCTACCAGAAGCTGTGCCACCAGCTCACGCCTCCCCGCCAGCCAGCACGGCAAACTCTTTTAAACATCCTGATGGAAAAGCACAGGAGGGTTTTGGTTTGATTTTATTTTTTACTACTGCTTTTTTTTTTTTGCCTTTTTTTTTTTTTGCTTTTTTTTTTTGCCTTTTTTTTTTTTGCCTTTTTTTTTTTTTTTGCTTTTTCCCTTTCTAATTGCACTGTTGCTCGGTCCTTCAAAGCCGGCTGCGGCGGAGCTGCCTTTCTTTGCTTTAATAGGGAACATGTGTCTGCGCCCTGCGTGGCGGCGGCCAGCGCGCTGGGGCCAGGGGCTGCCTGTGTGGGGCCACCGGGGGCCCATCGTGCCACCAAAGGGACGGTGGCACCAGCCCCAGCCCTGCTTAACGTGGGCCACCGAGCCCGGGGGGCGACCTCTCCTCCTGGGTCCATGTGGCTTATGGAGGAGCACGGTTTTCGGGGGGATGTGGCAAATCGGAGACTCCTCCTCGGGATGAACAGGGACCCTCCACGCCAGAGTTTCTGCCCATGGGGGTTTCTCCCTGGACCCCCCACACACACACACCCCCCGTGGGTGAGCCCTGGGCTGAGCTGAGGGAGCCAGGGTGGGATGTGCATCCTTGGGAATGGTCCCTTTGCCGTGTGGGCAGCGTTGCCTGTCCTGGTGCGTGCCCTCGGGTGCTTTGCCCAAAGTAAACCCCCCCTCTTGGCTCTCTCCAGTGGCCCTGGGGCAACCTCCTGCACTCGGCCTCTGTCCCCTCTCTTGCATCATCCCATGGGTTGGGAGGTCCTGGAGGCACCGTGGCATCTCTGGCACTTCCTTGGCTACCACTTGTCACCAGCAATAGAGCCAAGGGAGGAGGCAGGAGATGCTGGTCCCCTTCCAGCTGGCACCTTGCAGGGCTGGGGACCCCAGCGCCATGCCTTCTGTGCACAGCCCATCCTGGGGACAACCCAAGGTGTCCCAAAACTTTGGATCAGGCCAGCTCCTCTTCCCCAAGGCTTCAGTGCAAGCAGGGTGCAGGTCTGAGCCAGAAGTGGGAGAGCCTGGGCAAGGGGTGCTGAGCCGTGGATTGTCCAGGTGGGCTCCCAAAGCACCCTCCAGTCCAGGCTTTGATGGTGGGTACTTAATTTTGGGTGGCTGCCCACCCCCAGCCCCAGGTAGGCTCCCCGCCTACCAGTTGTCCATCCATCCAAGGCAGATCTGTGAAATGACCCCCCACATCGAGGTTCGGAGAAGCCAACAACCCCCACGCCACCCCCCCCAACCGACCACTTTCCTGGTGTTTCCTTGGGAAAGGGGCAATCAGAGCCCATCCACTATTTATTCCTGATGCCACTTACATTATCTCTAATGAACATGAATGATCAACACGTTCCTCAGCGCTGCAAAACGTGGCCATCAAACAGCCCCCCCCGCCTTTCCCCCAGCTTTTGGGGGGCCAGAATGCTGGAATTAATGGAAGCACAAGGTAGCTGTGTAGCTAACGCCCCGGGGCTGTCTGTCAGAGATTTTGTGGGTAACCAGGAATGTTGCGAGACACGAGCCGGCGATGACTGATCCTCTGTTCATCCTCAGTATTCCCTGGCTCCCCGGCCACCGCTGCGGCAGCCACCAAACCCCGGCGGGCGTCCCAATAGCTGATGACAAACGCTGGCTTTGAGATAGCGACCCGCAGAGGAATTCGGTGCTTTCAGCATCTCGTTCGACAAAAAAACGCTCGATGGGAATTAGAGGGAAGCGTGAGGACACGTGGCCCACCCTGCTCCTTCTCGGGGCCTGCTAGCTTTTGCCCAAATACCCGATATCAAGGTTTTCTAGTTAAGCTAAATATTGCAATCCTAAGAGAAGAAAAAGTAACGTGCGTGGCAGATGGGTTTGCAGAGGAGCATCCGATGCCACCAAAGCCCACGTGGTGGTAGGGATGGGGTCCCAGGAGCAGAGCCCAGTGCTGGGTAGCCAAGAGGCATCCCCAGGGATGCTGAGGATGCAGGGGTTGCGGTGGCGACGCCATGGACCCGCTGTCCCATCGCAGAGGTCACCTCTCCCACCTGGGCTGGAGCGATGAGAGAGGAAGACGGAGTGGGAACAACAGCAAGGCAAGTTTCAAAGTGCCAAACCGAGCTGCTTGACCCTGGCACACTCTGGGTTTTTGACAGATGTGAGTTTTCCCCCGGGCCATGTGCTCCTGGGCTCCTCTAGCAGCTCTCTTGTCCCTGCAGGAAAGCAACAGCCCGTCGTGGCTTATGCTCTTCTCGTGTCCCATCCACACCTTTCTCCTCGAGTCACCTGTAGTGCCCCCAAATCCCTTATCTCCTCCCTGGGGACCCGCAGCAGCCCAGGAGGAGGCAAACTGCCTTTGCCCTGGGGAATTCAACAAGAAGAGCCCGTGTGGATCCGGACACAGATTCCCAGAACCCCGACCCAGCCGCAGCCTTTGAGATGCTTCTCCCACCCTTGTCACTGTGTCACTGCACTGTGTTGGCTCGAGCTCTTCCTAAAAACACTGCCCCGAGCTGTGACAGTGCCAGAAGCCAGCAAAACAGGCTGGGTTTGCACGATGCAGTCGAAAACATTGACTGTATTTTCCTCGCAATCCAAAATCAAAACAAAACACAAAAAAAAAAAAAAGAAAGATTTTTTTTTTCCGGCAGCTCCACTGCTCCGCTTGTATGTCCTTCAGTTGTAGGGGTTTGGAGGAAAGACAGGGAGCTGAAGCCTCAGACCTCTCATGGCCTCGGGGCATCACAGCAAGTGCCACTTGGGTCCCTTTGCCGGCAGTGAATCCCGAAGGATGCGGGCAGGAGGCAGGGACAGAGGTGAGGATGGTGCTGGGACCCCGGGAGCATCCCCCTCCCGAAGGTTTCCCTAACAGGGAGGACTTATTTTTATTCATTCTGGCAGAAAAAAAGGTGGCTTTTATTCCCAGTATTGTTTCCCAAATGTGTTTTGGTGTGTTGTGTTTTTCTTTTTTTTTATTTCCTTTTCAATATTTGATCTGACAAGCATCAAAAATCTGGACTGGACAGAAGCTCTGGTTCGGAAAGGAGGTATTTGAGGCTTCCTGCCTTGGCTGCAGCACAAGCAAAACATGTGGCTTTTGGTCACTTATTTATGACAGTGATGTCACTCCTGACAAGAAAATGAGAGTCGGTTCTTGGGGTTGCTAAATCTCCTTGACAACCTCTCAAAAAGCTCCCATTAGTTTAAGCCAGTTTAAATATCCTCTGTTTTTTGGGGTTTGTGTGTTTTTGTTGCTTTTTTTTTTTTTCTTTTTCCTTTTCTTTCTGCCTCGAATGCACCCACATCTGTCGGCTTTCTGAAATTCCTCCTCTCCTCTGCCATCCACTGCCTGGAAACTTTTTCTTTTTTCTTTTTTTTTTTTCTGGATCATTTTATTTTTCCAGCCCCATCACTTCCCCCGGTCCCTGCTACCAGCCAGAAGTGGGATGCTCCAGCACGGTGAGCGGCACGACCCCCCCCATTCAGAGACCTTGGCACTTAATGAAGAATTCCTGCTATTTATTTGGGGGTTTATGTTGCTTTTTGTGAGCAGCCTGGCTGCCTTTTTGCAAGTGGCTACGGGTGCACGATGGGGTCCTAAAGCAAGGAGCCGTGGGATGGGGGTCCGTGACTTGTCCCAGCGTTCCTGCCCCCCTAAAACCTCTGCTTGGGGTTCTGCAGTGGAAAATCAGGGAAACTGCTGAACGCAGAGCAAAAAAATCAGAAGAAAATCCATCACACCTTCTCTGACACTTCCTCTGCACCCAAGTGATGAGGATGCCTCTGCACCACCTGGAAACGAACCTTGCTTGAAATACTTCCAAAAAAAGCCCTCCCCAAAGGACCCCCCTCTTCCAGCCAGGTCCAAGGTGTCACCCCAGCTCGCTGGTGGCAGTGATGTGACACCCCAGGACGCTCCCAGCTCCCCACATCCTCCCTCCCCCCCCCTTCCCCATCACTCCTCCCAATGGCCGGTCCTGGCCCCCGTCTCTCCACCGGGTAACAGTTAACTCAGAGGAGGTTTTAATTTGTTTTGTAATGTTAAATAAGGTCAATCTACCACAAAATATGCTGGCTCTCATCCCTGCTGTCTCCTTCCCCCCACACACACACCCCACCCCCTGCTTTCTAGAATTTCTTTTTGTAGGATTTTAAAGCTCCTTACCTCAGCTCTCCTTGGCCAGGCTCCGGCGTTCTCCGCTGACGGAGCCAACGTTGCAGATTTGTTCCTTTGACTGCAAAAATAAGAGAGTCAGGTTTATCCCTAACATTCCTACCTATAAAAACACTTTCCATCCTGACTTTTTTTTCTGCCTGGGAAGCAGCATTCCCAGCCTCTCCTGTTGACAACCCCTTTATACTCCTATAAATACCAAGCGTGATCCTTCTGCTGCTTTCAAAGTGCTCCTCACCAGGAACTCCAGGAGCTTTTATTTGCAACCACAGCTACTTTTCTGCCCAAAGGCAAAAAAAGAGCTGGGATATCCTGTCTGTGGCATACCCTGGCTGTGGCATATCCTGGCTATGGCATATCCCTCCCTGCAGCACCAGTTCCCATCCTGTGGCTCCTTGCCGGGACCTGGGCCATGCCCCTCTGTGCTTAAGCAAATCCGTGGGGAAAACAATGTTTTAAATTAAAAAAAAACCTCCTCCCTGTAGAAGCCCTTGCACCCACGGAGGGTCTGAATGTGGCACTGGGCTGAGCTAAAGTGTGTGTGTCTCTGATTAAAGATATGCAGGTGGATATTAGGGGATGATAGCTGCTGGCTGTGGGACATGGACCATGGGACGTGGGACGTGGGTGGCTAGAGCGGTCTGCAGCCACCAGCAACACTGGGGGTGGTCTTTGCCCCCACCAATATCTCCATCAAACGCACCCAGGAGGAATGTGGGCAGAATTCGTGGCAGGTCCTGCACCCATGGATATGGAAAGGGACATCTCCAGAAGCCCCGAGACATCCCGGTTGTGGGGAGACTCACTTGACCCCCCTGTCTGCACACCCTGCTGCTGGGGCCAGCTCCTGGCAGGAGGAGAGAGCTGCTAGAGTCACCCCCCAAGAATTTGCTCCCTGGCAAGCAACCTGCTCTTGGAGGTCGACCCACGCAGGCTGTGAGCACCAGGATCCCCAGAGCTGGAATTCTGTGGCCAAGGATCCTGCTCCCGCTGTCCTGCAGGAAGGGACATCCTCCAGAGCATCCCTGGGGAGAGGGCTGAGCCCAAAAATCACCCAATTTGGGCCTGAGCATCCATCCTTGGGGACATCCCTCTCCAGAGCCACTTTTCTCTTGCAACCCCCCGCGGCTTTCTCTCCCATGGGAAAAGCGAATCCCAGCTTTGTCTCTTTGGTCCTCAGAACCCTTGGGGATGGCAGGAGGTGGCCCATGGGGACAGCTGGGATGGGTGATGGGCTCCAGACTGGACACATCTGGTATGGCCATACATTTCCTATGTACCCCCACCCCATGGTCCCTCGTGGGGTGTGTGGGGACATGGTGGTGGCCACCTCCACCACAGGCAGCTGCTGCTCCACGGCTGGAGAAGCAAACTGTTGAGCAGTGTCACCCATCACAAGGGGCTTCAAGAGATATCAGTTGTCCCCCTCCAGGCAGCCCAGCCTTCAGCTGATTCACTCTTACAGTGGCCTAGAAGGACAAATATTTGTTCCTTTATGAACCATAAACACTCTTTTGTTTTGGTAGCAGTGGTGGTCACCAGCTCTGAGGAGCACATTGGTGCCTGTCAAGGTGAAGCCCCTTTGCAGGTGTGCTGGGGAAGGGTGCTGCCCCCCAGGGCTTGTGCAGCTGTGGCTCCTAAACCTTAATTAAACCTCCTTAAAGCTGCAGCCCCAGGGTTGGTTATTCCCTTGGGAGCTCAGTGGTGGAGAGAGAAGTGCTGGGTGGCTGCAGGTAAGGTGGAGCTGGTGTCCTTTGGGTATTGTAGCCTCCTGTTCCTCATGGAATTCCCTCAATGCTGTGCCAAAGAGCTGCTGGTATGGGATAAAACCACCCCTGGACCCTCCTGGGCCAGGTTGTGCATTTTGAAGGAGCAGCATTCCTAGGAAGGTTGAGGTTGGAGGCACTTCTGGAGATTATCTAGTCTGAGTCCCGCTCAAGCTGGGTCTCCCAGAGCAGATTGTCCAGGGCTACGTCCAGTTGGGGTTTGAATATCTTCACAAGTGGAGACTGTGCAGCCTCTTGGGGTGACCTGTTCAGCGTGTGACCCCTCTCAGATGAAAAAAAAAGTCTTTTCTCCTACTGTCCAGCACTGTGGTTGATGGGATCCTTCTTCTCTCTTCCCAGGGTTCAGCGACGCCTTCAACATTGACACCAAGAGGCCTAAAATCATAGCTGGCTCTAAGGAAGCGTATTTTGGATACACAGTGCAGCAGCATGACATCGGGGGGAAGAAATGGTAAGTGAGCTCTGCGCCGGGCTCCGAAGAGGAGGGGGATCCAAAGCAGCCCACCCAAAACACTGGATATCTCCTCCTTCTCCATAGGACCACCAGTTTGGGGTGGGCAGTGCTCCAGCTCTAAGAGAAACCAAGCTTGCTCTTAGTGAGGCTGGTGGGAAGCCACCCTGGGCAAACTAGGGTGGAGACTCTCTTCCTTTCAAAGTGAGGAGTTTTAGGTGAAGGACAGCTATGTTTGGTGTTTGTGTGGATGGTGCTGTGCTCTGGCTCCTGCCTGGTTGCCCTTCGGTGGCAGGTGCCGTGCGTGGGGCTTTGCTCCAGGCAGGTTCACGGTTCCCTGAGGCCCCCTTGGCTTCTGATGCTTGCTGGAAACTCATCTGGGTTCTGGGTGGAAGCCATCCCATTTTATGTAGTTTCCACCAAGGAGCCGCCGTCTGCAGAAGTGCTCAGACCCGCCTGCGTCTGCCGTGAGCCCACGATGAGACTCGGATGGGCTTTGCTCGGGTTTTGGGTTTCAGGGCAGGCTTTGCTCCTCGCCAGGGCTGGTCCCCGCTGGGGGATCCCGCACAGATGTTGGCGGAGACGCTGGTTGCTCTCCAGGAGCACATCTGGATGCTGGAGCGGTGAGGGCGGCTCCGCAGCCAATTGAATTCCCTCCACCTTGAAGGACCTGCCCCACGGGGAGATCCAGGCTTAAGGCAGCAAGCAAACCTGTAATTAATGCAGATGGACACCTGAGAAATCCAAAATTCAGACCTGTGCTGCCTTTGCATGATCTTTGCTGGGGCTGGAGGAGGATGTGGGGCTGTCCTGTGCCCTCAAGCTGAGGTGACATTTCACTGTAAGGAGGAACAGGGTGGTTTGGCTTTAACCCTGGTCTCCTCAGATGCCATCAGCGTGGCCTGAAACCCCCCTGCTTCCCTTCTGCTTGATGGAGGGTCAGGGCCAGCTGCCCAGGCACACTGTGGGGAGCCTTTCCGCTGGCTCCAGGCCGTGGTTTCCCACAGGATTGCGTGCTTTTTCCCAAAATCTGTGCCCCCGGTTAATGGCGTGACGCTGATGCTGAGGTCCCCATGCCGTATTGGGGCCATGGGGACCATCCAGGCTCTGGTGCTCCCAACAGCATCCCTGGGAGCTGTTTGCAATTAAATCCATGCTCGGGGTCACCAGTTCCTTTCAGCCAGCAGAGACCCAAGTTAATATTCCTAAAGCTTTGAGTGGTGGGATAAGGTTCAGCTTTCCGCTGGGAGCGTGTGCTCTGGGATGGGCTGGGAAGGGAGAAGGTTGCCTGGGGGTGCAGTCAATGAAGCTGCCTCTGGCCCATTGCAGAGGTGGGTCCTGAGCAGGTATCTTAGCACCTGATGTCCTCTCTGAAGGTCAGAGCCTCATGCCTGCTCGGCAGTGATGAGCTTTCCTGGTTGTGGACAGGCTGAGTCTCCCCAGAAGCGTGACCATACCAAGTAGCAGAGCATCCTCGCAGGGGGGACATCCCTGTGGTCCATGAGCAGGTCTGCGCAGAGCAGACAGGGAGCTTTCTCCTGGAGCTGGCTGTGCTGGGGACCCAGTGCTCTCTTGGGATCCTTTTCATCCTCCCTGTCCATGAACCTGTGCTATGGCACTATTTCCCAAGCAGCCAGCCTACAGTTAACAAGCCAGAAGTCAGAAACATCTGGCATGGGGCACAGCCCTCCACCCGTTCTTTGCTTGAGAACCTGGATATTTACCCAAAGAAATGCTTTATTGAGGGGGTAAAGAATTTTGGGCAGCCTGACAGCACAGCTGCTTGTGGCCAAAGCCACCAGAGCATGGCATAAACACGGCTGTTGAGTAGTTCCAGCAAATTCCTTCCACATCCCCTGCTTGAGACCTGGGTGGGGGACGGATGATGTTAATGGAGGAAGCCACTTCGCTTGGTCTGAAGTCTACCATCCTCATCTACCTCCAGGTGATGCTGGAGCACATCTGGGTGGCACCGTGTGCTTATTTTCTTAGGGAACATCAGCCCAGCCTGGTGTCTCCATCTCCACCTACCCTGGGCAGGTAGACATGTCTGTGAGATGGTGGGATGGGGACCGTGCTCTCCAGGGTGGCTGACCTGATGCTTCAAGAGCATGTGAGCTCTGCGTTTGCACAGACCTCTGCTGTGAAATATTTTTCTATCGGGAACAGATCCAAAACACCAAGAATTTGGTGGTATTTGCGCTGGCCCCTGCAAGAGGCTGTGGCTCCACGGAGGTGTCCCCCAGGTCAGGGCTAAGCCTAGGAAAGGCTGTTTGGAGATCGTGGTTCTCCAAAGCAGATAAAGAGCAGGAACCGAGCGTCTCTGCCATCTCATTCCTCCCTGCCTCTGCTTCTGGAGACTATCCCTTCTCCAGCTCTCATTTCATGGCAAAAATCTCCCCTCGGAGGAGAGCAATGCAACCGGGTGCAAGTGGCACACGGGTGCCTTGCTCCGAGGTGCTCATGGGCCACCGTGCTCCTTAAATGCCCAAATGACATCATTTTGTGGTGGAACATCCTCCTGGGACCACAGCTGAGCCTTGCACCTGAGGACGGACCCTTCTCGCCCGCCCCTGGGCAGGAGATGGAGGAGGACATGGATGTGGTGGAACCTGTCCCATCCCTCGGCCCATCTCGCAGGGGTCCTGGCTGAGGTATTTATACACAGGTGCAATTGCCCCGTCCCTCAGGGTTTGGGGTCCCTGCCTGGTGGGGACAGCAGCAGCACACAGTCTCTGCTGATCTGCAGAGATTCCTGCCCAAAGCAAGCTCCCTGAGGGAGACACCCTGCAGAGATTGGTGGAAAACAGCCCCCTTTTCAGTATTTTCAGCCCAATTGTAGCTATAGATGCTGGTTTAGGCACGATTCTGGCTGCACCCCAGCCCAGAAACTGCAATTCCCATGCCATTTGGGGCATTTTATGCTTTTTTTTTTTTTTTTTCCCCCCCTCATGCCTTTGAGTTGCCACTGTCACTGATGGGGTGATCAAGGGCTGCCTTCCCTGGGAACCAGCAAAGGGAGGATTTTGCCTCCTTTCCCAGTAGGACACTGGCGCAAAGACCATCCCTGGCTCCTTTTGGCCCTTCTCACATCTCTCCTGCCAACATTAGGCAGGACACAGCTGTCGCTTTCTCCTCTGCATGAAAAAAAAAAAAGTGTGTTCTCTGCAGAGAATGAGTGTACGTACATAAGTACAGCGTGTATTTAAATATGCAATTATGCAGTATAAAATATCTATTAAATATGCATACACAGTAAAAAAACGAAGCCACCATGACTCACTCTGGTTAAAGGATAAATGACTGAACAAACAAAACATCTATAGTATTAAACCAAGGTCGTACAGAGAGAGCACGATAATAATTGTGCCCAGCCCCGGGAGCTGGCAGGAGGCAGAAGAAATGGAGATGATGCTAAGATGAAACCAGTCGCTGGTAAGGCAGGAGCCAGATGAGCATCCTTCAGTGCCGTCCGAGAGGCACGATGGCATTGAACCAACAAAGCCCACTGAAGGACAGAAGAGCTCAGAGAAACGAAATGGTTATCTCGGGAGCGGGGTTCGTACAGGAGGGATGGATAGAGCAACGTGCAGAGACCCCCCCTGCCAAATACCAAATGTGGAATCTGAGGACTTTGGCACCTATCCTTCAGTCTGAGCCTTCTAATGCTGCTCTTGGCTAGTGTGGATGGTTTTAGGAAGGTTTCAAAGCATCATATATATATATATTTATATGTATATATATGTGTGTGTGTGTGTAGAGGCATTTCCGAGTGTATACAAACTTCCATATAATATTCTCTAGGTATATTTTTGGTTGTGACTGTTTCCCTTTTTCTAAGGTTTCAGGGAGGGAGACGGATCACTTGCACATGGGGGCTGTAACTGCAACCCTGATAGTGGAAAAATCTGGGAGGAAAGAATTCAGATTATTAAACTCCAAGGGGGGGGACACAAAAAACTGCTTGGCTATATATACTGCTCGAAAAGCTCATCAATTTGTGGGGTGGCTTTTCTCTGCCCACCGCCTTCCCGAGCAGCCAGTGGCTTTCAGAACTCCCTCTCAACACTTTCTCTTTTTCATTAAGCTGGAGGTGCAACCCGAGTGTCTCCTCCAGGTCTGTGAATGGAAAATATGACAGCAGGTTACCAAAACTCATCCCAAGCTGCACCGAAGCTCCGCAGAGCAGCAGCCGGGCAGCGTCCCCGGCGCAGGCAGGGCAAGCGGTACCCGGCAGCGTGGGGTCTGAGCATCCCCAGGGCTGGGCATCTTGGGGGAAACTCGAGGGGAAATAGGAGCTCCCGTGTGGCTGGGCTGGGGGTAAAGTGTCTGGCAGGAGTTTTGGCAGGAGAGGGAGTTACTGTAAGAGCAGAGATGATGGTGGTGTTGACCTGAAGGGGTGATGTGTCTTGGAGCTCTTCCTCTGCCCCAAGTTCATGTCATTTTGGGGGTATTTAAGGTGTGAATCGTGCGAGTTCAGGCACACTTGGTGCTGGGGATAGATTCATTTTATTTTTTTTGAAGGGGCAAAATACTTGCTTTCAAACACAGACAGAGTTTCCACAAATGCACGTGGGACTCATGTCCCTCCAATATGGAAGCTCCCATCCTTGTGAGTGCTCTCCTCATGCTGCATGTGGAAGTTTGTGGCCAAAACCAGATTTGCATCTTGAGTTTGGGGAGAAAATATTGTTGGAGGTCCAAAATTGGGTTAAAAAAGAAAAAAAGGAAAAATTCCCTCCATCTTTCATCACCCCTCTCCCATTTGCTTTCCCTGATGGCTGCCCATCATCCCACGAGCAGGAGCTGTGTCATTCCCTAGGGAAGGGCAAGAGGAGCCATTCCTTACTCCCACACATACACAGAAAGACACGCCACCCACCAGCCCCTGCTTTCCATTGCCACCAGGCACCCCAGTACAGAGCAGGAGATGGAAAGGGGTCTGGGGGGGGGTTGGGTTGTGCCCCCATGGGGCAGACGGCACCAGCTGTGATGCTCCACACTGGGATTGCTGCCCCACGCCGGCTTCTGCCTGCGGATTGAAAGCTTCCAGCTATGCAAAAAATGAAGCTTGAGAAGAACTGGCTGTGGAAGGAAAGCCCTGGGAATAAACATCCCTTAGCCTTCAGAAGCCGTAAAAATAATAAATATAGCATTCCCAAGCTGGCTGAGGCCAGGGCTTCGCTGATGCTGCTGGCGAGGTGGCACGGCTGGGGAGTTGGGTCCCTGGCCACGCTGGCAGAGGGGTGGGCTTCAAGGGCTGTGGGTCTAATATTTGGGGTGCTGGATGCTCTCTAGCTGCTCTCTCCCTTCTGAGCTCATGTCCCATGCTGTCTGCTTTGCACCAGACGGGTGCTGTGAAGCCTGGGTGAAGGGTTTGACCCTCCTTGGACCCCCCCCGTACACAGTTCTCCACTGTCTTCCAAGGGCTCATCCTGGTGAGCACCCCAGGGCTAACCCCCCCACCTCCCAAGGGTGCCAGGAGGGGGTCAGCCCTGAGCCCCCCCATCCCCACGGCTGCCCCCAAGGCACAGACATGACGTTTCCAGTCTGAGCGCGGCCAAAGGGAGGAAGAGGAGGAGGGAGAAGAGAGAAAAATCTGCTGGGTGGATTTAAAGCTATAATTGTGCTGATCTGGAAAAACAGTTAAAGGGTTTGCTATTTCCCTACTACTGCGAGAGGCTTTCTTGGCTCTAATTCTCCTGTGGTTTGGCCGGTACCCGAGCGCTCGGATTATTTTGGTGGAAGGGTACATAACTGCAAAGCATTCCTCCGGCACGGGGACAATGTCTGCTCCCGGCTCTCCCTCCCACCGCGCCGGGGTGCGGGATGCTGTAGCATCTCCCCACCCCATCTCCCATCTTCAGGGGTTGTTCCATTTTTGGGGGGCACAGTATGGCCTTTTTTTTTTTTTTTTCCCCCCCAAAAAAATATCCTACGGGCTCTGCTGTTGGCATTGCTGGGCTCTTTGGGGCTGCTCTGCAGGTTGGTTTGCCCCTACCTGGCATCTTCTCTGGGCATCCTGGAGGACATGGGGCAGTTGCCATCCCTGGGGCAGTTGCCATCCCTGGGGCAGTTGCCATCCCTGGGGCAGTTGCCATCCCTGGGGCAGGTCTTCCTTGCCATAAAGCAGTGTGGTTGTGGCAGCTTCTAGGGTCAGTTTGCACCAGCTGCAAGGTTGAGGACCTTTCATATTTTTATTTTATTTTTAAGAAAGCATTTTGTCTAATTGGGAAAAGAGACGTGGTCTCGTGTTATGGCCGTAGGGTTTGCAGAAGAGAGGAGCTGGTGGGAGGATGTCCCCTTGCAGACAGACCCGGGCTGTGCTCCACTGATGTGCTCTTTCAGCCTGTTGCCAACCAAAAAGAGGAAGGAAAAGGTCTGCCACCCTGTCCAGCACAAAAAGCAGAACTGCACTTGGAGGTCTATTTCCATGAGGGAATCACAGGGAGGAACGTGCAGAACTGGGCATTTGGGCTGTACAACAGCCCGGCCAGCGGCTGAACCACAGTTTCTGGGCTCCTGGGCATCCCAGCATCTCCATCTTGCCTTCCCCACCTTGAGAGCCTGGAAATTTCCTCTGCCCCAACCCTGGGGGTTTACCCAGGGTTTTCCAAACTGCTGTGGCAGGAGCAGCATTCCCATACTTTCCTTTACTTGCTGCGGTGCTGGGGTGGGCTTCCTTCTCAGAGGTGAATTTTAGGCAGACACAGAGGTGGCCCATCAAGCATGAGCTTTGGCAGCCAGGCCCTTGGTGTAAAGAGGAAAATCATCTCCCTGGTGGTGTTTGTTGTTTGGTTTTTTTTGTTTTTTTCTTAAAGCATCCTCATTGTACCGTAGTGTTAGCCTCAGCATGGCACCCAGACCCCGGCACCCAGACCCCAGCACCCCTCCCACTGGGAGACCAGGGGAGGCTGGAGGTAGATGGACAACAAGTCCTGCCTGTGCCACCACAATATGTGTGTGCTGTGAAGTATCTGTAGCCTCATTTGTGAAGATGTCTATGGAGGAAGGGGGGGGTCTTACTCCTTCCCATCCCATATTACTCACTCGTAAAAAGGCCTTTGCAACCACATCTTCATTATTTAGGGTTGGGGGGTTGGTGCCCTGGTCTCAGAGCACCCAAAGGCAGCTGGATGGAGCTGTGATATTGCAGCCCGTGACCCAACAGTGCCTCCAACATGGAAATGTGTGGGTGGGGGAACCCCCCTCAAATGCCATTAGCTGGTGATAATGGGCGTCTGGGGAAAGCAAAGAGGCACCTGGTGGGAACCAGGGTCACAGATCAATGTTTGCTTTGGAAACCTCCAGAAAAAAAGCCAGAGAGGAGTCCTGATGGCCACGTGGAGCCAGCAGAGAGCATCCACCAGCAGCTCCAAGGGCTGCCGTGGAAACCCCCGGCCGGGCCACGAATCGCTGTCGGGCCTCGCCTGTAAACACCTCTTCATTACAATATCCCGAAGCAAAAGGGGGGGGAAAAACTCACTTTCTGATTTTTTTCCTGGTGTATCATTACTGCTGACCACAACATTCTGGGAGCTCCTCAGCCGTGTTTTGCAGCACGCCCGTCGGCCTCTATTTTTAAGGAAGGGGGGCCGTTAATTTTGGCTCGGCGCCGTGGCCCGTGGCGTTGCTGCAGCAGCACGAGGTGCTCGGACCCTGCCTCCCTTCCTCCCTCTCCCATCCCATCTCCCGGTCCCCGGTCCCCCCGGGGCTGTTCCCGTGACGTGGCTGGCCATGTCCTGCCCGGCCGCGGGAGGGGTTTGTAGCCCGTCCTGTGTAATTAGGAGCATCCATTCCCGGCGCGGAGCAGCTGGGTTAATTACAGCCGTGTTTGGGTTTCAGTTTTACAATGAGAGGGTTGGTCATAAAGCAGAGAAAACATCGATCGGACTTCAAAAAAAAATCAAAGCAACCAACACCCGAGGGTGTTTGCGCGCCTCGGTGGGAGATGGAGAGAATCCTGGGGGGACTGGGATGGGGACCAAGCTCATGCGGGTCTGAGTCTGGACCTGCACTGGGCACTGTGAGGTCAGTGGGACCCAAACCTCAAGGTTTGGGAGGAGGTCTCATGAGGGAAATCCCCTAAAACTCACCAAATGTGAGGGGATGGAGCGCTGTGACTGTTCCGTCGTTAGTAGGTTGTCTATTAATTAGGGTGATATGGGGGGACCTGGGAATGAGTGAGAGGGTCTAATGTCTCCACCAGGAATGCCTCTGCTGAGGGTTGATATAGAATCACAGAATGCTATGGGGTTGGAAGGGACCTCTGGAGACCATCCAGTCCGACCCCCGGCCAGATCAGGTCCCACAGGAACGTGTCCAGGTGGGGTTTGAATGTCTCCAGAGAAGGAGACTCCACCACCTCTCTGAGCAGCCTCCGCCAGAGCTCTGCCACCAACACAGGAAAGTTCCTCCTCAGGTTGAAATGGAACTTCTTATACTCAAGTTTGTTCCCATTTCCTCTTGTCCTGTCCCTGGGCACCACTGAGAAAAGACCAGCCCCATCCTTCCAACACCCTCCCTTTAAGTATTTATAGACGTTGATCAGATCCCACCTCAGCCTTCTCTTCTCCAGACTAAAAAGCCCCAAGTCCCTCAGCCTTTCCTCATAGGAGACATGCTCCAGGCCCTTCAGCATCTCTGTAGCCCTTTGCTGTGCCCTCTCCAGCAGTTCCCTGTCCTTCTGGAACTGGGGAGCCCAGAATTGGACACGTTTCTGGCTCATGAGCATCCTGTTGTCCACCAGGACTCCCAGGTCTTTCTCCTCAGAGCTGCTCTCCAGCAGGTCACCCCCACCCTGTCCTGGTGCGGGGGGTTATTCATCCCCAGGTGTTCAGTGGGCAAAAAGTGTAACGCTCCCCCGCAATCACCGCTAAATAACAAGCCCAAATGGCTCAATGGTAACGAGTCAACCCAGAGCTGGGTGCTGGAGAAGAGCCCCTCCAGAGCTGCATGAAGGACATGGGCCCAGAAGCAGTGTGAGGGCTGGAGCTGGTCAGAAACACATTGGGATGGGATGATGTCCCATGCAGGAGAGAAAGGTGTGGGTGAAACAGCTGTGGCTGGGAGGAGCATCCTCTCCTGGGTGGAGAGGATCATGAGCAGTGCCCCCTCTCCGTTGAACTCCTTCTCTGAGTCCATGTTGGAGGTCACCCAGTGTTTGGCCAGAGTTGTTTGTCCCAGGTGTTTTTTTGTGGTGGCCTTTGGTCACCAACACACAGGCTTTATCTGCTCACGGTGAGCAGAACCAGCCAGGACACCAGTCTGCCCATGCAATGTGGTGGGGTCACCACCATCAGCAGAGACATCCTTCATTGCTTGTGCTCTTCAGTGGAGCCATCTCATATTTAAAGATGAAAAAATCACTGTAGATTGATAAAATGATTTGTCAGAGGCCACGCAGAAAGCTGCTGCCAGACCAAGGACTCGTTTTCAGGTCCCACATCCTCCTGTGCCCCCATCTTCTCGACTCCTCTGCCATTTCTGCTGCTCCTTGGACTCCCACTAGGTATTTTTTTTTTCCACCGTTGAAAATCATTTCAAAGTCCATTCCTCTGTCACCCTCCCTCCAAAGAGCCCCGATCCCGTTTAAAGTTTTCCACAGCTGAACTTTTTCTTTCCTGAACCTCCTTAATCACTTCTTCCTCCAGTTCCATCTTGAATAAATTAACCGCGAGTGAATTTGCCTTGCAGGAGATTAAGTGTCCCATTGATTGAAAAATCCTGTGAAAAGCATTGCTCCTTCTCCATTCCTCCCTAATCCCCGCGTTCCCGCATCACCAGCTAGACATACCTTCCTTTCCTGATTTCTTTCCATTTAATCAAAATATTTTAAGGCTCGAAATGAGCTTTGCAACCTCTCCACAATGTACCCAGGGAGCCTGCCGTGCCAGGGAGGGGGCTGTTCCCTTCAAAAGTCAGGAATTGGCTGGATGCAAGGAAGGCTGAGGGGTCTCTGGGAGGGGTGGGATGAGGTGGGGGGGAGTGTGGGGGGCAAGGGGCTGGGGAAAAGATGCTGGTTTGTAAAGGGCAGGTTAAAAGGCAACAACACTTCAGGGGCAACAGGGAGAATTTAAAAGTTGTGCAGCGGAGAATAAAAAATGGAGATAAATTGGGACTAAATAAACGAAGCAGAACCGGAGCTGGGACCATCAGAGGTGGCTCGATGGTGGTGGCACCCTCCTCCAGGAGGGGATGCTGGGGACGGGCACGTCCTTTTGGATCAGCACGGGAACCTAGAGGAACATCCAAAAGGCCACCAATTTGTAAGCCTTGGACTCTGTGAGAAATTTCCCAGGGAAACGCTGGCCCTTCCATCGTCTGGTGCCTTCGCATCCAGGACGGATGTTCTCCCCGGAGATGTGTGCTCCAGCCAAACAGCATTTGTTGGGTTTAGCAGCGAGATAACTGGCAGGAATTAATTTCTGTGACACGGGGAATTTCACCCGATAACGTTTTGACTAGGGAGGGGGGAAAAAAAACCAACCAAAACAAACCCAATAATTCAATCACTGCCGAGATGCCGTGACTGTAATTGCTTCAGACACCGAAGCACGGCAGCATCTGGGGGTTTGTGTTGCCCTGCCACGCTGGAAGCACTGTGCACGTGGAATGAAATTTAAAAAAATGCAAACTGAGCTCGACACATGGCTTTGGGGGTTGCTGTGATGACAGAGAGAGTCCTCCTGTCCCCAGCATGGGTGCGGACGCCGGTTCGCTGGCAAAGCAGAAATTCAGTTTCCACTCCCCTCACTGCTCAGGCAGAGCGGAGGCTCCTCGGGTATTTCCACCAACAGCCTGGTTATTTTTCTTTTTTTTAAATTTTTTTTTAGGGGGGGGTGTTGTTGTTTTTTCCCAGGATGAAAGTTAAAAATACGTCCTCAGACATGTTGCTCTGAGCAGTCTGCGCTCTTCACATTTAATCCCCCTGCTTTGCCTTTGTTTTCCCCATAAGGAGCACATGAAAAGGAAGGCGAGGGCGGGCTTGTTTGGTTCTTATTTTCTTTTAAAGCTTCCTTTATTAGCCAAGCCGTGACGCAAGGGCCCGCCGCCACGCTCTTTGCAGAGGGCTTTGCTTGTGGCCGGAGTGGGGGGGGGAGAATTACAACCCTCCAGGGAGGCGAGGGGAAAGATTTGGGGTGACCCAAGGGGAAAGCTGGGATGGAACCAGGGAGGTGGCTCCGTGGAGGATGCTCCAATTGGATTTGGGTGATATTGGGGTGATTTTGGGACCGAATTTTTTTTTTTTTTTTTCCCCAAGGAAAACTAAACCAAGCTCTTTAGAGCACAGGTTTATAGACCCCAAAATGGAAAGGGTTTGTAAGCAACCTGTGAGCAGCACCCCTGAGAGCCCACAGCAGGGAACGCTTCGCACATCCCTGTGACCGGCACCTTTCAAACAGCTGGAAGAAACCTTTCCCCAAGCTGCCAAGTTTCCATGAGAATTTGACAGCTCCAGCTAAATTAATCATTTAAATTTAACCGAAAAGGGAAAAAAATGCCATTGTCTTTGGGAAACAAGAATTCTGGGTTTTTGAGCTTCACAACCCCTCCGCGTTCGTGGCAGCGTCTGCAAATATTTGGGCTTTTCTTTGAGCTTCCAGCCCTGACGAAGGGCAGGGGACTTGGGGGGGGGGTTGGGGGGGTGTTCGCCCTCGTCATCGTCTTGCCTTTGGAAGAGATTCCCCTGGGGTCGGGAATATTTATTAAGGGCTGCTGTGACAGTATTAATACGTGAATGTTAATTAATGGGAAAGTCTCAGCTGGGATTTTCCTGCTGGGGGCGGGGGGGGGATCATAGTGGAGCTGCACCAAGAATTTCACGTTAAATTCTGTCTGAGTTAAGTCAGAATCATAGAATCATAGAATGGTTTGGGTTGGAAAGGACCTTAAAGTTCCAACCCCCCTGCCCTGGGCAGGGACACCTCCCACCACACCAGGTTGCTCCAAGCCCCCTCCAACCTGCCCTTGAACCCCTCCAGGGATGGGGCAGCCACAGCTTCTCTGGGCAACTTGTTCCAGTGCCTCAAACCCTCACTAGGAAAAAATTTCTTCCTAATATCTAATCTAAATCTCCCCTCTTCCAATTTAAAACTGTTGCCCCTTGTCCTGTCCCTGCACTTCCTCATAAACAGTCCCCCCCCAGCTCTCCTGTAGCCCCTTCAGATATTGATGGGCTGAAGTTCTTCAATTGGAATGAAGAATTTGAAAATGAGAACGTCATGTCCTGAGGTGTCACAACCTTTACTTCTTTTCACCTTCGAGGTCTTTTTCTGTCCCCTTCCCACACCCTTTCCCAGCCTTTCACATCTTCCACCATCCCCCCCAGTCTCCAACCACGAGCAAATGGGCATCCATCGTGTGGCAGGGGCAGAGGGACAGGAGCAAACCCCTCTTACAGGTCAGGGAGAAGGTACCAGATTTCCCTGACCTTCTGGATG
The DNA here is from genome assembly GCA_026546715.1 of Gallinago undulata. Taxonomy (NCBI): domain Eukaryota; kingdom Metazoa; phylum Chordata; class Aves; order Charadriiformes; family Scolopacidae; genus Gallinago; species Gallinago undulata. The sequence continues at coordinate 40,350,197 of JAOTQQ010000071.1, read as the reverse complement.
CTATTGAGGACCATTCCAGATGGTTATTATTTTCCCCTAATTAATCTCCTTGTTAGCAACGAAGCTGCAAGACGGGAAGTATTTCCATGAGAATCCTTCAACGCTGCTTAGATTTTTGGAGGTTTTAATTTGGCGAGCAATTCCGGTTTATAGCGATGGAATAAAAGGAGGAGTGTTTAGTGTCTTTGCAGAAGCAGTGTGGGGTGTTTGGGTTTTTTGTTGTTTTTTTTTTTTGTTGTTTTTTTTTTTTTAAAAAAGACCATTTCTGGTGTAACAGGGAACATCTGTGCTGGGAATGGTTGCTTTGCTGGGTTGGGGCGGTGCAGAACCAAGGAGCTCCTGTTTATCTGCCGATCCAGACTTGGATGGTTGTGTCCACCGATAGGACTTGGGTGCAGATTTTTATTTTGGGCTAAGACATTGGGAGCAGAAGACGCCAATAACCCGTGGTTCGGAGTATTTTTGAACTAGCCTGGAAGGAATGGTCAAATTCCTCAGGTCCGGCTCTCTTCCTCCTTTGGCTTGCTGGTTTGTTCTATTCTGGTCAAATCCACAAGAAAAAGTGAGAAAAATGCTTGCAGTGTCCCAGATACATCCCAACTAGTGGCCACAACCCTTGGTGGGTGTATGGGGGTTATTGTCAGCTCCTCTTATTTTAAAGAATAGATAGATGCCCAATGGCCCCACTCACCGCTGAGCTGGGGGTCCAAATGTACAGCTCTGGGCTGCTTTTAGGAGAAAACCCAGGCTGGAGCAAAACTCCTGGAAATTCACTTTTTCAGTCTTTTCATGGGGAAAAGTCCTTGTGGAATCCTAGTGTGATTTGCAGTTACTGCTGTGCCAGCTCCTTGGTATTCCTTGGGGAATTGTCCTTGAACACACCCATGTCCTGAGGATGCTCTTGACATGAAATGTTCCTGCCTCAAGGTTCCTACCTTAAGGGGGGGACACCTCTGTCCCCCCTTTCCAGGAGCAGCTGTGGGGACCTCAGATGGATTCTGAGGGCTTCTGTGCCATCCTGGTGAGGTGCCAGCCATGAGCCAAGGTGGTGATGGGGTCCTCCACTCCTCCCCGTGCTGCCAGCTGGTTTTGGAGACTTTGCTCGTTGCCAGGCGTTGTTCTCCCCCGTTCCATCTGATGGCCATTACCTCCAAGCAGCAGTGAGTCATCATCCCTGACTTATTGCTGCCTGCTGTCGTGGGAAGGGGAAGTCAAAATAGTGGTTTTGCTGCTTGCTCTGAGTCAGGACAGGGGAATGATGGTGTCCTGCCAGCAAGGGACCTTCTCCTGGCACCTCCTCACCCATTTACCAGGAGCTTGGGCTGGGAATCATTTTATTCCACTCTAGCAATGACCATGGATTTGCTTCCATGCCTCACATCCAGCCTCTGGGTACTGATGGACCCCTCTTTCCTGCAGGCTGGTGGTGGGAGCTCCCTACGAAACCAACGGCCAGCAGAAGACGGGAGATGTCTACAAGTGCCCGGTGACCAGCGACACCCACAGCAACTGCACCAAACTCAACCTAGGTACCGTTCACCCGCGGGGCAGCCAGGGTAACTGGCCCTTTTTAACGTGGTGCTTTTTGTCACTGCTTCTGTAAAGCTGTGAAGATGCACCCCGTCGTGTTGTCTAGGTTGTCCCCAGAAGCACGAGGGCTGCATGTTTTGGGAGAATTTCTAGATGAGGAATTATTTCAGGTGTTCAAGCTACTCCCAGGGCTGAGCTTTAAGCAACGGTCGGGTAAATCAAGTGAATTGGGAGAAAGTAAAAAAGTTGGTGTTTGGTTTTTTTTTAATAGAGCTTAAATCGGTTTGTTAAGTGATCAGGATAAATTTACCGATGGATCATGGTCCCACTTGGAAATACTTGACTCCAGCCTGGCAGACTGTCCAGTCCCAACTCCCTGGATGGAAAGAGTGAGCTCTTTCTCAGGATTTCTAGTGCTGGTCCCACCCCAACCACGCCAACAGCACGATATCGTGATATCAGGACGTGCCCTGCTGGGGTTGGGGTAACGCAAAGCAGAGGGGGGACAAGTCCCCTTTGCTGCCCAAAGTGGGACACCCGATGAGTACATCCCTGTCTCAGCAGGGAACATGGGAGACAGGGACTTTCTCATGGCCCTGAGGAGCATCGCTGGGATGTGGGGGCAAGGTCTAGAATTTTTCAACACTGGAGTATCTGGAGCAGCCGTTCTCACTTTATTTTTCATCATTATGAATCTGAACTGTCCTGGTTTTCTACAAGAGCTGATAAGAGAGGGAAGAACTTTGGATCAGCCACAGTGTTTGATTGATTGGCTCCAAATATTTTCTTTCTTTTTTTTTTAACATTGTTTTCTTTTTTCCTTTTTTTTTTTGTTTTTTTGCCGTGAGAAAATTGAGATTCTTCAAGGATATAAATCTCCTGTGTGTGTAAATTTGAATCTTGCTAAAAAGCAATCTTTTTTTTTCCATTGGAAACGAGTTTCAGATTGAAAGATCAGTGCCACGAGCACATCCTATTTTTTTTATTATCGTTTTTTTTCCCTTCCCCTAATTAACTTGTCTAGTTAGCACAATCCACTGAGGCCCTTTGAGTAAAACCAGATGCGGAGCTGCCCCGGGGGGGATGCCAAGCTGAGAGCCAGCCCGTGGCAGAGATGGCCGTGGCGTGGAGAAGGATGAGCTGCCGTGGGACCCCTGGCTCTGCCCCTGCCCTTCCCACGCCCGGGGGGGCAGTGGATGCAGGAGGTGGTGGGGAGCATCCTGCTCCCCCATCCCAGAGCCCCGGGTGCAAGGTGCAGCCTGCCTGGGTACCAGAGCAGGACAGCGGGGTGTCAGCATCTGCAGCTGGCATCCTGGAGAGCTTATAAAGTGGGATAAAACCCCTTTTTCTCGGGCTTTGCATGGAGACAGGGGGTCGGGGCAAGCTCGGGGTGTGTGGGGGAGAGAGGGGGCTGCAGGGGGAGAAGTGAGGGGCTGCTGGAGGCTGCTCAGCATCAGGCTGGGCTCCCCTGGATCTGGGCTTGCACCCCGGGGGCTGAGCCTCCCCTCAGTTTAAACCTCAGCAGGAAACTTCCCAAGGTCACAGAAACCAACAATCCAAATTTACCTTTTATTCCCCCCTTCTCGGTTTGCTTTTCGGACAGGACAGCAAAAGGGGAGCCCTGGGTTGCGGGGAGCTGCATTGCCCAGACCCCCGAAGTGGGGAGAGGGGGGGCTGGGGGTTGGCATGGCTGGAGACCCCCCCCTGGGCAGAGGCAGATTTCACGCCCTCGTGGAGCCAATCTGGAGGAACGAGGGGGTTAGGCAGCATTTGTGTCACAGCTAAAGGATATCAGCATTATTAGCATTAACAGAAAGACAGGGCTGCCCTGGGGACCGTTCCTGGGCTGGCATGGGAAATGAAAGATAAATCAGCCACTAAATGCTTGCTGGCCTGCCTGGCAATAAAAGATGAGATGCTGGAGCTGCTCAGAGGGGTCTCATCCTAAATATCGACTGTGTAAGAGATGCTGCCTCTGTCTCACAGCTCCAGTCCCCAGCAGACGTTCCTCTTTGTTGGTTGAAAGAAAGAAACCGATTGTTGGTTGGTAAGAAAAAGGGGAAAAAAAAAAAAAAAAAACAAAAACCAAAACAACAAACAATCCTCATTCTCGACAACTCTGTCCAAAAAAAAAACCCAAAAAGCACAAATTCTGCAGCGTAAGCGTGCCCAGATGGCTCTCCTCCAGTGTTCAGCTGGGTTCCCTCTTGCTCCAGAGATGCTGAGGGGCAAGATGGGGACACTGGGGGGGAGCGGCTGGCATCCCTGCCCGGCGGCTGTCCCCAACCACATCCTCTCTCCGAAGGACGGGTGACACTCTCCAACGTCTCCGAGAGGAAGGACAACATGCGCCTCGGCCTCAGCCTGGCCACCAACCCCAAGGACAACAGCTTTTTGGTGAGAAACAGGGGGGGTTTTGGCACAGCCGGCGTCCAGATACCCCTCCCTGTGTCTTTATACCTACGCTGTGTTATCACCGCGGGGCTCAGAAACCTCACCTCCCCCGGGGAAAAAGATGCCAAAGGAGAGGAGAGCCCTTGCAAAGCAGCAATTAAAAAGTGGCAATTTTAATCTCAGCCCTGATGGTTGATTTTTATCCTCCTCCCCCTCCAGGCCTGCAGCCCTCTCTGGTCCCACGAGTGCGGGAGCTCCTACTACACCACGGGCATGTGCTCCCGGGTCAACTCCAACTTCAGGTTCTCCAAGACGGTGGCTCCAGCTCTGCAGAGTAGGGGAAACAAATCTGCCCCCCACCCCCACCCCGGCTCTAACCCCGCCTTTGAACTCGGAGGGAATTTCTGTTCTCTGATCGCTTCGGTCCCATTGAGAAAACAAAGCGCTGTCAGTGTTTGAGCGAAGTCAAGAGAGCAGAGGAAATGGTTGCAGGGAAGTGATTCAAAGGGGGTTACGTCCACAGACATCTGGTAAACATTTTCCTTTTGACTGACACCCAGGGAGGACAAAAAAATACCTTATTCCTCCAAAACCAGAAATAAAAGCATCCAGAATATTTTATCAGCACAGCTAGGAAGGCAAAAGAGGGAAAGAATTCAGACCTTGGCCACAGAAAAGAAAGAGCTCATTGATGGAAAGCTAAATATTTTGGCTCGAATTTGTAAATTTGGATACGTGCTTTTATTTTGAGGTATTAAAAGAGCTTCCTGGCTTCCCCGTAGGTGGTAAGAAATTGCAGAAGCCTCTCCTGCCCCATCAGGGCTTCCAGAAGCTCCTTGCCCCAGCCGGGCACAGGGGGTGATGCCCCAGTTCCATCACCCATTTGCTGTCGATTAATTCTCACAATGTGGAGCAGGGCAGGTGAAAAGGGGACTTTTTTTTTTGGGGGGGGGGGGGGGGCA
>JAOTQQ010000071.1:40330541-40342250 GCA_026546715.1 Gallinago undulata | reverse complement strand
CTGGAATAGGCTGCCCAGGGAGGTGGTTGAGTCACCATCCTTGGATGAGTTTAAGAGTCATTTAGATGTGGTGTTGGTGGATATGGTGTAGGGGAGAACTTTGTAGAGTGGGGTAGGTGGTTGGACTCGATGATCCCAAGGGGCTTTTCCAACCGAAATGATTCTATGATGGGGCTTGGAGCAACCTGGTCTGCTGGGAGGTGTCCCGGCCCAGGGCAGGGGGTGGCACTGGATGATCTTCAATGTCCTTTCCAACCCAAACCATTCTGCGACTCTCTGACACCCCTCAGGTGCTTTGGGATGGCTCTGCCCAGTGCACGAACCTCCCCCTGAGTCTTGCCTTCCTATTTCAAACCTAGGTCTTGGGTTATTACAACAGAAGAGGAATCAATCCTGAAGCCTTTTTGAATGAGATAAAATTCATAGCGAGCGACCCAGATGACAAGCATTTCTTCAACGTCACCGATGAAGCAGCACTCAAAGACATCGTGGACGCGCTGGGGGAGAGGATATTTAGTTTGGAAGGTGAGTGGTGCTGTGCCCTGAGACATCCCAGCCGGCCAGGCTTTGGTGGATTGCTTCAGATGCGCTGTTGGTCCTCAACCTGGTGAATTTGAACGGATCACACCGGGGGTTCCCCTAATACCTCTTTGATACAGAACCTAAAATCACACTTTGAATATCTCCATATACAAAGAAAAGTCTTTATTTTGAGTGGTTTCTGTCCCCCAAGCATCAGGACCCCAGACACCTTCTCCTCAAAAGGTGACCCCTCATTCTCACAACCGTTCTTCGCAGAGCTTTGATGGCCCTGTCGTTTATAGCAAACCTGTGAAATTTGGCAATGGGGGGGTCATCTGGGTGTCAGAGTCTGTCTCACCCATCAAATTCCACTCAAGCCCAGCCGGGCTATAAACAGGCAAAAAACCACACACCATTTTCCAGGGACTCCTTGGAATGTCAGGCATCGAGGGTTATGGGAGTAATGTGAGGGCTTTTTTTGGTTTATTGGCTGAAATTAAATATCAAGAAATATTTTTGTTCAAAACGACAGCGCTTCTGTCCGCCTTGTGACAAGTTTGTCAGTCCCCAAAACTAAATTTATCTGAGTTTCACAGGCAAAGCACATCCTGGGACAAACAATTGAAACAGAAGATGGACGGAAAGATTTCCAGCTTTCACCGGAAATTAAACATCTTGGGATTTGGGGGAATTTTGGTCAAACCAGCTCACAAACTCCCCACCAGTTTGGCAGTTATCTCAGTCCAGCCCAGCCCAGCCCAATTCTTCTCAGTGGAAGAAAGCTTCCCTGGGTGAGAAGCTTCACGCTTCTTTGAGAAGTTGCAATTATGAAGTGAAATCCTCTAAATCCACATTTTTGTGTGTCCTTGCAGCTCGGAGAGATCCACACCAAGGCAGAGCTCCCAGTATCTATTAGTGGCACAAATTTGTGTAACTGTGGTGATTTAGGGAGAAAAAAAACATATTTATGGCAACTGAGGTCCTTTGTGCCCCGGGTGGGGTGGAGGTGGACACTCAGCCCCCTCCAGGAAGGCAAAGCTCTCCATTAAATACAGATTCCCTTTTTTATTTTTATTTTTTTTAAGGAACCAACAAGAATGAAATCTCCTTTGGACTGGAAATGTCCCAGACAGGATTTTCATCACATGTTGTGGAAGTAAGAGAGTAAATGTGGGGTTCTTTTTTCACTTTTTATCATGGCTGGCAGCTGCCGGGGGAGGAAAACGGGTACTTTGGGCAAGTTATTAATCATGAAGCTGAATTGGTCACAGGAGAATAAAGAAGAAAATGCTGCTCCTGGTGGTTTATCCCGTGGGGAAGGGAGCTGCTGGGAGACCTGAAGGTGTTGGGGGGAAGGTGCCATGGGGTGGTGGGATGCAGAAGATGCTCAGTCCCTTTCTGCCCATGGGCTCAAGAAGTATATAGTGGAGGGTTTGGGCTTTGAGGGACCCCCATACGTGTTCTCCCCCAGAACCAACCCATCAGACCCCTCAGCCATCTCAGCACAAGTCGCCTTTGCCCCTGTTGGGCAGTGGGGGGGGGGAAGAATTACCTCCATTTGGTAAGAAATACCCTCAAAACACTCCTGCTCTCCCACAGGACGGGATCTTGCTGGGGGCAGTGGGTGCCTACGACTGGAACGGAGCCGTCCTGAAGGAGACCAGCAGCGGGAAGATCATTCCCTTGAGGGAATCTTACCTCCAGGAGTTCCCGGAGGAGCTGAAAAATCACGGAGCCTATTTAGGTGAGAAAGACGAAGGAGCCTCCCCTGCCAGAGCTGAATTTGTGATTTTTATGGTTTAAGAATAGGAAGCAGAGCATATTTCTCAAATGACTAATAGCAGCCAGGGCTCCCAGCGTAGGTGGTACTGTGCCAGGCTGTTTGTGAGCTCCCGTTTTTGGGAGATCTGGGTGATGCCCCTTGCTCAGGGATGCCGCGTGCGTGAGCATCCTCACCTGGGAAGAGCCCAGCGTTGACCCCGGCGTTCAGCCCAAAAGCCACTTCAGTGCAGAAGTAGCTCAGACACCAGCCGGCCCCGAGTCATCTACAGGCCTTACTGGAATGGGTTTGGGTTTGTTTTTTTTAAGAAAAAGAAAAAAAACTGATGAAATTCCACGCCTGGGGAGGAAATACCTGCTGAGTTAATCCGTTCCATGTGCGGCTGCTGAAGGCCTGGGGTAAAAATATCAGCCTGGTTGGGAAATGAAGCCCAGCTCACTCAATGTCAGGACCTGGGGGTTTCAAGGCTGATGCTTGGTTTAGGATTATCCCCCTCCCCAGGAGGGGAATATTGAGGGAGACAGAGACCCCAGGTGAGGCCAATGCCCAGGGAAAGGAGCGCATAAATCCCAATAATCCCTGGAGATGCTCAAAATTCAACTGGATGTGACCCGGAGTGATCTGATCCAGTTTCACGGTTGGCCGTGCTTTGAGTTTCTAATAATTTAAGTAGCATTTAAAACTGACCGTGAACGTGCAGGAACCTGGAGCCGGGTTTAAAAAACGGGATTTTTGCAGCCTCGGTGCTGCATTCCTACATAAGCCCCTCTGCCACTGCGGGACAAAATAGCCCATCTTGGGGGGGAAAAGAGGGATTTCTCAGGGTCACTTGCTCACACGGGGTTATTCCCATAAGGACTCGGGTCCTGATGGATTTGTGGCTTTTATTGGGCTTTGGATGTTAACATCAAGCATCAGCAAAGTCTTTCACGCTGGGTTTGGGATGTGGCATAGCCGGGGTGTCGAGGAAGCAGGGCACACACCTTGCTAGGGTTTGATGCGAGCCCTGAAACAAAACACTTACCGGGTCAGGAATTGGGCTTGTGTTGGTCAAAGGAGGATTTTTCACGGGGTTTTCCAGCTGCCTCCAGCGTTGCCAAAGCTCCGGGTGCAGCTGAGCAGCTCGGGGTGTAGGTAGGATCTGAGCAAGGCGGCTCAGAGCCCAGGGTCAGGGCGCTGGGGCTTTACTGGAATGACTTTATCTTTGAAGAAAATCTGGATTTCCAGCATCCCGGCCTGGGAGGCGGCCAGCGTTGTGTCGGCAGCTGCGGGGGGTGACGGGAAGCAGATCGCTGGGCAGGAGCAGGCAGGGAGCAGCTCACCCTGCCTCTGCCTCCACATCCAGGTTACACCGTCTCCTCCGTCATCTCCACCGAGCGCGAGCGCGTTTACGTGGCGGGAGCTCCCAGGTTCAACCACACTGGGAAAGTCATCATTTTCAGCATGCACAACAACCGAAACCTCACCATCCACCAGGCGCTGAAGGGAGAGCAGGTAATGCCCACGCTGCCCAGGATGTTGCATGGATATATTTTTTTTCCACCTCCGTAAATCCTCCCCCTTCTGTTTGGAAATCTTTCTGGTTTCAATGGCTCGGCACCCACGAGCAGCTGGGGGATGACTTTGAGGGTGGCAGAGCCCTGGAAGAGGCTGCCCAGGGAGATGGAGCACCTCCTTTATGAGGAAAGGCTCAAGGAGCTGGGACTCTTTAGCCTGGACAAGCAAAGGCTGAGGGGAGACCTTATTTATAAGTATCTAAAGGGTGGGTTGAAGGATGTTGGAGCCAGACTCTTTTCAGTGGTTTCCAGCGACAGGACAAGGGGCAACGGGCACAAGCAGGAACGTGGGAAGTTCCACTCAAATATAAGGAAAACATTGGGGTGAGGGTGGCAGAGCCCTGGAAGAGGCTGCCCAGGAAGGTCTTGGCGTCCCCTTCTCTGGAGATCTTCAAGCCCCACCTGGATGCTCCTGAGTGATGTGCTCTGGGCAACCCTGCTTTAACAGGGGAGTTGGACTGGATGATCTCTGGAGGTCCCTTCCAACTCTGACAATTCCATGATTCCATGGTGGAGTCTCCACCTCTGGAGACATTCAAACCCCACCTGGACAAGTTCCTGTGCAACCTGCTCTGGGTGGGCCTGCTCTGGCAGAGGGGTTGGACTGGGTGATCTCCAGAGGTCCCTTCCAACCCCATGTCATTCTGTGATACTATGTCCTGGCTGTCGCTGCACCCGCAGCTCCGAAGGAGGGAGAGGGGCATCCCTGCAGCGGGGATGGGGCTCGGAATGTCCCTGGGGTCCCCACCGAGGGGGTGGCAGTGCCCCTTGCGGGCCGGGAACGCTGCTCCCATCCCCTCCTCTGTCTTCTCCAGATTGGCTCCTACTACGGCAGCGAGATCAGCTCCCTGGACGTCAACGGTGATGGCGTCACCGACGTTTTGCTGGTGGGAGCCCCCATGTACTTCAGCGAGGGCAGGGAGAGGGGCAAGGTCTACGTCTACACCCTGCGGGAGGTACGTGGCAGCACGGCAGGGCGAGCTGGGGAGGCTGGGGGGGCCAGGGTACTAGGAGGGGAACTGTGTCCCCTCATGTCACCTCTCCAAGGTGGCTCCGGGCTGGGTGTACCCACCAGATCCCACCAAACATCATGGGGCACGGCAGCCCGGTCCAGAGGCTTGGCAGCACCTCGCTCTTGTGGCTGCTGCAGGATTTGGGGGGGGATTTGTCTGGTTTTCTTGTTTATAAACAATTGCAAGGAGGGGGTTTGCTCATCACCAGCAAAGGGTGTCCAGCATCTCAAGGCTTCTCTGCTCCTGGCCCCAAGGAGGTGATGCATGGGGTGTGGGGGGTCTTTCCAACATCTCTCTGGAGAAACAGCCTCCCCATCCACTTTGTTTCCCCCAAAGCCATTCCCCCCAAGAGCACCCTCCTGCCCGGGGTCACAGGAAACAGCAAGGTCGGTCCCTCCACCACAGCTTCAGGGCATAGAGAGGACACGTGCCACCCTTGTCCTCTTCCCTGGCACCCACCAGTGCTCTGGGGCAGGACCAGCTTTCCTACCGCTCTCAAAGCTGGCTAGAAATACCGTTTCTGAGCCAAATCCATCAGGCTCTGGGGGTGTCCAGGGCAGCGAGCAGGTCGTGCTCTACATCCAAGGCTGCAGACCCCACCCAGAGTGGTCCCCACATCTAAAGCACAACTTTTAATGCCATTATTTACATAAGTTGCTATAAAAAGAAGGCAAAGCAGGTGTGGGGCTGGGGAGGAGCTCATCCATCCCCAAAGACACGCCGAGTAGAAAGTCCCACAGCCCCAGGAGGACTCTCACCTCCTTCCTTAGAGAAACAGCCCACACATCACTGCATCTTCTTTGCTCGCCTTTGAGGGTTTTCTCCTCTTGCCCAGGCTTGCTGCTGATCCTTTTGGGGTGGGTTTGTTTTTTCTTGTTTTTTTTTTTTCTTTTTTGCCTTTTCCCTTTGGCTGGCCCGGCAGAACCGCTTCGTTTCCAGCGGTGCCCTTGTAGACCTGCAGAGCTACCAGAACTCCCGCTTCGGCTCCTGCATCACCGCCGTGCCCGACCTCAACCAGGACTCCTACAACGACCTCGTCGTCGGGGCGCCCTTGGAGGACGAGCACCAGGGAGCCATATACATCTTCCTCGGCTTCAAAGAGACCGTCCTGAAGAAGTACAAGCAGGTAGAGCTCTCGGGTGCTTCGGCTGTCCCCGTTTTTCCTCCGAATAAATGTCATTTGTGCCCATTTCAAGGGCTGATGGAGCAGGACCCATTCACGCGCAGTACTGCGTTGAGAATTATTATCCCTGGATATTTTCTCTCGCGAGGGGCCCAAGACAAAGCAAACACATGGTATGGGAAATACGCTTGAAATTAGGGGCAGCGCCTAGCACTCGGTGCAAGGGATTACTAGAGATAAGGTATCCCTCACGCTTGTGAGAGACAGTAAACGTTACGGAGTAAATCAGCAGAAATCTCTGGATGGGTGTCTCCGAAGTGAAATGGCCGCCATTCCCTGGAATGCCATGTCCGGTGTGATGGCTTGGAAAGGAGTATCCAGCCTGGATTCTCCCCTTTGCTTTCCAGCGGATAGCAGCTGCCGACCTCGCGCCCGGCCTGATGTATTTTGGATGCAGCATCCATGGACAGCTGGACCTGAACGAAGACGGGCTCGTGGACTTGGCCGTCGGCTCCCTGGGGAACGCCGTGCTGCTCTGGTTAGTTGTATCTCCTTTGGCACTCTCCTCTGCCCCGGAGGCTCATTGAGATACGCTGTCATTTTGAGGGGGGTAAAAAGCTGATCCCTGGATGATTTGACCCATCTTTCTACAATAACGACCCCCTGTCCGTGGGATTTCAATGCACTTGGACCCTAGGAGGACATCCCAGTTGGTCTTGCGCTGAATGTCATCGTTAGTTCCCTGAGAATCTCAAACCAGCTGATCCATTTGTGGTGATTTGCCCGGGCTCCCTCTGGTCTTATTTAAGAAGAACAATTTAATATCGATTAATGTTCGGACAGTCCCTTGAAGCTGTCAGGGTGGACGGTAGCCATGCCCAGCAGAGATGGGCCACCCTGAGGTCTGCCTCTGAAAGTGCTACGTGCACGCAGGGGCCAAATCCTGCTCTCAGTGCTGAGCTACTCCGTTGTCATAAGCTGGAGGCAAATACGTGCAAGAGAGTTTATTCTTCAAATCCTACAGAGATGAGCTAAGAGTAGGTCTACGCGCTGTGGTGGCCTTTGGACTTCCTCAGCACCTCCTTGATGTTGGGAAAAAAGGGTGAAAAGGGTGATTCTGCAGGCTTTTGGAGGCTGCTGCTGATGTCTGTGAACATCCCCAGCACATCTCCCGAGCTTTGATCGCCCCGCAGGTCCCGCAGCGTGGTCCAGATCAACGCCAGCATGCGCTTCGAGCCCTCCAAAATCAACATCTTCACCAAGGACTGCAAGCGGAATGGGAAGGATGCCACCTGCATGTCGGCCTTCGTCTGCTTCACCGCCGTCTTCCTCTCGGCTCACTTCCAGACGGCCAGCCTGGGTAAGCGACGCGGCTGCTCGTGCGACAAAAAAAAACCCCAATTCACGCCTCGTTTAGGTCTCCAACCCCAAGGGACCACCCGGCTTCTGCCAAGGGAAACCATCCAGGAGCTTGGTGTGTCTGGAGGAGAGCACGTTGCCATCTGCCACATCCCTTTTTACCCACAAATTTGTCCCTCTGCTGGCTGATGTAGCAGGGAGGGTGGCTCTGCCATTAAGCGGTGCCGAGAAATACCCCGAGAACCCAACCTCTGTTTAACCTCTCCTCTCACCTACACCCTGGCACCGAGCTCTCCCGCAGCTTGCTTTGCCATGGTGTGTGTGATGGGGATGTCACCACCACCTGGCCGGGCAGGGGGACAGGAGAGGACGTGCCGGGGCCACGTCCCACAGAGCTCATCCATCCTCTCCGTCCGCAGCGGCGGGATGCAGCTGCCGACCAGATGTGCATTGTTTCCCTAACATCCTGGGGAATCTCTGTGAAGCTTTTGGACCAGCTCTGCTTTTAAACCCCCACGTGTCACCATCACCCCAAGCCTACCCGGAGGCTGCCCGTGACTCGGCCGACAGAGGCTCAGCCCCCTTCAACCGGAGGGAAACCGGGTCCCAAGCGGAGCCAAAAAAAAAGCTCCCAACCCCCTAGAGCAAGAATTTTGAGCTGTGCTATAAAACCCGGCGTCTTCCTCCCAACTCGCTGTCATTGCAGAGCTTGTGGGACAAAAAGCCTTTATTTATTTACTTTTACGCTTATCTCTACCCAGAAGAGCCACTCAGTGGGTGGCGCGTTGCTGGGGCATCACATCTTGCCACGTTTTGCTGGGGCAAAGCATTTGGGAGAGGGGAGTACAGACCAGCGTGTCCATATGTGAGGCAAATAAGTGGATGTCCTGCCCGGATTTTACCCAGTGTCTTTTCAATAATGCATTTTTAAGGTTCCTCATTCGACCTGGAGAGCGGATGCTTTTCCCCAAGGAAATGTCTGTTAGAAACAGGCAATAACAGCTGTGGCCCCATTGTCCCAGATTTTGCTTTAGCATGCCGTGCTCCTCCCATGAGAGAGGAGATCTTTATGCCGTGGTGGCCTTCGGTCTTCCTCAGCACCTTCTTGATGTTGGGAAAAAGGGTGGAAAAAGGGTGGAAAGTGTGAATCTGGGAGCTTTTGGAGGCTACTGCTGATGTTTGCAGGTGTCCCGTGCCCCAGCACACCTCCCTTGCTCGCCCCACAGTGGGGTGATAGGAGTTTGGGTGTAAAAAAACCCATTTTTGCCCCGGTGGGGCTACACGGCGAGCGGGGAGAAGCCCTGACGGTGCTGCTCCCGCAGAATCATGGAACGATATGGGGTTGGAAGTGACCTCTGGAGATCACCTGGTCCCACCCCTCTCTCCTTCCAGGGCTGCGGTACAATGCCACCATCGACGAGCGCAGGTACACGCCGCGGGCTCACCTGGATGAGAGCGGGGAGCGGCAGACACAGAAGGGGCTGGTGCTGCTCGCCGGGCAGGAGCACTGCGACAGGCTCCAGTTCCACGTCCTGGTGGGTGCCAAGGAGGACAAGGTTGGGGTCTCTTCCCCCGCCAGCCCCCCAGGGGAGAGAGAGAGGCCACCGCCCCCAAACAGAGATGCTCCCCGCCACGTGCGAAGTAACGATGCGCCGGGAGACGTGGCCGGAGGAGCCTCGGTGGCTGGAAATGAGCCTTCTCCTCCGGCCCCAAATTTCTTCTCCCTGGGTTTGATGTGGTCAGGGATGGAGCTGCCGGCCACGGCAGCTGCTGGGTCCCCAAGCGCTGACTTCATCGTAGCCCTGGCTTGCACTGTCCACGAGCCGCTAGCCGTGCCTTCAGGGAGGGCGTGCACTCTTGGTGCCTGGGTCAAGCTGGTCCTCCTGCTCCAAAATTGGTGAAAACTCCTTTTTTTTTTTCCTTTTTTTTCCATTGAGGAACCAAACGCCTCCATGCCTGTCCCCAGTGCTCTCACCCTCTGCACGCCTCCAACCATCAGGGTCCCCCTCCCTGGGTGCAGGAGCCAGTGAAACCCTCTGCCTTGCTCGCAGGGAACAGCTGATGCACAAACCTGGCCAAAAATCAAACATTCCCAGTGAATGATGAGAATAATTGTGGAGGCCAGGGAAGGCCGAGTTGCCAGACTGGCCCGGCCCCAAGCCCTAGCCTGAACTGCCATGAACTTCTGGGAAATTCGAGTCTGGAGCTGGAGAGGGAGCTTGTGATTTAGCCCAAGAAACATCTCGCTTCAGAGAGTCCAACTGCACCCCGTGCGGCGGGGGCAAGGTGTGGAAGGAGCTCATAGAGCTGCAGGAAAGGTGGAGCTTCGATACCAGCTGGATGAGCCCCAAGTCAGGGTTCCAGGACCGCTCTGTGTCCCCTGGGAGCCAGAGGCCCTGGGGCACCCATCTTTTGGAGCCAGCATCTCCAGGGTGCGGCATTTCCCACATCCTCAGGTGGGTGTGGGGTACCACCACTGAGCTTGGGTTGTCCCTGTCCCTAGGTGAGGGTTCACTGGAGACAAAGGATGTTCACACACCCAAGTATACAAGATTTCAAATCTTTTATTCCATGAAATAACCACACATGCCTGTAGCTCTGCCTTGCCTTGCTCTCTGGTGCTGTCCCTCCACAAGCAGGAGCTCTGTCCTTCTCAAAGGTGCTTTCTCTCCACCACAGGACACAGCTGACTACGTGAAGCCGGTGACATTCTCCGTCGACTATGAGCTGGAGCACCCCGAGAACGGCCCCATGCTGGACGACAGCTGGCCCACCTCACTCAAGGTCTCGGTATGTGGCAGCACCCACCTCCCAGGGTGCCTTTTATCGGGCGCTTGGTCAGCAGATTTATCACCAAATGCAAGATTTGGGTCTTTATCTTTGGGCTGTCATCCCTGATCCCTCCCGTGATGGCGATGTGTTTGCATTCGCCACAGCCTGGGGCCACCGCCCGTGTCCCTTCTCCTTGGAGTACAAGCTGGGGCTCACAGCGTTCACCGAGCTGCTCTTGTCACCCCTCTCAGGTCCCTTTCTGGAACGGGTGCAACGAGGATGAGCACTGTGTCCCCGATCTGGTCCTGGATGCCAGGAGTGATGTGCCCAGTGCCATGTGAGTAGGTCTCTCAGAGCATCCTCCCAACCATTATCCCTGGGGGCTCCAAACCCTACCCCCCCCCAACCCATGCTGGCATGGTGGTTGGTTCTCCATCCAGCACCACCACGAGGTGCTCCTCAGCACCTCTGCTGGCAGTGGGTCTCTGAGCCTCTGCCTTCTCCCTGCCTGGAATGAATCCGTGGGTTTTCAGGGAACCCGCAAAACAACTAATATTTGATGCCATGGTGATGAGCCCCAGGGAGACAAATCAGAAAATAACAGGGGGGGAATAAATGCAAGGTTGGCATTACCCACTTGGCAATTAGAGGCTTGACTCACACAGCAGAAATAATTATACGCTGCATCTGATCACTTAAAGAGCTTTAAAGGTTACCCAGGAGCACAGGGATCTGAACCTCCACCTCCCATCCACGGCAGCGGCCCCTGGACCCAGGGCTGCTCCCTGGGGATTACTTGCATCCCGTAATCCAACATTTATTGTCAACCACTGGAAAGTTCTTGGTCCTGAGGCTGCAACCCAGGACATGACTGGTTCTGTCCGGGCTGCGCTGCGGGAGGTTGAAGTGAGCTGCAGGAGGGGATTATTTATGGATTTTAGTGGCTGGAGGTCTTACAAATAACCATGGGCAGACACCGGGGGCCAGACTTCTAGACCAGTTCCTCCTGAAGCCTGTGGAGCTTTCCCAACAGTGTCAGTGGGCACCGGGTGGTTCTCTGCAACAGCAACTGAAGTTGATGTGATTTCTGCTGAGAAAACCACTTTTGAGGTGGTTTGTTGGAATAGAGCTATTCCTCCAAACCGGCGCCCCGGCTGCCCCTCATGGGGCTCTGAAGGTGGCACCCTCCTACATTTTCCTTTCCGTTGTTATTTTGTGTAAAGGAAATAAATGCCCAAAGACCCATCAAGCCTGTAGAAGCAGACGCTGCCATTGCAGATGTTTGTGCTGGAAAACTTACTGGGAGGTAGATCTCAGCCAGGCTGGAACTCTGTGCCAGCTTTACCCCTTGCTAATGGTATGGGATCTATTTTTTCCTTACATCCCAGCTGTACTAAGAACTTCTACCCAGGTCTGAGACAGCTAGGCACCGTTAGCCAACAATCACAAAATGATCATAGAGTCATGGAACGGTTTGGGTTGGAAGGGACCTTAAAGACCAGCAAGATCCACCCCCTGCCCTGGGCAGGGACACCTCCCACCACACCAGGTTGCTCCAAGCCCCCTCCAACCTGCCCTTGAACC
>JAOTQQ010000071.1:40312174-40330441 GCA_026546715.1 Gallinago undulata | reverse complement strand
CTTCCCCACATCTCAGCTCCATCTCCCCTCTGTCAGTGTCAAACCCTTCCCCCTCCTCCCAGGGCTCCCCTCCCTCATCAAGAGGCTCTCCCCATCTCTCCTGAGTCCCTCTCCTCTCCTTGAGGAACTGGAAGGGGCTCTGAGGTCTCCCCGGAGCCTTCTCTTCTCCAGGCTGAACCCCCCCAACTCTCTCAGTGCCCCCTCCCAGCGGAGGGGCTCCATCCATGGGTCATCTCCATGGCCTCCTCTGGCCCTGTTCCAACAGGTCCATTTCTTTCTGCTCTTGGAGGCCCCAGAGCTGGAGGCAGCACTGGGGGGGATCTCCCATGATGGTCCACGGGAGGAATCTGCGATTCCTCTTCCCGTAGCAGCACCACAGAGGGAGAGCAGGGATTTCCTTGCACTCTCCTAAATTCCCCGGGGCTGGGGCTTGGCGGGTTGCTTGGCAGGGCTTCCCCGCAGTGCTGCCCTCCTCCCGCAGGGACTTCTGCCGTCGGGCTCTGCGGAGGCCACCGCCGGACTGCTCGGCCTTCAGCCTCTCCTTCGACACCTCCGTCTTCGTCATCGAGAGCAGCAGGAGGAGGGTGGCCGTGGAGGCGGCGCTGGAGAACCGAGGGGAAAACGCCTACAGCACCATCCTCAACATCTCCTTCTCCAGAAACCTCCAGTTTGCCAGTTTAATCCCCAAGGTGAGGCTGCCGGGGGAGACGCCGGGGCTTTCCAGAGGCGTTTCTAATCCCGGCCGGATGAGAAAGCTCTGTCCTAAACCAGAGCCCAAAAACGTCTCTGTCCCCCATAAATCAGACGTGTTTATTGGCTTCGTTTCTAAGCACTTACAGCCCTTTCAGCTCTTTATTTTGAAAATACAAAAGCGTTTGGATTTTAAGAGCCTGAAAGAAGGTCAAACGCAGATGAAATTATTTCCCTCCTTTATTTTTCCTACTCCAATATAGTTTAAAAATACTTGCTGCACGTGGCCAAGCTCCCGTCAGGGATGAATTTTTGCAGCTGAGATATAACTCCTGGAAGTACAGGCTGACACCGGGAGCTCAACGTCGAGCCGGGAGATGCCACTTCTCTATGCCTGTCCCCTGGATGAGCCTGTCCCCAGGCTATGGGTCCCCTCCCCCAGTATTTCACCCCCCACCGCATGCTCGTGTCTCCGTGTCACTCCTCCCTTTTCCCAGCGAGGTTTGGGAAATTTGCTGATGCTGCTGAGCCCCCCCCCCCTCCCCGCCCCCACCGATGACTTCATTCATCCGCCGGCGGATCCCATGGCCCGCCTTTGGTTTTCTATAAAGCCATGCCAAGGGAAAATTGCGGGGACGTGCTGCCCACAAAATAAGAAAAATGCATTTTCTGAGAGATGGCTACAAGTTAAGAGAGGGGGGAAACCCCACGGTGCTCGGGAGCAGAAAGCACCAGGCAGCGGCGGCTGCAGGAGATGTTTGTAGCTGGTTACAGAAGCATCACTCTGCTGACGGGCTCCTTGCTGCTGCTGCTGCTGCTGCTTATGAATAGGCAAATTGCCAATTGGAGGGGATGGGTGTTAGTGTCCAAGGCTGTATGGAGACCCAAAGAAAGGCCCCTGAAAGGCCACGATCACAGCAGATGAGTGGGAGAAAGCTCCAGGCTGTTGCTGGTGGCTTCAAGGTATTTTCTCTGTGGCTGGTGCTGGGTTGTTTCAGCTCCTGGTTGGGACTCGTCCTTACAGGCTCTAATACATGGCCAAAAGTTGGAATGGCTCATGATCTCATGATGGGGACGGACACCACCTGCATACAACCAGGCTACAACCTCTTGTGGGGTTGCTACAGCTTGGCTCTGAGGAGGAAGAGCAGGGTCGGTGTCTCCCATCCCACCCCAGCCTGTGCTTGAGGAAGAGCAGGGTTGGTGTCTCCCATCCCCCTCCAGAGCTTTGCGATGGGCAGGAGCTTCCCCAGCCTGGCTGGTGAGCTGGGAGGTGTTTAAGCAGCAGGAACCTGGTTGTTGAGTCAAGGAAATTCAATATTACTCCTTAGTTGGTGGCCACGCAGATTAATAGTTCATGTTATCTCTTGATGCTTCCCCGTGACTCTGCAACACAGAAAAATATTCCTCTTCCCAATTACAGTGGCAAGAATAATTGGGTTCACTCATTCACCACTGTAGTTAAATTTCTAAAGAGGATTTAAATCAGAAAGCTGGAGGTTGCTTGCTAGAAGTGTCTCTCTCCAGGAATGGCCCTAGAAATTCAGCCGCAACGGGACGGATTCCCAGCCTGCAGCAAGCGGGGTTGGGTGGGTTGGTTGGTTGGGTTGGTTGGTTGGTTGGTTGGGTTGTTCCCAAAGTTAAAGCCTGTTTTGAGCCCCCACGGGTGCATTTGCTGGTTTCATAAAGAGCCAGGTCACAGGGCTCGTGTCATGGACACGTCACGTCCCGTTTCAGGATGACACGGACATCAACATTGACTGCATGACCGAAGACAAGCACCCCAACAAGAAAGTGTGCAACGTCAGCTACCCCTTCTTCCGAGCCAAGGCCAAGGTAAGGCTATTCCCTCCTGCCCAAGTGAGGTGTCACCCATGGGACGGGACCCCTCTATCCCCACGTGGGGCCACGACCATCCATCCTTGGGCTGGGCAGCTTTGAACAAGAGTTTTAAGGATAAATATGTGGGTTCTTCCATTTCTCTGTCCGTTGCTGGTATCTGAAAGGTGAGTTAGGGAACCAGGGATGGTCAGGATGCTGCATTGATGCTAGGAGGCCACCTGGCTTCTCCAAGTCAAAGAATTTTACTCTAGTCCTCTGGAGCAATTTAATGTTGGCTTCAAACCACTGCTGGTGACTTCCCTGAGTTCCTCCCTCACAGTATCATTTTCTGAGAGGTTTTCCTTGCTCTGAACACCCAGGGTCCATCCAGACCCTCCTCTGAGCCTCCCCAAGCCCCCTCAGGCTGGTGGCATCCTCCAGAGTAGAGCTCACAGTGGTTGGCCAGCACTGGGCGTAAGCCCAGGTCCAACAAAGATCACGTTTTAAATAAAAACCCTTTGGAAACGTTACGTGCAGCGTTCAGGTAGGGAAGGGGAAATGAGGAGATGCAGGACCTCGCTCCCCAGGGCCATTCTCTGCAGTCACCCTGTGAAATCCCACCTGCCCGTCCTGCACCCCCATGGGAAAATGGGCCAAAACAAGCAGGATCTGAAGAGAAAAATCCTTCCCACCGCCGTATCCGTCTGAAGCCTTTCCTTGTCAGAAGCTTGAAAAATCAACAGATGAGCTCCAGGCACCTCGCTAGGCTTTAGAGCTCCCAAAAAAGCCCTCTCAGATGCCTGTGGCCGTACGCGAGAGCACAGCAGCCCGGCTCCCCATGACCTACGGGGGCTGAGAATGCATCTGCGTGGCATCAGGTAGTCCAGGTCCTGCCAAAACAAAGACAAGCTGGAAATGGAAATTTGGCCCGAGAGCAGCCAAGGGCTTTAATATTATACTCAGCTGTGTGCCGTCCCAGACAGCTTGAGGTCATTGCCACGGCTCTCGCAGATGGGACACTTATCACATTTTATTGTTGTTGGCCCCTCTCCTGCCCCCGCCAGCCCACCCCCTGCCGCAGATGGGAGCGAGTGGCCTCTCGCTGCAGCTTCCCCAGAGGCTTTTTTCCCTTCCAAAGGAGGGGGGGGGGGGGGGGGGGGGGAGAAGGGGAGAGGGCTGCTTGCTTCCCCAATCTCAGAGAAAAAAAAAAAAAAAGAAAAAATTATATATTTGCAGCGTGCAGGTCCCAGAGGAAATCCTGCAAATCCCCAGTGTGGCCTCTCCTCTCCCTGGAAAGCCCAGGGAGCATGTCCTGATGGGGGCACGTCGGGGTTTCAGCCGAAATCACTGCAACCGGACTGACAGGTGGCCCTTCCCCCCCACCCCAAAAGAGAGGAGAGGAAGAGATAGGAGATTCAAAAGTTTAGAGTGAACTAAACTACTTTAATGAAGAATTAATATTAAAATAAAAGAGAAGAAAATAATGAAATAGATACAATATACTCAAAACCCTATCAGGCTCCCAGGGTGACAGTCCCATCACCGGCAGGCACTGGGGAAGTCCCAGACTGGTCTCAGCGATGGATGGGAACTGGGTTCCAGCTCTGGAGTCAGGAACACAGGGATCGGGATCAAAGGCAGATGGACAGACAGGGTCCTCTTCAGACATTGGCCATCAAAGAAAAAGAGATTGACCCTTTGATCCCTCAGCTTTTACACTGAACATGGGGCAGACGGGATGGAACACCCCATTGGTCAGGTTTGGGTCACCTCTCCTGTCCCCTCCTCCCCACAGGTGGGACCCCTCTGCGCTTCTCCCTTTCCGACCCTCTAAGGGGCAAATAAGGAAAATTGGCTGATCTTGGGTGTTACAGCAATGAGTATAAGCAAGAACTTCTCTGCTCACCCTTCCTTGGCATTTGGCACAAACATTGGCCTGATCACCCCGAGAGCCAGCAGGTTTCTCCACAAGATGCCGTTCATTTCAGAGAGTTAGAGGAGACCTGGCTAAAATGTAAAACTCCAGCACACAAAACTGGTTGGGTTTTACCTCAAACGGGGACAGGGCAGGGGGATGCTCTCAAAAACAAAATCCCCCCATCACTCCCGTGTGTGTTTTGGGGTTTCTTTTGTTGTTGGGTTGTTTTTTTTCCCCCCTAATGTTTTCTCCCATCTCTTTCCAACCTCCACAGGTAGCTTTTCGCCTGGATTTTGAATTCAGCAAGTCGGTTTTCCTTCAGAGCATGGAGATCTACTTGATGGCCAGCAGGTGAGGGGCTGATTCCTCCCTTCCAGGTGTTTGGGAGGAACTCCCAACTCCGCTTGGGTTTCCTCCTTCAGGTGATGCTGGAGGCTTGAGTTGGGGAGCAACCACAAGGAGAACTGATTGCCATGGGTCCTTGCAGGGCGTGCAGCCCCCTAGCCACGAACCAGGCTGGTTTTATTTATCTGTATGTTTGTATCCGTCATTTTTTTGCCCTCTACATGGAGGCTGCGTGGTCGCTAGCGGGGTCTGTGCGGAGCAGAGAGGGGTTCTGGCCCTGGGTTTTCTTACCCACCTTCACAACCACAAACGCTCCCAGGAAAAACACCTCCTGACAGCTTTGCAAAATTCTCCTCGCTCTTTTGCCGTGCACAGGTGAAGTTTGCTGGCAGCCAAGTGAAATCTCATTAGGATTTGGCTTTGGTGGGATTTTGGGGGGGGGGTTGTTTGGTTTTTTTGTTTGTTTGGTTTTGGTTTTTGCTTTTTTGTTTTTTTTTTTTCTCATTGCTTGGACTAGATGATCTGATGGGGGAGACACGTACCCTTTGAGAAAACCAGTGCTGGGCCCATGGCGGGGAACACTGAGCTTTAATTTGGGGGATTTATCTAGAAAAGGGGCTGAAGGAACCATAAAACCGAGGGCATCCCACTCGGTGGGTCCTTATAAAAATCAACAATTGAAATCTCGTTAGGATTTGGCTTTGGTGGAATTTTGGGGTTTTTTTTTGTTTGGTTGGTTGGTTTTGGGTTCTGCTTTTTTTTTTTTTTCTCATTGGTTGGACTAGATGATCTTAAAAGGTCCCTTCCAACCTAGGTGGTTCTGTGATTCTGTGATTCTCAAGTATTAGGGCAGCTGAGGATTCTCTCTGCTGGGGCTGCTGCTCTGTTTTAAGGCTGCTTTAAGGGTGGGAAACCTTTCTCCAAATCCTCTACTTTTACAGCCTTGGGTTAATAAAGTTACAGAATAAAATGGCTTTTTTTTTTATGCTTTGGCCAAAACCCAAAAGTTCAACCCTTTCCTACCTGCTTCCCACACACCCCGCACCCCCCAAAAAATAAATCAGAGGGGACCCAGCTCCCACCTCACCCCATTGCTGTTTCAGTGACAGCGAGGAGAAGGAGAGCACCAAGGAGGACAACTTTGCCCACCTGAATTTCCACCTGAAGTACGAAGCCGACCTGCTCTTCACCAGGTCTGTGATTCTGAAGGGGCTGCAGCCCATGGGGGGAGACACGTACCCTTGGAGAAAACCAGTGCAGGGCCCATGGCGGGGAGCGCTGAGCTTAAATTTGGGGGATTTATCTAGAAAAGGGGCTGAAGGAACCATAAAACCGAGGGCATCCCACTCGGTGGGTCCTTATAAAAATCAACAGCAAGAAGCAGCGAGCTGCTGTGCTTTCATGATGTTTAAATGCACAAGTGTTATTAAATCAGTGCGAGGGCAGCTTTTTTTTAAGGGGGAAAAAAGTACTTACTGTAGGTAATAACGTTCATACCCCGTGTCACGAGCCAGTGTCTGGGCTGGTAGCCATCCCACCAAAAATCCTCCCACCAGAAGCTCAGCTGAGGGATGTGCATGGAAGGGTCTGGGCATCGTCAGTAACTAAAGCAGAGAGAGCATCCTCCATCCAAGGAGAGCAGGGAGCTAAGGCACAGATGATAATTTATTAACCTGATTACAAGAAAAAAAAATGTGCATCCCAGAAGCACATTCCCTGGCACTGCTTGCTGTAATTCTTAGCAGATTTTTTTGAGACCTTCAGTCATTTTATTTTTTTTTTCACTAGGGGCAGTGGGGTGCTGAAAATAAAATTGCTTTAATACTTACAATTTATGGGGGTGAGGGGGATTCTCAATTTAACAAACATCAGAATCACCCTTATGGGGGAAGGGAGAACTTGGAAGATAAGGAACAGCACAAAAAAAATTCAGATTTGGGTACCTTGAGGGAAAATAAAGGGGAAATGATTTCAAAGAGTTTTGGGGCCATGTGGGCTGCTCCAGGCTCGCTTTGCTCTGAGCCCACCTCGTGACTTGTCACCCTTTGTCACCACAGGGCATCGAGCCTGGACTACTATGAAATCAGGTCGAACAGCTCCCTGGAGAGATACGACAGCATCGGTCCCCCCTTCCATTGCACCTTCAAGGTGAGGAGGGGGTGTCAAACCGGCTGAGGGACCCCCCCCACCCAAGCACTGTCCCGGGGGAGGTGGGATGTGCCATGATCACCCTGCTGGTCCCCATCCCCTGGGGACAGGGACATCTCTCTCCTCTGCCCTCCCAGCTGCAGAATCTGGGCTTCTTCCCCGTGGAAGGGGTGACCATCAAGCTCACCGTCCCCGTGGCCACCCGGGCGGGCAACCGGCTCCTGCTCCTCACCGAATTTGTGGTGGACCAGGTAGGAGGGCGTTTCACCCCCATTAAGCACGTGTGGGGCCCTTCTGCACCGAGGGGGGGGGGTACCCCACAGCAGGTCACCCCATCCTTTTGTAACCCCCCCTCCATGCTCACACCTGCACAGATGCTCTTGGCTTGTGTCCTGGCTTCTCCCTTTTGCATTCCCTTGGCTGGAAACATGGAAAACGGTAGCAGCCAAAGGGTTTTAGTCCAAATATTTCCCCCAGCTAGACCTCCCTCCAGTATGAAATGAATTTTTGAGGGTCTTGAAAGCTTTAGCAGTGCCTGGGGTCAACGGCAGGCTTGAGTGCCCGTAGAGTGGGAGCAGACCCTGGGACATCCCTCCCGAGCCTCCCGCTGTCCCTGCGGCCCTGCGGGACTCTCGTGCCCATGATGGAAAAAGCCAGGCACGGGAGACAAGGTTTATGGATGGATTTGGCCTGAGTGAGGGTGTTTTGTGTTGCCAGCGCTGGAAATGTCCCCATGACACCCCAGTGTGCATGGAGGTGCCAGCCCCCAGCACCAGCAAAGCCCAGGGGGTGCTGAGGTCCCCCCCGTGTTCACCAGGATGGGTGCTGGGCACAGGGTAGGACATGGGGTGGAAGCCACCGTGGTCACTCTCCCCATGCTTGGAGCCCATCAGCTTCTCCCGCAGGAGAACACGACCTGCAACATCTGGGGAAACACCACCGACTACCGGAGGACGCCTGCCGAGGAGGACCTCTCCCGCACCCCCCACCTGGTAGGTGCCTTTCTGAGCCCAATCCTGGTCCTGGGCTGAGCCAGGGAGCCACCAAACCAGAGAGAAAGCCCTCGGGATGGGGATGCTCCATGGCCACCCCACCGGGGCTTGGACCTCGCTCCCCAGGGGAAGAGAGCGGGGGGTTTTTTTGTCCCCTCCTCGGCGGAGATGCTCCCCCAGCACCAACTTCTGCCCTTGCAGAACCACAGCAACTCGGACGTAGTTTCCATCGACTGCAATGTGAAATTAGCCCCCAACGAGGAGATGAACTTCCACCTGCGTGGCAACCTGTGGATGAAGTCTCTGAAAGCAGTAAGTCCTCCAGAAGCAGGTACATGGAGAAATAACCCCAAGGAGCCCTCACGCCAAGAAAACGTGGGTGGTGTTTTCCTCTCCTGTGGGATTTTTTTCTTCTCAAATCCCCCTTATTCTATTGGTGTGTGCATCCACCCTCCCGGGCAGCACCTTACGGTGGGGAATTTGATGGTGAGCAGTTCTTTTTGCTGCAATTTAGCCACATCCCCTGTTTGTTCTGCGCCGTTCCTCCCCAGGGATGCAGCGCACAGCATCCCCAGCGGGGAGGCAACGCTGGGGGTGTAGGGGGGCAGCAAAGCCGTGGGGGGGGGACGCCGTGCCGGGGTGGCCGGGTCCTCTCCTGTGGCCGATGCTCACACCCAGCACCTCTGTGCACAGCTGAAGTTCAAGTCACTGAAGCTCACCACGAACGCCGCTCTCCAGCGACGCTTCGGGAGCCCCTTCATCTTCCGCGAGGAGGACCCCAGTCGCCAGGTGAGGCCCCCCCCCCCCCCCCGGGGCAGGGTGGTCACACAGGGACCCAGCAGCTCTGGGGATGCTGCAAAACCCTGCCCTGACCCTGTGGGTGCAGAAGGAACAACCCACAACGGGCGCTCTGCAGAGCCCTGAGGAACTCGGTGCAGTTGTGGCTGGAGCCAGGCACCACGGGATTCAGCAGGGAAAACCCAAGATAAACGGCTGGTCCGTGGGGTGGGCGTCCTCCCCGGCAGCTCCAGCATCTTCCCAAAGGAGGGATGATGCTCAGCATCCCCCCCTGCCCCCCCGGCTCCTGCCCACCCCAGGGGCAGCAGCGGGTTTTGATGCTCTTTCCTTGCAGATTACGTTTGAAATCTCCAAGCCGGAGGAGTCGCAGATCCCCACCTGGATCATCCTGGGGAGCACGTTAGGAGGTCTCCTGCTCCTGGCCCTGCTCGTCCTGGTGCTCTGGAAGGTGAGAAGCCCTTGAGCCACACACCTTGGGGGCTTGGTGGAGAACCCCACGCGTGGAGGGACCCCAGCTCCATCTCCACACCCCCACTTGGGCATCACAAAAAAGCTCCTCCAACCTCTTTCCGCTTCCATATTATTTATATTCGGGGTCTAAACCTCCCAGCAACAAGGTCCCAGCAACCAGCTGGGAGTAATGGTTGGGTTTTCTTGTGTTTCTCTTTAATCCCTACAGCTTGGATTTTTTAAAAGCGGGAGCCGCCGGCGAGAGGCGGAGCGGGAGCGGAGCACCCGGGGGCTGGAGTGATGCTGCCGGGGGGGCCACCGGGTGTCCCGTCCCCCCCCCCAACACACACACACACACATACACCTCGTTCCCTTCCCAACCCCGGGACAGAGGTTCATCTCCACGCCGTGGGATTTTTGGGTGCTGAGCTCGGGTTTGCGTCGAGACGAGAGTTACACCCCTTTGTGTGAAACCACCTAAACAGGTCCAAAAGCCATAAAAAAATATATAAATAAATAAAATACCCCTATACACACCAGAAATCCCCACCCCCCCCTACTCGTGGCCCCGGTGAGAGGAGCTTCAAACTGGGTTTGCAGGGAGGTGGCAGCGGTGTGACGATGAAAGGGCCACCGAAGCAACGTGCCCCCTATCTTGGGGCAAACTACAGGGCTGCAAGAATCGTTAAAAAATAATATCCTTAAAAAAATAAAAAGGCTGAGCTGTAGCAATCCCCTGGGCTTTGCTGGCCCCGGCTCTCAAACTGCGTTGCATTCGTTAAGCAGAGCGATTGGGTGGAGATTTTAATTTGCCTTCTTCTTAATGCACTGAATACAAATGATAGCAAATTAAAGCACCTTAATGCAAATCTCCAGTGTCCAGCTGTACATACTTATTTTAAAAATATTTACCTGTTGAAGCAAAGGAGGAAAAAAAAAAATTTGGGGAAGCAAAAAAACCAAACCAAACCTTTTTAAAACTAAATCCAAAAGCAGTTTGAAGTGTGTCCAGCAAGGGTCCACACGTGTATTATAATTGTACATACTCGGTGTCACGCGAAACCGGATGATCGGTGCTGTTTGACAAAAATCTTTCTTTTTGCATAGCAGAATTATTTATGCTGATATTAATTTTATGGATGAAAAGAAAGCATATGTCTGCCGGACGTGTACTGAAGTTTGTTAAATACTGTCCTAGCAATTATTTTTTTTTTTTTTAAGGATTAAAAATACAGTATTTTAAAATAAAAAAAAAAAAAAAAGAATTGAGTAGCCTCTTCTCCCATTTCTGTGCTAGCCTGGGGGGAAGACGCTCACACCCCTCTGGGACACAGCGGAGGGGGACGGGGGAGCTGGGGGGGGGGCGGGATCGGGCTTTTTCCTCCACTTATTTATAGTGGGATGCAAGGGGTTTACAGCTTTTTTTTTTTAAAGGGATGCTTTCGAGTGGGATATTCAGCCCCAGTGAGCCCAGAGGAAGGTTTGCTGAAGAATTAGCCCCCTGCACTGTATAAAATTGCGGGGGGGGAAGGAGGGAAATGGGAAATCTATTGCTCCCACGGCCCCAAAGGGAGCAAGTTTTGCACATCTCTTTTTCCTTTCTCACTTTTCATGCTCAACCAAGTCTCCTTACCATCAAAAAGACATAGGCAGGACGCATAAGGAGTACCGATGGCCTCTTTCCAACCTTTTCTTGCTAGGAAAAGAAAAATAATTAACTGCTTTTCAAGGCTTTAGAGAAGATCAGGGAGAGGAGCTGGGCAAGTGCCTTCAGTCGGGCATCCCCTCGGCTGCGGGGGGAGGGATGGGGCAGGGGGAATGCTGTTTGGCTCCAGAGCCACTTATGTATATGTGTTTATGTGTGTATATATATATTATTTATCATGTAATCTCTCTCTCTATATATATATATATATTTATATATGTCTCTGTGTGTGTGTATATACACCCTCCAGCTTTGGGAAGCTGTGCTTATAGGCAACAGGGTGCTCCAGCCTCGGGGGGGGGTGTGTGGAGGGGGTTTATACATATGTGTTTGTGTGTCAATGTATATCTACCTATAGCTGTATGTGTGACATACACATATATATATATATATATATATTTATATATAAAAGGATGTGTTTATTTGACAGAGCACCTCTATCCTCCAGCTTTGGGATGCTGTGGTCACAGGGCACACTATGAACCAGCTGGGATCTGTCTGTGTGTATATATACATATATATGTGTATGTATATGTGGAGATATATATAGATATAGATATATACACACACATGCTTATGGATATATATGGTTATGCATATGTGGATATATAAGTTCTTATGTATGTATTCATAGCTTTAAAAGCATCTATATGTATAGATACATATATATGTGTATCTATACATATATGTGTATATATGTGTGCATGTTTGTGCATTTACACATATATATATATCTATAATTCTATACTGTCCTTGCACACACATCTCCCTCCCAGCAGAGCCCCAGGGCCCTGAGCAGTGGCTGTTGCCCCCCCCAGTACCCGGTGACTGTCCCCAGCCCAGGTGTGGGACCGTCCCTCACCGCAGAGGTGGGGGGCTGAGGTGTGACAGCCACTCTGCGCCCTCATGGGACCCTGCACTTTCCTCCCTCATCAGCCAAAACACTCCAGGAACACAATTTTCTCATTGTCCCCAGCACCCTGGGGACCTGGGGTGCCAGGGGACACAAGCCCCACCATGGGTTTCTCCTTAGCTACCCCCCCCCCCCGCCTCTGTCTGCGGGTTAAAAACGTAAATAATTACTAAGCACTTGCTTAAATCAACAGCTTTTGGCAATTTAACTCAGAACGGTGCAGGCACTGTTGGACTCCATGATCTTAAAGGTGTTTTGTTTTTTTTTCCCAACCTAAATGGCTCTATGATGCAAAGCAGTCGAGCTGCTCCACGCACTCACTTGCTGGGGGAGGTGTCACAAATTAATGCTCACAGCAGGGGAAGCCTCACTAAAATGAGAGTAAAACCACCTGGTTCTGACCCCCCCCACACACACCATTGACAAGAATTGGCCCTCACCGTCTTCAGATATAAACTAATTAATTAATTCTGCGCCTTGATATATCCTGAATGGGGGCACAGCTCCAGCAAACACCAGTGTGAGGTGTGACCCTGGTCCTGGGGGGGGGGGGCTGGAGAAAAGGGGCACCACTGATATGGGGAGGGGGGGACAGGGCTCAGGGCTTGGGGGGGTGCTGCAGGACCCCTGACAGACACAAAACTAGAGTCCCATTGTTTGAAAAATAAAATAAAATAAAATAAAATAAAATAAAATAAAATAAAATAAAATAAAATAAAATAATAAAATAAAATAAAAGCATCTTGATTTCAGGAAACAGGGTGGGTTTTTTTTACTAAGCTTTTTTTAAGCTTTACTGAGGTTTTGTTTTTTTTACTAAGCTTTCCCCACTCACCACTGCTGAGACTCCGGGGTAGAGCTGGGCAGCGTTTACCTCCACAGAGATGCAGAAGCCTAGGGAATAAATAAATTAGTGAAAAACTGAGATTTTTATATTTTTTTTCCCCCATCCAGCTGCACGTTGGGGAGCTCCCAGGGCTCTCACCACCCCCTTCCCACCCAAAGACGCGCACGGGGAATGGCAGCTGCTCATCCCTCTGGACACAGGGACGGAGGGTCCCGGTTTGTCGTGGGTTTGTGTCCCACCCAGCAAAAAGGTGTATTTTTTTCCCAAAAGCAGCCTGCTCTCCCCCAGCAGCTCTCTGTGCCAAGCCAGAGGTATAAATACCAGACCTCCCCCTACGGGCACACACCCCCCCTCATCCCTGGCAGAAGGGACATCACACAGCTCCTTTTCCCCAGTGGAAGGAGCCCTGGTGGGCTTTGTAGAGATTTTTATTATTTTTTTTTTTTATCAAGAGCTTTAAATAACTCCCACAAAGAGCTCTTTCTTTAACAAAGGAATTTCCAGACTGAGGAGAGGGAAGGTGCTGGGATGCCAAGAGCCGTGACGGACTCTGCTGCACCCACAGGCATGCAGAAACAGGTACTCACCATTTGGGGTTTTTTTTTTTGTGGTTTTTTTTTTTCCTATCCTTTGGCCAAGAGGTTTTACTGCCAGAGCGAAGGCAGCAGAAGAGCACAGGCGTGATGTGCTGGCACCTTCCCGGGCTGCAGACAAGCAGGAACCCATCTTCATCGAGGACCGGGATGAAGAGCAGGGACCACACCTGAGCCAGGGGCTCTCTCCTCCCACAGCACAGACCTTCCCAATCTGCTGACGAGAAGTTTTATGGCCGCTTCTGGGTAACAGCATCCTCTCTCCTCCTCTCCAGGTCTTCACGTGTTGAAATCATTCCCAGGAAGAGCACAAAGGAAGCAGAACCTCAGCAAATATCCTGCAAAGGAGCCAAAAGTGGGGAAGGAGCAGAATGGAGCTAAGGGAAGGAAGGAAGCAGCAGGTTTTCCACAGGATCATTTGGTGTCACTTTTTGGTTTTTTGGTTGTGTTTTTTTGTTTCTTTTTTGTTATTAAAAAAGCAGAATGGTGGGAGGAGCAGCTTTCTCCACCTTGTTACTACCTACAGATACTTCAAGCTCGTTCCAGGAACGGTTTCATACAGGTATTTCGCAAGAACATAACACAGATCACTCCGTGTCAGAAAACAGGTCCTGAGAAAATAAATAAATAAAAAAAACCAAAAAAAAAAAAACCAGTGCAAGGAAATACTGTCTTAATGAACCATACAGCAACTCGAAGTGATTTGCAGTCCAGAACAGGTTGTTAGAGAGGAGGCAGGCAGTCACTGCCAGGGTTCAGCCTCTTCCCCCCTCCTCTCCCAAGCCAAACAGCCTCCAGGACCGCTGACTCTCAGTTTTAAATACGAATTAACATCACTAATTATACATGTGCAAGGGTGAAAATGAGCAGTGAGGCACCCGGGCTCCCTTTGACCCATGTGGCACAGTGGAACAGAAGACTTTTTTTTCCCCCGATTGCTGGATGGGTTAATTCTAACCGAGTCAGCTCCCGGCAGCTTCCCCAGCTTGATAATAACCATCTGGTGCCTGCGCTCGAGTCGTTCGAGTTTTGGGTTCAAAGCTTTGGTGGTAACAGACACAGTCCCACAAGGTGAGACCGAGCACACGAAGGGCATCCCCTTCTTCTCACGAGGAGCCCCAGAGACTGAAACGTAAAGCTTTTTTCTTTTCGCATTTCCATTAGCAACCAGGCTAAAAAAAAAATCTGTAAACCACCAGCAAAATACAAAAGTGCAGCTTTCCTGACGACTTTGGGAGAAAAAGACATTCAGGGTAAGGATTTCCAGGAACGTCAACACTTTCCCAACATTCTGACAACATCCACTCCTCCAATAAGGCTCCAGGTGGCTGAATTTGGCTTTGCCATTGTGCCCGACCACAGGAGTCAGGGGTTTTTCAGCCCAACCCACCTGAGATACAAGTGACAGACACATTTTTGCATTTTAGGAGCTAGTTTCCAGCAGAGTAAAGTTTGCAGCTACGAAGACAGGGCATTATTTCTAAAGCTTTTCCCTCGCAGGAGACACCAGAGCAATCCCAGCAGCGCTACTCTGCTCGGCGCTAGATAAAAACCGAGAGCTACGAGCTAAATTCCACATTCAATGTTTATTTATTTGCAATACAAATAGAAACGTGTGCCCAAATCTCGCCTTAAAGTTCTACCCGGATTGTTTTTTTTAAAAAAAAAAAACCTACAGAACATTCTTTCATCATCTGACAGTTAAAAAGCTGCATTTAAAATAAACAGAGTTTTCAGTAGCCTGTCAAAACAAGTGACATTTTACTGTCGGAGTATCTGCAACTTCTACCAAGGAGAAGTACTTTCTCAAGCAACAGCGGTATTATACAATCAAGTTGCTTATCATAAAAGACCTTATGATAGGACAATTTTTTAAAAATCAGTTTTAATAGAGATTTTCATAATGAAAGGAGTAAAAATCACGGAAAAACCCTCAAGTCCAATTCGGGGAGGCACAGACTCCCCGGGGATTGGAAAAGCCGGTTTCAAGCAGTGTCCCGCTCCGAAGGAAGACTCTCTTTGGCGACAGACTACTCCGTTAGGAAGATACAGCATCTGGAATCCAAGAGTGCAGTTTTACATACTTTTGAGTCAAAAAGGTGCGCGTTGATCGTTGAAACGACAAAAAAGAAACCCAAGTTCAAAGCATTTTGAAATGTTGGGACACACACAAACACAAATACCCTATCGATTTTCTAGGTATCCATGCATGAGCTTTATATATGAGCAACTTAGCTACGTTAAAAAAGAAACCATGACTCCGGTTCACTTCGGTCAATGTGCAAGTTCTTTTTTTCCAAAAGTTATTCAATACTTACTGTAGTAGTGTACACGAGGAGCTTGATATTTCAACTATTATTAGATGAACATACCAGAGCTTTATTTAAACCTGTATTTCCTAACAGAGCATTCCATACGTCTGTAGCTGTTGATAACTGCTGTTCAAAATTTAATTTAAAAAGAAAAAACAAAACAAAACAAAACAACACAACTTTTAAAAGTTACCAACATCTTCAGCATGAACTGAAAAGGATAAAAAGACGGCGAGGTATGAGAGCAAGGGAGAGCTCTGTATGCTGAGATTTCACTTTGAACCAATTACCACTTAATTTCCAGTTGTTTTTCCCCACCTCACTCCAAGAAGTTTTCAAATCTGCAACGCTGCTGCCTCGGTAGCGCAGTGACACGGGCTCTCAGAGGTGCCTTTGTAAATAACTACCTAAAGCATTCGGCTACAAATCGTTAAGTGGAGATGCATATGGGAAACATAACATTCTGCACCAGTTACATTAGGATTCATTTCATTTATAAAAAAAAAAAACAGGAAATAATGAAGCAATTCTTTTAATCAAAAGAAATGACCAAACTCTCAAACATCAGATTTGACTACAGGAAAAGGATGTGGCTTTTTTCCCCCCACCCCGCCCCACAAGATCTGCATGAGAACTGAGGCTGCAGACCCGAGGAACCTGAAAACAAAAGAATAGAGAAAACTCCATGTATACACATAGATTCTGCCGTCTGCAATCGATGTCGTCCCGGGATAGCACCACCACGAAAGGTCTGATGTGGCCCTAGTGAAACTTCACAAATTCTTCCAGAGTTCTGGGGATCTGGTTTTGGTAGCTGATGTTATAGATCCGTACTGCTCGGGCAGCCAGGCACTTGAGACTCAGCTTCATTTGAGTTTTAAGGAGTATTTCGGACACCCCCGTCGTACTTTTATCAAGAGGGGTTTTCTTCTGCTTATTCGTCATGTCTGTATGAGCACCGGCCTCCACCAGGCTAATGATGATGGAATGCAACGTCAAGAAGTCGCTGATGGGCCTGTGGTACTGGACGATGATGTGGAGGGGACTATTTCCTTCGTTGTCCACGGCGTTCACGTCGGCACCACAATCCAGCAAGAGCTTTGTGACAAGCGCGTTGGGGAAGCTGCAGACGTCGTTGGTGTGGAAGTCGTCGACCGGCGTGCTGGAATTGACGGCGTGATGCAGCAAACTGGAGCCATCCCGAGTCCGGGGATCGAGGTGAATCAGGTTGTAAATCTGTTTGTTGATGCGCGACTGATCCTCTTCGCTGCACTGAGTCTTGGTAGAGATGCAGACCAAGTAGAGAAAGGTAAAAATGTTGCATTCGTAGTTGTCCATGGCTGTGTGGATGTCAGAGTCCTGGGTGGTTTTGATCCGGGACATGCCTTGCTCTATCTCCAAGACGCTGCACCTCAGAACGCTCTCGATGTCCTTGGCCTTAACGGGCTCGTTTAAGTGTATCATCTGAGAAAAGACCTGAGCAAACCTCAGCAGGTCCTTATGAGTGTTCCTGTTGCCTTTTTGCCTCAGATGCAACGCGTGGAGCCACAGCTTGATACACTGTTCAAACTCCATGTTATCCGCATAAACAGCCCCCCGGTAAATAATGGGGTGAGAAACATCGATATTGTCCGAGCCCAGAATTCTCTCTCGCACAATGAGGCCTTCCATGTGAAGGGCATCTCTGTCCTGCCTAATGGACTCTAATTCCTGAGGAGTCCTGCATTCAGTCCTGTTTCCATAAGCTTCGATTTGGGGAAGAACTTCTTTTTCAATTATATTCTCGCTGTCCCGGTACCTCTCCAGCATCGCTAAATATAAATAGTGGTAAGTCTTCATGATATCATAGTTTTCTCTGTCGTTCGCAAACGAGGCACCCAGCAGTTCCAGAGCTTCAATCCGACTCCTCCTGTCGCAGTCGGCGTGAGCAAGCAGCAGCTCCACCACGTCGGCCTTGCAGCTCTCGGCAGCCACCTTCAGCGGCGTCATCCCGTGGCCGTTGACCATCATGGCCGCCTTCCACTTGACCAGCTCCCTCACGATTTCCAGGTGGCCGGCCTCGGCCGCGAAGTGCAACGCCGTGGCCCCGCAGTGGGCTTTGGCGTTGGGATCGGCGCGTTGCTCCAGGAGGTACCTCACCACGTCCGTGTGGCCTTTGTAAGCCGCGATCATAAGGCAAGTGTTGTCGTACTTGTTGGCGATGCTGATGTTGGCGTTGTTCTCCACCAGGTATTTCACAATGTCCAGCCTGCCGTCGAAACACGCAGCCCTCAGGGGGGTCGAGTTGGTCACCGTCGTATGATTCACGTTGGCGCCGTGACTCACCAGCAGCTTGACGACTTCAAAGTGGCCGGCTCCTGCCGCGCACCAGAGAGCTGTGGCTCCATCAATGACAAAGCTAAAAGCAAAAAGAGACAGAAACAATGAGGCCCCACCTCGAGTGCTGGGTCCAGTTTTGGGCCCCTCATGACAAGAGGGACACTGAGGGACTGGAGCATGTCCAAAGAAGGGCAACAGAGCTAGTGAGGGGCCTGGAGAACAAGTCTTGTGAGGAGAGGCTGAGGGAGCTGGGGGTGTTCAGCCTGGAGAAAAGGAGGCTGAAGGGAGACCTTCTCACTCTCTCCAACTCCCTGAAAGGAGGGGGCAGCCAGGGGTTGCCAGTCTCTTCTCCCAAGGAACAGGCCATGGGACAAGAGGAAACGGCCTCAAGTTGCCCCAGGGGAGGTTTAGGATGG
>JAOTQQ010000071.1:40264869-40288711 GCA_026546715.1 Gallinago undulata | reverse complement strand
ATGTCCTTCCTGTGCTGAGGACTCCAGAGCTGGACACAGAGCTCCAGGTGGGGTCTCACGAGTGCAGAGCAGAGGGGCAGAATCACCTCCTGAGACCTGCTGGCCACACTTCTCCTGATGCTGCCCAGGACACGGTTGAGCAAATCAGCAGCAGCAAAATACAAGCTGCTGGGTTTCTCATCTGCTTTAGCGCCCACCGACTCTATGGTACAAGGAAAGGAAACAACAGAATTCTCCTCCTCTCCCGGCATCCCAAGGAATATGGCACTTAATTCCCAGGAGCACCTTCACTCAGCAACATCTAGTGTTACTTTTCTGTATGTCATTTCTTACATATTTCTATTTTATTGACATTATTTGACAGGAACTATATCTTTTAATGGTGCACTTCTTTCTACTGCTACTCTTCACTTCCAACACCTATGGCCCATCAATATATGGTCCCAGTAGAATCACAAAAATCTACTTAAAGTTGAGTAGGTAATCTGCACAAGCACTTAATTTTGCCCAAATTGCACAGGGACAGGTTTGCCATTCAAACCCAACAAGCCATTTTGACCAAGAGCAATTAAAAGCTGATTTGCGCTACATTTGTAAATCTTTTCCACGTGGAACTCAAAGAGATGGACACCTCCGCTCCAGAAAGTTAGACATGGAAATCAAAATCAAAGCGCTAATTGATGCTAGTTTAAAAACTACAATCTGGCTGACACCTCCAACTGATCCCAGGAGTTATCACCTCTAACAAAAATGTTATGAAACCCCAAACCCTGCTTTGCTCTGCTGAGATCACAACATCCCTGACACACACCGCTCAAACTTACGTTTTCTTTTACTCTTTCTTTCAGTTGATGACCTGTTAAAAGAAGCCAAAGTTGGACCAAATGGAACGATAAAATATGAAGAATTTGTCCGCGTGATTTGTCTTCCTACAGTCGACTACTGAAATTCAGAAGAGGAGATTGCTAAGAGCAGGACCTGAAATTTTTCCATTTTTCCTAGTTCCTACTGGGACTCGGGAAGCACCATCTGCCTTTAAAAGCCCTTCTTTTGCCTTGAGATAGTGCTTACACCCACACAGGTTCCCACCCCATTTCTGGAGAAACGTGAGCTCTTGTTATTTAAATAAACTGAATGCAACATTCCTTTGTGTAAAACATGTCATGCTTAAGAAAAAAAAAAAAAAAAACACCCACAACTCTTATTTTTAAAATGTATTTTAAGTCTACAGAGTGTGGCATACATAAGAACTTGTAGTTAAGGTCCCACGGTGACCGAGACGTTACATCCTCACCCGGACACTGTTCTTTGAGAGAGAGATAGATTCCCCAGGAACCTCTCGATTATGCCCCAAGGGTGGTAAATTCAGTGTAACTACACCCAGGCCCCCAGTATTCCTTGGATCCACCATACGATCCCACAAGGTAACTCCCAACCAGATGCTCCCCTGTCACAAGGCTGCCAAGACACCAGCCCCACGTCCCTGGGGACTATCCAGAGGGACAGGAGATGGTCAATCCTCCAGCTCCACCAGCGATGCTCACCGGTTGCAGAGGACAACTCCCAGCCTCCAAACAGGAACGGTCCACGATCACTG
This sequence comes from Gallinago undulata, assembly GCA_026546715.1. Classification (NCBI taxonomy): domain Eukaryota; kingdom Metazoa; phylum Chordata; class Aves; order Charadriiformes; family Scolopacidae; genus Gallinago; species Gallinago undulata. The sequence continues at coordinate 40,287,114 of JAOTQQ010000071.1, read as the reverse complement.
TCTCTTCCCTCCTCATTTTTTGCTCCTCCAGCACGCGAGATCTCTCTGTTGATGTACTTCTGTCACATTATTTATGAAGGGACAGTCTCCTGCAACGTTAAGTCCCTCTGTGGTTAAGCTGCCCCTGCATTTTGAGGCAAGACACTGAAAACGCTGCGCTTGGTAAATGTATCTGTCACCAAGTTCTGGGCCAGTTGCCCAGAACATACTCCCGGAGACAGCCTGGCAGGGAGAAACAGGCGCCGTGAAAATTCAGCTTCTCCCCAACAGGAAAAAAAAAAAAAACACCAACCCACACCACCTCTCTTGACTTTAAACTGATGAAAATCAGGGTGACCCCACAGCAGTCGCTGCTGATCTTCCATCTCTATCTCGGCAGCCTTAGCTAAGGTCCTCAGAAATTGAAATTACAGCAGATTCTCTCTAGGGACAACTGGAGATTTGCAGAGACCATCTCTGCTCAAACTTGGTTAGAAACTAAAAAAAAAAACCACAAACAAACCACCAAAAAAAACCCCAAACCCAAGAGCCAATCTTAACCCTTCCCAATCAGCAGAGTCTCTAGGAGGGTAAAGTAGGGATTATTCTCATGGAATATTATTCCACAGGGATTAAAAGGCACAGAAGATTAAAGGCTGTGCAGAATGCTGGGCAAGAATCAGAAGCGGGTGCAGGACGTAGGAGTTTTGTGCCCAAGCTCCTGGGATCCCAAGCCAGGCTGCAGAGCCTGCGGTTCCCAGGAGACAGCAGTCCCAGTAAGCTCCCACTCGGATGTGGACACACCAAGACGCCACCCAAAGGCTCTCTGAAGAGCAAAAGACCACGCTTCAAGGGGAAATGAACTTTGGTTGAGGCAAAACTGATGTACCTGGTCACCCCTGTCCACCACATCCCTCAATTCTTACATTAGTTCTTCCTACTCTACAGATAGGAAACAATAAAACCCCCTTGTTTCTCTGAAAATGAAGAAGTTACAAGCAGCTCAACACTCAGCTAACGCTCCAGAAAAAAAAACACCCACAGAGAGACAGGAGTCAATAGCAAAACCAACAACGAGCTCCAAATAACAGCAAAGGAAATGACTTCCCTTACGATTCCCTTTCCCACTGCTCACAGTAAATGTAGGGACAAAAATCCCACCTACCTGGACACCGAGGTTCTGTGTGCCGGTGCCTTTGGAGGGCTGTCCACCGCATGGAGATGGGCTCCAGATCCCCCCAGAAGCACCAGCAAGGAAGGGAAGCAAAAATCCTCACTTGCTTTGAGCATAATTAGCTCACCAAACAAGGAGTTCGTTTAGAAAGCGTCTGTTTCCGATAGGCACCGATAGCCAAATTACAAACAATCCGGTACAAAGCTTAATTCTTCCCTATTGACCAGGAAAGTTCAAAAAAAACCAAATACTTTCAGCCTCAGACAACGAAAAAGTTGTATGTCGTGGGGATTGATGGACTCCAAATTACTTTGGATGACTCCAGAATCCAGGGGTTCCTGCCCTCTTGGGGTGGGTAAATATTACCCAAATAAAAGCCAGAAAAAGGAAACCCCGCTTCACACTCACACAACACAGCAGAGCCCAGGGAGACACAGCTGAGACACCCCAGAAAAAAAAAAAACAAAAAAAAAAAACCCACAACCCAAACCCAACATTGAGAAGCAAAGATTTTGGGTTAAAAAAGGACCTTTGCCACTCTCGGTCCACAGAAAACACCCTGCCCCCTCCTTCCCCCCTTTCTCCCCTCCCCCAGGAAACACAACGTAACTGAATGCTTTTTATTACATCTAAAGATTTCTACATAAACAGGTAACATTCAATAGGTAAACCGTTTTTGTTTTTGTTTTTTTTCCAATGCATATAATAAATATTTTCACTTGGTACTTTTATACAAACTGACATTGGTCTACTATACATTTTTAAAAGCCATTTACTGGTTTGGCATGCCATATGGAAACTAAGAGAAAGTTTTAAGGCAATGAATGACAGATTTAAATTCATGGAATTAATGGTAATTTTAATATTCTGCTTATATACATTTTTCCCTTTGTTAATTAAAACAATTAACAGCAGCACTTTCGGGGACCACCAGCAATTTTCCCTTGTTAGAAATCTAAGCTCTGTTAAAAAAAAAAAAAAGAAAGAAAAGAAAACCAACAGTTACACTGACAAAACCAAAATCCTTTATAGTTAAAATGTGCTTAAAAACCCTGAAATGTTAAACTGCAACAAAGAGTTAAATTTCCAAACGTTCTCCTCACAGTCCTTAGCTCTGCGTTGGGAGGCAGGTCCGAGAGAGTCCAATGAAAAAAAATAATAATAATAAAAAAAAAATCTATGGGTCATCCCATCCTTGAAAGGCTCATTGACTCCTTGCCGTGGGGGGGAAGGGACGAGCCTGGAATCGCTGTCACCTCTGTCCTTAGGGAAGGGCTACACAGTTCTTAACGTGTGGCAGAGGGTCTAGTTTAGTGGGGCTGTTCGTCTCCCAAAGGATGCGTCGGTGATGCCCTCGAGAGCGATTCAAAGCCACCTCCACCCTGTGACTCGGAGGGGACACACGAGTGCGCACACCCCGCTCCTCGGTGGAAGGACCCGAGGAGAAGAGGCCACCGGTCCAAGGAGGAAGGGGAAGGGAGCAGCACGGCAAAAGCCAGGCCACCCCCCCCGGGTTGCTTTACTGCCTCCCCTCCGCCAACGCGTGACCCCACGGAGGTGGAGTTTTGGAGGGAGGTTTGCGGGGAACTTGTCCAGAACTCAGACTGAGACTTCTACCAAGCAACGTTAACCGTGGTCAGAGGCACAGAGAATCATCACCTGTAAAGAACACCCTGGCATCAAACAGGAATACTCACAAAGCGCGTGGGGATTAATACCACAAAGGAGGAACGTTGAGAACGTTTCTGTCCCGTCTTTGTAGAGCATTCAAAAAAAAAAAAAAAATAAAGTTACAATGGTGAACTGAACGGCCTTCCTTCCCTTTGGGGGCACTCGAGAGGAAACGGAAGACGTCATCAACTGACCTCGCTTTCCAGAAGCTGAGACAGGCATAAAGATGCCAGGTCCTGCGTCACCACGCACACGCCACGTTCGATTCCGTAGGTGAATGAACAAGCTTTTTTTAATACCTTCGTCAAAAGCGACACCGGCTGCTCTTCAGGTCGTCTTTAAGGATACAGTCAAGGGGAACGGTGCCACGATCCTTGGTAAAACAGCCGGGATTTTCCTGAATTTCCCGCAGGCGTTTCGGGCGCCCGGTCACACCGACGGCGGCCGTGCTCCGGTGTCACAAACGGTGTCACGGCAAAGCGCGTGCTCTGAAGCTACCAGGTTAGTATTCATGACTAAAATGTATGAGATATATTCCTAATGTAGGTTTAATCACTTCAAAATCAGACTGAGTTTAAAAAATAAGTATTTCCCATTTTCTATCCTTTTATTTATTTTTTTTTAACTGACATTTAATAAATTATAAAATTGGTGTATGGTGAAATATATATATCAGCCAGATATGTATGAAATACACATGCATGGGAAAAACTATTTAACTCACTTTTAACTCACACACACAGAGATCTATAAATACATATATACACACACATATACATATAAACACAAACATTTGTTTTCAAAATTCAAGTCAACTATTTAGTGGCAGAGGGATGCTGTAAAAACACTAAAAACAATTTTGATGCCACATAATGTGAACCTTTCAAATAACCATACGACTGATCATACAGCAATACCTAATGCTACTTGGATTAAAGATTTTTTTTTCCTTTTTTTTTTCCTTTTTTTTTTTTTCTTTTTTAATCAATACAAGATTTTTGAGACAACTTCATAGGCAAAAGGTGGCCCTTGTCAATGTTCAAAGCAACTAGCTGCAATCAACAGTTTTGGACATGAAAAATTCAGACAAGAATCTGCTAATTTTAGTATTCCTTACTCTCTCTTCCTGATAAACTTGTTACCTGCACTTTCAACCAGTTATAAAAATATTTTTCAAACCAGAGGAAATATTTACTCTCTCTGACATGGACTTTGGGACACAAGAGAATCGCCTCCTTCCCTCCCCCTTCTCTTACTTTAAAGAATCTCCTGAAAAACTGCATTCCAGCTATTTACACATTTCACTCTTTAGTAAGAACGGATCAGTCCAAGTGACCCACCAGTTCTACAAAAAAAAAAAAAAAAAAAATTTTCCTATGTCATGCACAACTTAAAAAAAAAAAGAAATCAGGAAGTAAGTATGGCTCAAAGTTCAACGTAAGAGTACTGAAAAATCAGGGAAATCAAAATAATTACAAGGCCAAAAAGAGAAAACTGAATTTTGAAACCCACTACCCTAAGAGACTTCAATAGGCAGCAAAACATTTGAGTCCATGGGCTACAGGGTGGGGCTTTTTTATTGGGTTGGGTTTTGGTTTAAAAGACTCACAAAGAACATTTAATATTAATTTTGATGAATGTGAACTCAGAAGACAGTGTACCAAGACCATTATCAGCTGCACAAACCATGCAATAAGTGTGTTGGTATTTGTATTTTCTTCCTTTTGTTGACAAGTTCACTTTTAAGCAGAAATTTGATCTACTAGAGCTAAAAGTAGGTTTCTCCAGACAGAACGAGATAGGCCTCGATTCAATAGGCCATTTATACACGCATGGCTAACTTCAAAGCACAAGCAGTTCCACAGATTTAAAACTGACACATGCTTAATATTTTGCTGATTAAGATCTCACGTTAATTTAAAAGGACTTCATAGCAAGTTCTCAGAAACAAAACCCTACAGTCCAATGTGTCAATGCTTTTATTTGGGGCTAGATTCCATAAAAATTCCCCGTCTCGTCCCACATAAGCACAGCCAAGTAACTCCTCAGCCTGAGATTTTATTGAGTCTGGCCCTCGGGAATAATTGGTGCACTAATGAGCGTGCAACATGCTTGATTAAAGCATGGAATTTTTTTTTAAAAAAAAATGGTCTGAATAGAGGGTCATGTAGAACCAGAAACAACCAAAAAAAACCCCAAAATCCCAAAAAACCAAACCCACTCCTGAAAGGCTACATCCTGCAAACAGAGGGGATGCTGTGCAACAGTTTGGGTAGGGTTTATTCTGCTTTAAGCGTAATAAAATCTACACTAAATATGGGATGAGGGAATTAGATTCCACCGAAGGTAAATGTCTCCAAGAGGAGAAAAAACCCTCTCACAAGTTTGAACTTTAAAAGTTCAGCTCCTGTTTATGTTACTGTGAAGAAAATAATGCCATTTGTGTCCAAACTATGGGGAAGGGGGGAAAAAAGTAACTTACATGACAAATGCACAGGTGTAAAATCTTCAACATCCATAAAAATGAACTGAAGCTCCTTGTTTTTGTTTAATATTTTTTTGTTTTGTCTTTTTTTTTTTCTTATTTTTACCAGTGAGGCCATCTTAGGTTTATATACAAAAGTAAAACTGAAAATATACTTTTGTTCTCTGTACACATAAATTTTTTTTTCCCTAAAAAAAGGAAAAAAAAAAAAAACCTTGTCTATGTTTCTAACATAAAGTAAAACCAAGCACAAAGATTTTTTTTTTCCTCTGACGAGTTCGTTGACTTCCAAAAAAAAAAAATAATAAATCAGTCCAATGAAATAATGTCTGGTATGATACCAAAGATAGACGCCGTGTCCGTGCTGCTCCTACTTGCAACTGGATGCCCATGATTCTCTCGCAGGCTGTTGGAGGAAACAAGACTGCTGTTACTGCCACTATTGCTACCGTTTGTGGCCGGCAGAGAACCGCTTCCTCCTGCATTTAGCTGATCGAGAAACATCTGAGATGAAGTGTATGGGAAAAAACGAGAGTGTAAGAGTTCTTGATCATCTGAGGCGGAAACTGCCGCAGCTGCAGCGGCAAGAAGGGATGTGTTGTAATGCTGGGGGGGGAAAAACAACATTTTCATGTTACATTTCGGATAGCAGAGTTGCGATTCAGAGCAGCACAAAAGAAGGTATTGGTAAGCTAAAGCAGCTTCTGGCTTTCACACCAGCTCCTCTATTCAACCTGTCTGTAAGGTAAACGGACCGATGCAGTGAGCTTTTTACCTCTGCAGCCCCTCATTTCCAAAGCCAAAAGAAACTGGAAATACTAGTTTTAGTAAAAGCAAACGGTGAGAAAGGCAACAGTATTGCGAAATACCTAAACAGTAAGCAGCGGCACTCTTTTACCTCTTCAAAAAATTCCTTGGTGGAAAAATTCCCCCAAATTCAAAGAAACACTTTGCTCCCCCTCTCCTCCACTCAAAAGTTACAGACCGAGCACAGCTGGTGACACTCTGCCAGTCACTGCTGGTGCAGAAAAGCACTTCTGTGAGAAACACATTTGGAAACGGGATGCCAAGTCCCATCAGGTGGCAGCAAGAGCTGTCCCGAGTTATACTCTTTAATAGGCAGCCCGTGAAAGGCAAGAACTTTAGCTATCAAGGATCAGATTTTAAATACAATCTCTCTATAGGGTAATTTTGCTTTTCGTATTTCTTCCCACTGTGATGAAACACCCATGCCAGCTATGTAGCCTTGTTCCCCAAAATTCATGGCATAATTACACCAGTGCCTATCAGTGCAGCATCAGACCTGGGCACTACTTGTTTCAGAATAATTCTCCTATCTATGTTTCACTGAGTGTCAAGGCAGCTTTTCTGAATCCAAGCTCTACAGTGCAGGCTCTGGTCTGAATTATGATAGGAAAGCCTCCCTCTGTGTTAAGCCTGACTCTACTTCAGATTGCACAACACAGAGGGAATAAAAAGGCAGGTGAGTTACCCCAGCTCCCTTCTTTTCTTGGATTCACAGGAGGAAAAGCGATGAAGCGGGAGGACTTGCCAACCCAGACTCCTTTGGAGAACGACCTGCTTAGTTCCCAAACTGGAAGAACCAGCACCGATCTATCTAGTCCCTGTCAGTAAGCACTTACAGAAAGGTGGCAAACACAGTACAGTGAAAAACTAGAGCTGCCCCTGCCTTACCCTCCACTGGAATTCAGACAACACTTAGGTTTGATCCCAGATTCTACATGAATAAAATAAAGCTGCAGCCTGCCTGCATTTACACCTACATCATACAGCTGCTCCTTCCTCGCCTACAACATCCACAGCAGCAAGTCCTTCTCAGAAAAGAGTATCTGCCATAGGACTTGATTTTCTTTGACTTACCTGATTGTCTCCTGACAGGAAAGGGAAGAAATCTAAACCTGTAAAGAGTCAAAGAAAAAGATTAAGCTTCTCAAAATAAATAAGCGCCTCCTCATTTTCCCACCATTTATTCTGAAATAAAACCAACATAATACTGATGATGCTTCAGATTCTCTTGCAAGACATGAACCTTCTAAAACCTTACGACATTAATCTAGATTTTCCCATCCTCTGTGGATGCGAAATAATATTTTCCACTATTGGATTGTCAAATGACTGCATGTTTATATCTTTTTCAAATAGTTATTATCGCTTGGAAAGCTGCAAGAACAGCTACAAACCGTCAGAAGCTCACCTTGCAAGTCATAATGCATGGGCGTCATGTGGAATGGATGCCTGTAGTCTTGGATAAGCGATGTATTGATGTAGCTGGTGTCTACAGCAGGAAGGCTCGGTGTTCTCGACACAGGAGATGCTTGATGCGGTAAATTTAAAATGCTGGGAAGAAACAAAGGCTTGTTACAAGCATAAAATATAGTCTTGGCCTTAATATTAGAAGAACAGCATATGAAGACTTCTATTGCTGTCCCACGCAGGGTATGTCGATTTTCAAATTCAAGACCAAAGTCAACCTCTCAATATGCATTATGAACCTCTCAATATGCATAACAGCAACTCCCCTAATTAATTTCAAAGCTTGACTAGAAAGCATCACAATGCAGCCCAAACAGTTGAAGTCTAGCAAATTTAAAAGCAAAATAAAGCTCAGTCTCAACCAGTAGAAACTGATGACTCACTATAAATGGTACTGGGATCTCTGCAACAAATAGGCTACAAATACTCCGAAGACAGGACACCAGAATCCTAAAGGCATATTGAACCCCCTAAAAAGGTACAAATCTGCATAACAACAGGGCAGATAGGCTCTACGAGGTAATTAGCAATGGAAGACAGCCAAAAAGGTCTTGAGGAGTTTTAAGTGATCACTGAGTCAATTTACATCACTGGCACAGTAATCAGTTCAACAGCAGGATCCCTTCGGTTTAGCCTCAGTTTTCATCCCCACGCGTTTCTGTAAACAGGGTGCTATTAACAGCTTGGCTGCTTAGGTGTAATCAGGTTATTCTGGCATTCTTTATTACTATGCTGCTGCCACTAATCACCAGTAAAACCCGCATACTCCCACACCACACCCATGTTTCTCTTTCCTCTCCCTCTCTCTATGTTGCTGCTTTCATATTTCTTTATGAAAGAAAAACACTTCAAATCTGAAAACAACATGCTTCTAAGCCACAAAGTTTGCACCTCTTTACATGCATTTTCACAAATACAATTTTAAAACTGTATCGGGTTGCACACTTTTGGTATTCCAATCTTTTCAGGCTTTGTGACCCGAGATCAAATCCATTTGCCATAAGCTCCTAATCAGGACATAATCCAAACACAGGACTTTCTAGATACAATTTATTTTTAAATTGGTCAATATTCTCCATTGAGACACTTTCTCTGCATTGGCCTGTATATTTTGTTCTCACCCCTTATTATTTAAAGGCGATGCTGGAGATATGGAAGGACAGCTTCTCTTTGCAGATGGTTCCTCCTCCTCTTCATCCGATGAGCTATCAATGGTTAAATCAATCACTTCTACTTTCTTATTTTTATTTGACTGTTGGTGAGAAGACACCTGATGTTCCAAGGAAGAGCTTATGCATCCTATAGAAAGCAAGCCAACATTATAAGGTGTAGATTACACCACCACCACAACTGTGATAACATCACAGCATGTTATATGCCTTCATTAATCAAGCTTGTAACTCAGAATAAAAAACAACAAAATTACTTAACATTGATAATAGAGTACCATCAGCCCCAAACAGGTATTACACAAGTCATCTTTCTCACAAATGACCATTAAAAGCTACAAACACCCATGCAAAAACGAGAGCCGTAAAAAGTTAAAGGAACATTGATACGTTAGAGTCCAACAGAATGACACTGGGTCCATGTATCCCGAAACACAACTTACCATCAACTCCGTTGTAAGATGCAGTTACTTCCTGCACCTCCTTCTTCGATCTCATAGGAGCCCAAGAGCCATCCTCCTTGAACTGAATTTCATCACAGTCTGTACAATACTTCAGGATTTCCATGAACAACCTGCCAACCAAACAACTTTCATATCAGTCCTCAAAAAGGACTCATTTCACTCATTTCTTTCTCCACTATCTTTATTAGTCAATATAAGTTTGAAGTAGTGTTTAAAGAGAGTTGAAAGCTTTCATTCTTCTACCCTTCTCTCAACTGCTTCCTTGAGAAAAAGGAGTCACAATTTAAAATATAAATTGGAAATAAAAATCTGCACATTCACTTAAAAGAACCAGAGGACTGGAATCTTGCCAAGGTCATGACACAGAACTCTCTACTTCCCAAAACAAGGGAAAAATGTGAACTAATATTAAAAATCATAATCTTCTATGTACCCATATTTATCTTTGACAATATTTAACCGAGGAAGCCCGTATCTTAAAGCAGTCCATGCAGCTGAGTACTTAAAAAGATAGTATTTCTTGAAACATCTTTTTTTTTTCCCATTTTCAGCAAAAACTTCCTAACAAAAGCTGAGCATGGGAATCTGAACGTGCAGTCTCTTCTCCTAACTCTGTCTCCTAAAATTTTTAGGATCCTGGCACCACATCACTCCCAGTGGGAATTCCAGCTTTTGACCCAGACTATTCATGTGGTTCTGCGTAGGAAAGAGCTTTGCTTTAATTAGTGAGAAAGTTCACTCTTTCCCAGATTGAAACATTTTCTAGAAATAACCTTCTCTTTGGGATGCTACAGTTATACCACCTCACCTCCAACATCCACATCTGGAAACACAAGAAGAAATAAGGAAAATGCATTGTTTTAATAATTACTACTTGTAGTCTTTACTATTTTAGGATGAAACCTGGAACAACGAACTCCACAGTTCTTTGATCCAAAGATCCTGTAAATCCTGGGGTCCACGAATCCCAAGCAGCCTGTGCAAGCCCCGAGTGCCTCTTCAAGAGCTTTTTGCTCCCCATCTTAAGGGGGATCGCGAGCAATCTTACACTTCACCACCAGGTCACCAAATGAAGCACACAGTCTCATTAAAAAAAAGACTCAATCATTTGTGAGGTAGTTTTCTGGGGTTCTGTTTATTTTGTTGGTTGTTTTTTTTTTTTTGTTTCACTTTTTTTTGAATAAAACATTCTGAATGTATGCTCAGAAGACTCTAATCATTCTCTTTCTTTAGAAGAGGGTTAGGAATTAAAATGCAAACCCAGCAATACATCCTTGGCATTTCTTCACTAAAACCAATGCTAGATCTTTATTTTTCTTTTAATACTCTGCAGGTAGGCAGTACCGGCAGCTTTCTATAGCAAGTCCCCGAGTGTGAAATAATTGTGGTGCCATTTGGCGGGGTGGCAGTATTTATTTGTTCTAACACAAATGTCTGATATCAACTATGCCAGATTTGGGTTATTGCTCCATTAAAAGTAAAGACAATACATGCAGTTTTCACGTAGGGATCCAGCACCATGGAATATTGGGGGAAAAAAAAACAAAAACCAAACCACTTGGTTAGTAGGGGAAACAGCAGGGAAATTAAAGGACATGGTAATTTAATATGTCAGATGCAGATAACGAGGATTTCAGAGCATTGTATTCTGTTCAGCACAAAAACAGCACGCAGAGAGTGTAAGGTACATCCTTCATGTTGAGTCAAGCTTTACTTACCCATCAATTATGAGATGTTCATAGGGAGCCTTCTTGTCACAGACGGGGCAAACCCAGGTTGGTTTCTTCTCATTCATTTGAATATAGAGAGTGGCATCAAAACATTGCAGGTGTGAACAAGTCAGGGCCCTACATGGTATGGTTAGCCGCATTTTACCAAGCTTTAAGAGGGAAAAAAAAAATAATAAAAATACATCATCTTGGTATTAAATTAACAAACAGGGCTTTTCTGTCTGAAAAGAGACAAGGGACATGTTGAGTTTTACTCCTGAACTCTCACAATTCCAAATTTTGATTAAAATACATTCCACCTACACCATTCCCTGCTTCCTGTAGGTTTGATTATCACATAAGAATTTAACTAAAAATCAGATTTTTAACCAGATTTGATCAAGTAAACTGAAAACTACATCCTTCCATATTCCCCTAACAACAGAGTTCACTGAGCACCTGCAACGTACCAGTGGCCTGAACAAGCCACAAAGAAGAATTCTTCATTAGTATTTTAAAAGCTGATGAATATGGGTCAGTCCTCTCCTGCCTACTCACAGTTCAGCGCGTATCCAAGCCACTGAGCGTACCTCAGTCATCAGGGCACTACCAGAACTACCACTACTACAATTTTCCAGGCACAGAAACAAGTCTGTAGAAAAGGCATTTGCAGGATTATGGATCGTTTCCCGACGTGTTTCTCTAACTCCATCACTCTCACTGCTTCCTGAAAAGAACCGTCAGAAGGTGACTACTCACCCAAGTCACACTTGTTAAATCTGAAGAAAGTATTTTATAGTCCTCTTGCTGCGATAAACACCGCTGCTACGTATGCAGTTGTGAGCTAATCTGAAATTTCCCTGCCTTTTTCTCAGGTAAAATACAAATAGGTGACTCTCCCCTTTAATACCATCAGAGTTTTTCAACACTACAAAGGGCCCACAAATGTTGAGGGAAGATGAGACAGAAGAAAATGAGTTTTAAGTGCACTTTCAGATGGGGACCATCCTTTTTTTCCAAGTTTGTAGAAAGGTCAGGACAGGGAGGTTTTGCAGACCAGGACAAAGCTTCCCCCAGGTTCAATACAAAAAGCAAAGCTGAGTGTTTAAACTGAGCAGATTACAAAGGAGCAGGACACGAGGGAATGGTTAGGTTAAATAGTGGAATGGGAATATCTTGACTTGGATAGATAGATCAACACTAACCCAGACCATGACCACCCTGAATGCAAAAAATGATTAGGCAGTGAAAGGCATATTTCATATAAATCTGAAATGAAAAAGTCTCCTCTCCTCAAAAAAAACCCAAGTGATTGTTTTCTGGCAAAGTTCTTGTGCTGCACCTCAGGAGTCACACCGACCGACCACAAAGGTAAAATGTAGGAATGTCTAAACAAGGCTCTTCCCACAACAAAAAAACCAACAAAACAATTATTAATAAAGAACTATTTATACTGAGTATTTTGCAGTTATATATATTTGACTAAAAGATACAGGATGACTTCATTTGAAGACCATCAGCCAACTCCAGCAGGGGAGGGGAGGAGGAACTGTTTTTAGTAGGGTTTAAGCGAGCGCCGTGGTCACGCACACTGATTCTGAGCAATGCAAGACCAGTGCCACAGGATGGCACTCAATCTCAGAATATCAGAAAACTAAAAACAATATCAAGAACAAAGGCTCTACTCACAGTCCACCACTTCCTCCACAATGCTTGTTGGTTATTTTTTTTGGTGGGTTGTTTTTATTTTTCCAATCCCCCGTAAGCAGAAACCCCTCCAGCCCATTCCCAGCAAATTCAGCTAAACTGCAGGATCTTGCTTATTTTTCTTCCCTCTGGCTCTCAGTCACTGTCACAAAACTCCCCAGCAGATGGGAGGGGAGCGGAGAACTCCCTGGGGAGCCTGCAGTAATGGTGGTGGAGAGCTCAGACAGCAGGAGGTGCTCTATGTGCCATGTGTTTGGCACCCCCTCCCCCAAAATCCATGACCAAGCACATTATTTCTCTCACATAATCAACCCCCGACAAAGCAAGGCCCCCTGATCCATGTCTGTTATGAATTCTTATCTCCCAGATGGTAGGTCAATGGCTCATTTGTCTTTTGGGCACAATAAGAAGTCTCCTCACTCAGCGAGGATCAAGAGTAAGGGTACCAGGGATGAAACCTGGATGCTTCTATGTGATGCAAAATAAAAATAAGGGAGGTCAAAGACATGTGCTGCAGCAAGAACATAAATATCCACCTCCTGAGATTAAAAAAAAATAAAAGCAGATTTTAACCATAAATATTTTCACAAGCTTTTGGTACAAAAACTGTGGCTCTAATTTCTAAGCAGCAGTCAGATTTTACCGAAGCCATACGCATGCAGATAAAAATCAGCATTTTCAGTGTTAACGAGTTGATGTCTCCTTTCCCATTTTTGGCATGAAGCTCCCCGCTCAGCTCTGCCACACTGGCCAAGCTGTGTCAGAACTGACAAAAGAAAAGGTCAGAAAAGAAGCGATGCATCCCAACTTTTGAAAAACTCCGTTACCCAACACTGTTATTGGTTTGATTTCTGCGTGTCGGCAGCCAAAGAAGCACTGCATTCATTTATTTTACAAAACATTGCTATCTTTCTGCTAGAAAACGCACCCCAAACAGGAGTTAAGGATTTGTAAACAAAGCTGCAAAGCCTACAGTAAAATGTTAGATTGGGAATTTTTGTTCAGTTAAATATTTGGTCTGGCTGCAGAGCCTCAGATTTATTGATTTTTATTTCAAGGGGGGGAAAAAAAAAAAAAAAAAGAACATGAATACAAGTGTCTTCCTGAGAGACAGGCTCGGTCCAGCCCATTTGCCTGCTGCATCTTGGAGAGATTCAGCCAATAGTTAAGGATGGCTTTTTCTGCATCCTCCCCAGTCTCAAAGGGAGAGCAGGCCTCTGTGCTAAAAAAAGCTCAGCAGCAATCCAAAACAAATTCAGAGGAAGCTGCCTCGCTCTGCACTTTTTTTTTTTTTTGAGGGCAAAATAAAGGTTATAGAGTCTAAACCTGCCCCCCATCCAGACACGCAATCCCATTTATTTTATCGGAGTACAGCGGCGAGAGAGCGGCGGTGATGGGAAATGAGATGGGAGAAGAGCACCCTCGCTCTACCAGGGCTGAAGATGCATCTGTCTTTTGTTTTTCCTTCTGCTGTTGGAGACCAAATCAGCATTTTCCATGTGTACTTTCAAAGCATACCCTGTCCACTCAAGCATTAGAAAGCAAGCACAAAATATTTACCAATAAAAAATAAGTCTCCCTGAGCCAAATGCTTACAAATTAGCAAGTAAAAATATGGAGGCTACAATAAAATTACATTCAGACCCACAGACTGACTCGTGCTAATAATCTTTCTATTCATAGGACAGGTTGAAAGGTGCAGCCTCTGTCCCAACGAGCTTTTGCAATGATGGATTATTCCAGGAGCTACACTGAAATCAGCCAGCACTACACGAGGAACACACTGGGGGAAAAAAAGTCAAGTGTGCATGTTTCGTAGACATTATTAAAATGAAACAAAATAATCGGCTGCAGACTTTGGTTTGTATGTCTATCAGAAAAGCAATAGATTTTAAAGAGGAAATACTGACAAAGGTAGGGCTTCTGAAGAGCTCCATGCTACGGTCAGATTGCTGGTTTGGTTTTACCCCTGGCAGAACTCTGAGAAAGCAGAACAGAATTGGACATCTTTAGGCATTAGAGAACTTGCAGTCCTAAAAGCAATAAAGGATATTCCTACTCTAATACTAACGCATCTGAACTGCAGTCTTCAAGGAAAAAAAAAAAAAAAGCTTCTAGAAGGACTGCAGAAGAACTTTTACCAGTAATGGAGGGAGACCAATAATGGAGGACAAATAGAAGTGTGTCAGAAAACTCTCCAGGAATGATCTCGAAAGCAATATAACTGCCTGAAGCAGCAGTTTTGACAAATCAAGTATGACTGAAGTAAAAATCTGTAATTCCAGAAGATGCATGAAGATTAATTTAAGATAATGAATTAATACATAGGCCCTTCTAAATTCTTACAGCCATTTAATTCCCACTAAGGGATTACTATTTTTGTCTGTATTGGAAAATAATTTTACGTGGTAAGAATATTGTGCCTAAAGAATGACAAAACACCACCAGGACTATTGTGCTTTCTGCAATAACAAAGTACTAAGAGCACAACAAACAATCAACTATAACAATTGTGCCCCAAATCTGCAGCAGTTTCAATGTGACACGTAAGATCATCGGTTTGTAAGATCAGAGGTTACGAGGTTCCCAGTTTACAAAACAGGATTTTATTTTGTAAATGCAATCCCTGTATCTTTCTTACCGCTGAGTTTTACCTTCCTTATAAATACGTTATTTTTTAGTTAGCATCAATGGCAATATGCAGATAGTCTTAAGATTGAATATTATGATAATATCCCACTTAGACTTACAATAATCTGATATATATATAAAATGCAACCTCAATGTCAATTGTGCTTTTTACAGAGCAAAGCTCAAATCTAAAAGTTTATCCATACATTGCTAGAGTTTAAGAAGATATTAAATAACTTGAAAAATAAGCTTCAATTTTGCAAGAATAGTCAGTCAGTTTTCTTCTTTAGATTTCAAAACGGAAAATTTCATGTCAACTTGAACAGATTGAGCCTAACCAGGAAACAGATGTATCCTTAATCTTGAAAAGGGGTTAAAAAGTTATCCTGCAATAAAGATACTGTGTCAATCAATACACACAACAAGTGTTCTGAAGGTGCCTGAGTCTCAAAAAAAGTGCACACAACATTAATATTGTGCAGTTCAGCCAATAACAACGAAAACCCCGGTATAAACCACTACTTATCCCTGCATCTAAGTGGTTAAAAACCAACATGTCAAGACACAGTGACTCTCTGCCACTTCCACATTCACTGGAACTGTATCGTCCCACTTCAAATTTGCAGTAAATTTTGTTTGTACAACCTCTAGAACCCTGCTTCATTTTTAATCTATATTAAATTCCCAAAGTGCACACATGTGTATAATCGATTTCAGTTAAAAGATGCTCAATTCTTTGGCTGCAGACACTGCCTAAAGAGCTATTTTGAACAGTCAGACTCACCTGCCTCATCACTGAGAGGGCTTTTATCACAATGAAGGACCCAAACTGGACACTCATATGATCCAGTAACAGATTTAAACGTCTGCTTACATATAATTTTGAAGAGAATTTTCAAGTTAATGGAATACTTATTTTTTTAAACAGGTCTATCACATGCTTAAGCACAGCGATGGATACACAAATTAACACACAGGTAAACACAGGTTCACCTCTACCAAATACATGTCCCAGAACAGCCACATTTTGATCAGAATCAGTTTTGAGGGAATTAAAAAAAAAAAAAAGCCCCAACAAACAACTTACCGGACAAAGAAGAGAAACTCTTAAGCTTGTTGTTGCTATTTCGCTGTCCGGATCAGCAGTCAGTTTCTCTTTAACTGTTATTTGAAAGAAGAAAAGGTTTATTTTACAGTTGATTTAAAACACAGATGACAGAGAAATAAAACAAATCCGAAACTGTGCGCTGAGCTCTCAGTTTGCCGTATCTACTGGAAACAAGCAGCAGTGACTATTCTTTCAGACTCACGCAATAAACATGTAACGTATCTTTACTCCCAAGAAACATCATAAATGACAAGACTGAAGAAAGCGAAAAGCAGGAAAAACTCATCTTAAACCAAGTTCCTTAAAATATACTTATACAGAGATGTCTCTCTTCATATACATGCAACTCTGTACTTGCAAGTTATTTAAAATCTACCAACACGATGAGCCACATTAACTTGACTGTTAACTTCAAGCACATTAAAAAAATACATTAGTAACCCTCACCCAGAGAAGCACCACTGTAAACCCCTGAAATACTCAAAGAGGAATCCTGTACTTTAAAATTAAAAAGCAAATTGACAAATGGGAAATCCAAAGTGCCCTGATAAAATCCGGGTTTTAAATAACTGCAGTGAAATATTAGCACTACAGAAGTCCTTCATCTCTATCCACCCTCTGCTTTTACTTATAAGGAGTGTTTTGCAAGCAGTCCATGGTTAAATGATCAAGTTGGTTCTGTGCTCTTCCTGCTCCATGAACTGGACCTACACCCTCATTCTCACCTGTACACAGAGAGCAGTAGCCACCTGGCAACTCTCTAGATGGTGTTTAAATCATCAGATGACATGAGCATGACCTAATGCCCAGCGTGATATATCATTGGTTTTGTAGCATTTCCTGTTGGGCTAATTTCTTCCCTTTTGGGAAGGGTGTACAACAGGTCTGGACATTAAAAAGTCCCACCAAGAGCTGTCAGGTATTGGTATTTCCACCCTCCCCCCCCCCCCCGAAAAAGCAGCAGTTTTTGCTTGCATTTTTATTGTACAAACTTATACCACCACGTATTTGTCAGAGAAAACAATAAATTTGGAAGGGGGTTGGGAGCAGTACTGTGCTGAACGCTCTCTCTCCAGGAGCTCACTCCACAACCCTGCGCCGAAGGAACAAAACCCGTGTTGATGGAGACTTTCCTCCAGCACGTCAGCATCAAGGTTCAGTATCAGGCATTTAGTTCGGCTCGCCCGAGGTACCGAATTACCAGTTAACCGTATAAATACGGTCGTTCTCTTCCAAAGAAACAAAGCCAGTATGGCTGAACTGAAAGAGATTCTCTTGCATTTTTCCCTTCACAGTGTCAACAGGGTTCCTGGACCGGCTCCTAGTACAAACAAAGGCCTCCGAGTCTTTGAATTGGAATTGAATACAAAGAACGCCACTATCAGATTCTCAAAACCCAGAGAATTGTAGGAAGTCCAAGCCTCAGTCAGCACGGTCCTATTTCAAATCTCTTTTTACAAAAGCTATTTTTCCTTTCTTTTTTTTTTTTAATTTTTGAAAAGTAAGTAGTATATCAGACATACTTAGTGCTCTAGAATGGTCAGGGTTCCGTATTCCTTTTGCTCGCAACCTCTGCAGTAACACCGTAGAGGACAGCTGCTTTACGAGATAGACTGCCATGGAATAGTTCTAGAAAACACAACAAAAGATCAAAGTAAAAAGCTGGTTTCATCAAAAGACAGCTCGTGTTTTATACAACACTTATGCAATTTGGTATGTGATTACAGGGGAATTGTTTCTAAAGCAGTTACAAGACTTTTGATGGCAAAACTTGCAGACCAGAGAAAATCCATCGTGCCTCCGAAAGTTCACAGGGCCGGAGTTTGAGAGATGCAACAGAAGTGACTTCACGCTTCACTGAGATTATTATTTAGCTGCAAAGCAACCCATTAAAACAGCATTTAGGACACTTCCAGAAGCTTTACATGTAACTGAGGACATGCAGTCTACAGCCCACTTAAGAAAGGTGATTTTACATCAATAATGTTAGGTACTGCAGTGGTGTCAATACATTTAAGGGAAGCTGTCAGGTCAAATCAGATCAAAATTTTATTATTTTTTTTTTAATAAAAACTTATTTCATTTTCAAAATAAGACAATCAGCAGCGATGCCTCTTCAAAAGCAATGTATAAAAAGACACATCACATGCTGTATTTCTGGAAGCACTGTTCCAACTTTCTTTTTCTTATCTTCCTGCGCTTACCATCTATGAAATGCCAATGTAACTTCACTGGAGAGATTTAACAGAAGTAAAAAGTTAAAGAGTTCAGTGGGGCCAAGATGTAGACTAGTGAATTAAGCTGAATTTACTCAGATCAGGCAAGAAATGACCACTCCCAACTGTCCATCCTTCCCCTCTGGAAGAGGTTAGGTTGTTTTCCCCCCCATCAGTCGCAACAGAACAGACCAAGCAAATGTGCCTTCTTGGTGTCAGCAAAAAGCCCTGGATGCTCCCTTCTGCCACCATGGAGAAGCATTTGGGATAGAAGCAGGTTGGATGGAGACCGAGGATGGACTCTGCCGGCTCTTCTGCAAGCAGGGGGAGCCTGCCCCCCAGGGACAAAGGGGACCGGGCAGAGTGCTCTCCCTGGCATCACCAACTCATTTCAAAACCACAGCCCTGACACCACCGAAGCTCTTGTTTTTCTCGTAAGCTACTGACAACAGCAGGGAATAACTGTCCTTCTGAAATTGTGACATCATACTGTGCACTCATCAGAAACACCCCTCTCTCCTCCCCACCCCCAAAATGAAAAGGACAGAGTTTGCGCTCCCACATTAGGCTACATCAATTGCTTTTTGATATAAACAGCAGTCCCTAAACCTGTAGCCACACTCATACACTTCACATTGAAAAATTAAAGTCTTCCCCCAGCAACTGCCATGTATGTTTCCACTAACAAAACAAAAAAATTTATACAACTGTGACATCCAGCATTACTTAGTATGCCACCAGAATCCAAAGATGGGATCTCAGTAATATATCTTACCATAAAATTACACAAATTGAAATAGCATCAGAAAGACCACATTTTAAATATTTTATTCTTACAATGAATGCTTTTCACATCGTTAAAAACCACTACTGCTTTAACTTGTTTGTTTAATGCCTCAATTAGTATAGAAGTTAGAAAAATTGTAATTAACATTGTGAAATTATTTACCGACAGCTTGAATCTACAAAGCTAGGAACTTGCCCAAGGCATCTTGTACAGAAGGCTCTTGAAACAGATTGTGTAAAAAAATCACAATTATGACTTCGGGAAAGGTAGAGTACACCAGTTGAGACATGCAACTGACTCTTAAGGGAAGGGGAGGAAGGGAATTAAAATTTCACACTACACAGGCACATCCAAATATAAAATAATTCTTCACATTTAACTGCCAAGGTCTCAACTAATCACGTCAGCAAGCATTATGTCTCATAAGCAAGGAAGTTCTGACCAGCACCAAATTCTCATGAAATCCACTACAAATTTACCGTTATCTTCAGTTTTCTACTGTAAGCTAGAAGTTAGCCAATATGGGGTTTGACTATTTCAGTTAGAAATATCTATGGAGCCTGAGAAACTAGCTCATTCACAAGAGACTAGCTTACAGTCCACGCACACTTGTGACATTTTTTTTTCCCTAAATCCTCACTGGTATTCTTAAGCAAAAGCGTAGAGCTGTATTCAGAGGAACAACCAGGATTAATCCACTTGCGTGTAGGGACGGTCTGCAATGTAAACCACAACAGGGCCAGTTTTAAATGCTTATTTCTGATGCCCGCAGCTCTCGTTAGATAAAAGAAGGTTTTTAAAAAATAATAATAAACCAGTCAACCATCATGTACCCTACCAGCTGAATGAGACTGCTTTACGCTCCACAAGAACTCCATCACGAAATGCCACCGTGATGTTTTATAACTGGCTATTGTGCCAGTTTTATAACTGGCTATTGTACAGCATGATTGGGCTGTAAGCATTTTTTCAGGCCAGTTCAGGAATCCTGGCCTTTGCGCACTGACAAATTATTGGACCAGGTTTCATCTCAGGACAATTTGCAGGACTTCTAAAATCAGGATGGTTGCAATGGCAAAGCCACCATTTTTCAAGTACACGGTGACTCTGTAGTGCATATCTAGCAAGATATTCCCCCCCCCCAATCAGTGAAAGGAGTGCACTAATTCACAGGCTAATTTATTAAAGTAACTTTTTGCAGCATTTTCCAGATTTAATTAATACAGTGGAACATCAGCAATTTTATAATACCCATTGTAACATTCTCCCCACGGACACAAAAACAAAAGTTAGGAAAACATGACTTTTTAAATATTAAGTATAAGGATAGCAGTTGTGAGAACGGAACTGTAAAAGAGACAAATTAAACCTCCTGGGCCCTGCTGAGCTGCTGTGCTTTGTGTCCACATTTACACGGCTATAAAAGACCGCTCTGTACTGAACATCACGTGCCCGTTACAAGTTGAAGCCAAGATAAGGTTTGTCAAGTCTCTAAAAATCAGGAAAAGCTTGAGGTTTGAAGTTAAGACAAACAAACAAACGTACGTTTTATGGTATGTCTTGATCTTATTATCTGAGCCCTCGGTGAGTCACAAAGAAAGGTGGGCGGAGGGTGAAAAGGGAGAGATCACATCAAAAAAATCCGAGGGCTACTGATCTAAGGGAGCACGTCCTACCCGCCTGGCACCGAGCAACACAATCAAAAGGAACAGCCTACTGCTAAACCATGAAGTATTTTCTGCACAATTAAACTTGCTTATCTTTCAAATCTTTCAAACAGATGCCAGAGCAGAAACTAATAAGCTTCAGACAGCATTATGTCCCAAAGTTACTTACTCTTCCAATTTCTGCAGTCCATGAAACAACGATTGTGTTTGGTACCGTCGTGGATAATCTGACGAGTGAGGTAATGTTGATTGGTCGGCTGGGTCGCTTTGGTTCAACACCATTTTTGGTTGGTGGAAGATAGCCCTAGAAATTAAAGTATTTTACCCCTTAGCGAAACAAAAAAAAAATAAGTGCTGCTTTTGCCTTCTTCCCCTCTTGCCACAATCCTGCCCCAATTAAAGCTGCGTCTCACCTGAACCAGGCTCCTTCGTCAATTTAAAAAAAAATAATATATATACACACACAGAGATATATAAATATATCTCAGACAATAAAGTATCGGGTATTTTACAAGCCCTTTCTCCTTATACAGGGCCTCAGAATACTAAAAGGCCCCCTTGCCATCTCTCCTTTCTCAGAACTGCTATTGAACCTGGCTAACACTGCCCAGTCTAATCCAGTGTGCTGCCCCAGTGCTGTAAATTGGCATTTTTCTCTTTAGTCCTCTTGCTCAGGGATGACCTACTCCCTGCACAGAAAAACACCAAGAGAGAGTCCAATTTCAGCCAGACTCACGGGATGCTTGGGAAACATAGAAGTTTACTGTCCAGAATAAATCTTCTGGATCTACTGGCTGGTCTCCTGAGAAACAACTTACTTAACTATATTTTCCATTCATCTATCCATCTTCATTCAAATGCTCCAAAACGTGAAGACAAAGGTTAGGATAAATTCTCCGGCTAATTTCTGATGGACAGTTCCTAACAATGCTATCCAATTATGCATATCAAAATAACATCTTACTTACTGGAAGGCTGCATGGTTTCCCATTTACTTTCACACACAGATTGGGTGGGAAGTGATCTTCTTGTGGACAACTGGTTTCTGACAAACAAAACCTAAAAGCAAAGAGCTTCCATCATCTTTCACTTCTAACGCAATTTAAAGATCACCTCTTCCTAGAAGGAATTTTTTTTTCCCCCCAGAGTTATGAAAGCAAGACAAATCTCACTAAACACAGTCCTCAAATTAGTTGCATAGATC